>JAYESA010000028.1:552500-1152500 GCA_036927795.1 Iris macrosiphon | reverse complement strand
CTTGGCGTAGACCACTTTTACGCATACAAAGGAATACGCCGCCTAGTTTTACACCGGCAGATGTGAGTTGTTTACGCTGCGCAGAAGACAAATAGCCTGCCACGTCAAAAGCTGCTCTTCGTACAGGGCTCGAGGCACGTCTCTGCATTTAATGCGTAGAGCGGTGACAGGTTCTCAAGACACGTCTCTGCATTTAATACGCCGAATACTGACAGATGCCCGAGGCACGTCTCTGTATTTTATGCGCAGAAGGGTGGCAGACCTTCAAAACACGCCTCTGCATTTAATACACAAGATAATGACAGATCTCTGCATTTAATGCAGGAGATTTGATTAAATGTCACCAAATCGTCGTCTATTGACATTCCCTTTACGTAAACTGCTCTTACACATACAAGGGATACGCTGTCCAGTTTTACACTGGCAGACGTGAGCTTCTTACGCTCCGCAGAAGGCAAACAGACCGCCATATAAGCAGTTACTCTTCGTACAGGATTTGAGGCACGTATCTGCATTTAATGCGCAGAATGATGGCAAATCTTAAAGACAAGCCTCTGCATTTAATGCGCAGGATGGGGGCAGATCTTGTCATTTAATGCAACAGATTTGATTATATCTCCAAGAGCCGTAATTCTGGCTAAAACGTCCACATCATCTCAGCTTCTACGCCTGCTCGGCTTCTATGCCCACTCGGCTTCTATGCCTGCTCGGCTTCTATGCCCACTCGACTTCTATGCCCACTCGACTTCTACGCCTGCTCGACTTCTATGCCCACTCGGCTTCTATGCCGACTCGGCCTTTATGACCACTCGGCTTCTACGCTTACTCAGCTTCTATGCCTACTTGGCTTCTACGCCTACTCGGCTTCTATGCCTACTTGGCTTCTATGCCATGGTGACAGTTATTGGCTTCTACGCCAACCTCTTCTACACAAGGGATAACTACCTACCTGGCTTCTACGCCGTGATCTTCGTAGCAGCTATACGCGTTTGTCCCTTAGTTGGACACGCGTCACATGCTCACTTAAAAGGTCATTTGTATGCAGGCATTGGTTATTTTAAACCGTCGTATAAAAGGGTATTGTACTTTCCACTACTCGGTTTCTACGCCGACTGAGTGATCACTGTCACTAAAACTCTATAAATAGAGACCTCTATTGACAAAGGTCCGGGGGAGAAAAAAGGTCGAAAGGAGGTCGCAAAATTGAAGATGAACGATCGGACATTGGTCAAGGAATCCAGTATCAGATCTAAGGTCGACAATTGGGAGAGAAAACGGTTTAGAGAGAGAGAAGAATCCAGAGCTTAGGCAAAGAAAAGGGATCGACGACTTTGTCATCGGGCATCCACCCTCTTTAGCAACCTTCGAAGCTGCTTTCTGTCTTCCACGGCACTTCTTCATCATTGTGTGGTCCAAGGGCCAAAGTGATCGACTGCAGATCAGACTCCTATAGCAATATTTACCCAGATTAAATAAATATTACTCGACATCCTCGTATAGGATTAAATTGTACAATCTTGTTTGTAAACACAGAAGAAGGGCGGGTTTTCGTATAAGACCTCGTTTCCACAAATTATCTTTTCGTTTATTTTATCAAACAACAAGATGGCGACTCTGCTGGGGACATCATTCTCTTCTGACAAGAAAGCAATTGCTCAACACGATGCGGTATCTGTGGGATCCATAAAGAAGACACTAGTCGTCCAATTCGACCAGTCTGCCTATGAAGACATGCTTCAAACAGGGGGTAGCTCTCACTCTCTCTCAGTCCAAGATAACAGGAAGCTGCGTAAGGTCTGGATGCCCAAGACATCCTCTACCATTCCTGTGGACTCTCCGACCTCTGCGATTTCTCCGACTAACGAGGTTGTAGCATTGCTCCCTCCGCGCCTTGCGCGTAAAATTCAGTCGCCTATCTCTAACAGGGCAGACAAAACTTCTGGCAATGCCTCAGCGCTAATCCAGAAGTATCCTCCGCGCTCTGCGCGTAAAATTCAGTCTCCTGTCCCTGGCAAAAAAATGAAACTTCGGACAATCCCTCAGCGCTAGTCCAGAAGCCTACACCGCGCTCAGCACGCAGAAACCAGTCTCCCATCCCTGGCAGAATAGACAAAATTTCTGATAATGCCTTAGCACCAAATCAGAAGTTCCAAACGCGCTCCGCACATAAAAATGCATCTGCCTTCTGCGGAAAAGCAGATGACTCCTGCAATCTACGCAAGGAAAAGCAAGCGACGGACTACCCAACTTTTCGGCCTTTACGCCAGCAAGGGAAGAATCTGCCAGCCCTCCGGATTACGCGAGAGGCTGACGGCCGACTGAGGACATCCTCAGCTTTACGCCAATCGGAGCAGAGCTCCAAATTATGCCAGAAGAAGCCCCTCAGCATAAAGAAGGCTCAATTTGCGGAAAGACACCCTCCTCGGGGATTATCCGCTACTCAGATGGCCAACCTGTTGTATACAGGTGGCACAGGAAAAACTAGGGTTCCCAATATCCGTATGCCCACTGATGTGACTAGAAGGAAAAAGCCATCTTCTTCTTCTTCTTCTGTAAAGACTCCTGACCTGCGTGACTATCTGATCGAGAAATACAAAGACAAGGGTCATAAACAGGCATCAGTTCCCCTAACGGTCAAACGCGGGGAGATCTTGTGGGAAGATGCATCAACATCTAATATCGTCATGACAGGTGGACCACATGAAGATTCTATCTTTATTATTCCTCCAACTCGCGACGAGCAGCATCCAATAGTCTTCGGTCGTATGCAGAGCAGCCCGATCATGTAGGAAGAATTTTGCGAGTCTGAAACTAGCAGAATACAAATCCACAGATATAGCCCGCAAGCGTTAAAAATTATACAAAGCATGGGTTATGATTTGAAGCTGAAACAAGGCCTCAACGATGGAAAGGGCAGACGAACATCCTTGCATGGTAATTCTTATCGTCAACAAGCTCGTTTTGGGTTGGGGTATACTGCATCTATTGTGAAACCCAAATCTTCAAAGTCTAATCCTGTACAACCAGAGGCAGGTCCTGCAAAATCAGCTTCTGTGGACAATTGCCACGACATATCTGGGGGTAGCCTACCCCAAAGATGATGCAACAACGACGATCTTCCCGAAAGACCGTAAAACTCAGGCATCAGGAGCCCGAGACCAAAAGGGACTTTCTCCTTCAATAAAGATGACATAATTGAAATCTTCAATATGTTGATAGAGAAACGCAAGCTTCAGCTTCCCAACATCAGACATCCTGAGAAAGCCTGGCAAAGTTGATCACCCAGATTATTGTCTCTTTCATCGGTACATTAATCATCCTACAAAGGCGTGTTATATACTGAAAAGGAGAATCCAGGAGATGATTGATGCCAAAATCATCACTTTGCATCTGTAAACAAAACGATGATCATCGCGAACCGATCTTTCTAAATGTGACAATTCGTTCCCTTCAAGAATGTACCTGAGGAAGAGTCCCTGAAGTTTCTCCAATAGATTCTTCAGGACCGTCCTCACTCGAGAAAATCACTCCACAGTGAATTATTCAGACATATTTATGTTCATATTACCTCTGAACTATCATCTAAGTATTTCATTTCTTTCACCAGAAGTTTGTCATGTTCATATTACCTCTGAACAAACTTTTCGAAATTTTGGCTCCCGATTATCACGTCCATCATACCTCTGATATCAGTTGTCATCTCAACTTAACACCCGTACTTAACCCTAAGTACGCCAGTGGTGTTAGGCCCACAAAAACTGCTATGTCCATATTACCTCTGAGCAGATATGCACCTCCATCCCCGATGGAATTGCAACCCAGAAGTTTGTCATGTTCATATTACCTCTGAACAAACTTTTCAAAATTTTGGCTATCGATTTTCACGTCCATCATACCTCTGATATCGGTTGTCATCTCAACTTAACACCCGTACTTAACCCTAAGTACGCCAGTGGTGTTAGGCCCACAAAAATTGCCATCTCTATATTACCTCTGAGCAGATATGCACCTCCATCCCCGATGGAATTGCAACCCAGAAGTTTGGCATGTTCATATTACCTCTGAACAAACTTTCTGAAATTTTGGCTACCGATTATCATGTCCATCATACCTCTGATATCGATTGTCATCTCAACTTAACACCCGTACTTAACTCTAAGTACGCTAGTGGTGTTAGGTCTACAAAAAACTGCTACGTCCATATTACCTCTGGCAGGGCTTGTCCCAAACCTATTATTTGCACTCTCGTGCGCAACAAAAATAATAGGTCTACCAAAGAACCCGTGGCATGTCCTCAATGCCACAGTGTGATGGAGGTGGTCCCAAACATCACTTTCACTCAAGATGACATGATGTTAAAACATAACGGGCATGCCAGGCCCCTCTATTACACCGGGTACGTCGGTTCCTTGGAGGTCGACCGAATTTATATAGATCCGAGATTATCAATCAGCATCATTCCTCATAGTCTGCTCAGACCGCTGAGGATTTCTACCAGCGAATTGGCTTACCCCACCACTACAATCGTGGGTTTCAACGCCAGAAAAAGTAAGCCGTTAGGGAAAATTCGCTTGAGGATCCAGATCAGCAACCTCAGATCAGTGGCCACATGTTACGTCATTGATTCAGAGGTGTCCTACAACATTCTGCTGGGGAGACCTTGGATCCACGACCACAACATCGTTCCTTCAACTCTACATCAATGTTTTAAATATGTAGATGCCCAAGGAACAGTACAAACGGAGTTTGCTGACCTGAACCCGTTTAGAGGAGTAGAATACTACTACTCTGATGTTGTGTTGTACTCTCAAGACTACATGAAAGAGGCATCAGCCGAAGCAGAAAAGGAATCCCATCGGTTGCCAGAAGAACCCTCTGCCGAACAACCACTGTCAATCAAGGTGAAAGGATGGACTACTCGTCCAAAAGCCATAGAGCCTATGGTGATCCACCTGAACAAAACCAGGTCATGAAAAGGGGGTGATCCTCTAGTGATCACTTTGAACCAGAAGCCTCCATCCTTGGTCATCAACCTTCGGCGCAGTAGGTAGCCGATTGATGTAAATGCAATCGGGAACAAAGTTTCAGATGATAATAAACATCCTCTTTTCTAGTACATTGGCGCTCAAATTCTGGACCAGGAATCCTCTCCCCATGACGATACATAACCTATAGCGCAAAAATTCTTGGAAGCTATAGATTCCTATCATCCGTATGTGTGGGAAGTGGCGTCATCATCCAATGTCACCATGACATATGGACCGCATGAGGATTCTATCTTTATTGTCCCGCCTACTTGCAGCAGTAAGCATTCAATAGTCTTCGGCCGCATGCGCAATAAACCGGCTGTGCAAGAAGATTCTTCCGATGATGATGCCGGTAAAATGCAGGTTCATAAATACAGCCCGCAAGCTTTGAAGATTATGCAAAGTATGGATTATAACTTGAAGCTGGAACCAGGTCTCAACTACGGGAAAGGCAGACGAATGTCGCTGCACGACGATCCCTACTATCAACGAACTTGTTTCGGGTTATTGTATGCCACCTCCCTCGAAACTCCTGAGTCAAACGAGGATATCTTTTCCTCTTCTCAAAACGGCTCAGCGCCCTCCTACTCATCTCATGCTCTCGAACGAACATTATCAGTAAATATGGTAGTGACAGATTCCTTTGAAGCAGACGAACAAGAATCTGAACTGTTTGAGAATGACGTTTGGGCTCATTAAATGGATACACAATGGGAGTTCTGCTTCAAGCAGAGAGAACCTTCCACTGAAGATAAAGTTATCCAGATTGACGTTGGGGATAAACTTTCACCAAAGCCGATATTTATTAGTAAAAATCTTTCCGAAGCAAAAAGTGAAGAAGTTATCCAGTTGATAAAAGAATATATCGACGTCTTTACGTGGAATTATGAGGATATGCCAGGTCTTGATCCAAAGGTGGCTACTCATAAGCTCAATATATTGCCCGATTTGAAGCCAGTGAAGCAGCACCAACGCAGGTTCCGCCCGGATATGATGGACGCCATCGAAGTTGAAGTCAAGAAGTTGATAGCCTGCGGCTTCATCCGAGAAGAACAACATCCCGACTGGGTCGCCAATGTTGTCCCGGTCATGAAGAAAAATAGGAAAATACGTGTCTGCATCGATTACCAAGATCTGAATGCAGCCTGCCCCAAGGATGAGTTTTCTCTTCCCATCACAGACATCATGATTGACAATATATGCGTTTTCGAACGTATGTCTTTCATGGACGAATTTTCAGGATACAACCAAATCAAGATGCATTCTGAGGACGAAAAACATACTGCCTTCCAGACACCATTGGGGGTATATTGCTATACGGTCATGCCCTTCGGATTGAAGAATGTTGGCTACATACCAACAGGCTATGAGTAACATATTCCATGAGCATTTACACAAGATAGTGGAATATTACGTGGATGATGTAGCTGTCAAAAGCCACCTCAAGGACAATCACATCCAAGACTTGAAGACAGTATTTGAATTGATGGGCCAACATCAACTCAAAATGAATCCTACAAAGTCCTTTCTGGGGGTATCTAGCGGCAAATTCCTGGGATTTGTCATTACCGCCAAAGGCATTCAAGTGGACCCTGATAAAGTCAAGGCCATCTTAGAAATGCGACCGCACCGTAATCTGAGAGAACTCAGGGGATTTCAAGGTCGACTGGCTTATATCCGGAGATTCATATCCAACCTCTCTGGGAGATGTTATCCCTTCTCTCGTCTCATGAACAAAGGTGCATCCTTCGTATGGGACAAAGCCTGTCAGCAAGCGTTCGGTGATATCAAACGCTACCTCACTAGTCTACCAGTTCTGGTGCCTACAATCATAGGAAGACCATTCGTGCTGTATGTTCGAGCGATAGATCATTCTCTGGGAGCTCTTCTCGCACAAAAGAATGATATGGGCCATAAGCAGGCTATCTACTACCTCAGTAGGATGATGGTCAGAGCCGAACACCGGTATAACCCAGTGGAGAAAGAATGCTTGTCTCTGATGTTCGCTATCCAAAAAATGCGGCACTATGTCACATGCCAAACCATTCACATCATCTCCAGGGTCAATCCTCTTCGGGAACTGATGAACAAGCCAAGCGTTCTTAATTCCCGACTTGCGACTTGGGCGATGTTATTAACACCGTATGACGTAGTGTACGTCCCTCAGAAGTTTGTCAAAGGCCAAGCGTTGGTTGACTTCCTAGCTGTTCATCCGATCCCGGAGGCCTCCAAGCTGTACGAGGATATTCTCGACGAAGTTGCAGAGTGTAATTCCGTAATGAAAGGTGATGCATGGTAACTATTCTTCGATGGTGCCTCCAGAACTGGTCCCAGGGGAAACGTAGTTTCGGGAGTAGGAATTGTCCTAGTTGCTCTTGATAAGCTTGTCATCTACCGAGCATATTCTCTTAGCGAGCCCTGTTCTAACAATGTGGTAGAGTATAACACTCTACTAATCAGGCTCCAAGTCGCTAAAGAATTGGGCGTCGAATCTCTGGAAGCTTTCGGTGACTCTCTACTGATCGTCAATCAAGTCAGAGGAATATATGAAGTCCAGAATCCAGACCTCATCCCCTATCACCGAGCAACGGTCGAGATAGCCTTGACATTCAAAGGATTCTTCCTGGAACATGTGCCCCGATCTCAGAATCTGGAAGCTGATGCCCTAGCCAGTCTAGCTGCAGATTTAGCTATTCCTATAAGAAGGCAGAATTCGGTAATCCTTCTTAGCAGAGATTTATTCTGTGTAAAAAACAACTTTCACATAGAATGCAGCTACGCTGTGAACATAGATCCTCCCAGGAGAGACTGGATAAGTCCTTTTATAGATTTCGTGGCATATAGAATCTTGCCGGAGGACCCTAAAGAAGCAGTATCCGTCAAAAGATGATCATTACGCTTCTATTTCGAGGCATCCTCATAGTGTCTACATCGTCGGACCTACGACGGACTGCTATTGAGATGTCTCTCAGATGATGAGGCACATTGGATCATACGTGAAGCTCACGACGGCGTATAAGGAGCACATCAACCCGGGCCTAAGCTACAGGATCGCATCAGGAGAATGGGCTATTACTGGCCTACTATGATCACGAATGCAATAAAGTACGCAAGACAGTACAGAGCCTGTCAGGTCCATGCAGACTTTATCCATCAACGTCCTGAACATCTACATCCTACGGTTGCGTCATCGCCTTCTGAAGCATGGGGTATGGATATCATTGGTCCTATTCACCCATCTTCTTCTAGATTTCACCGGTTCATACTGGCTATCACAGATTATTTCTCCAAATGGGCAGAGACGATCCCTTTTGCTGAGGTGAAGGCATCTAATGTGATCTGCTTCATCAAGCATCACGTCATTTATCGCTTCGGGATACCCCTGAGGATAATTCATGACAATGGGCCTCAATTCATAAGCCAAGCATTTTATCGATTTTGCGATAAAAATCGGATATAAAATATGGCCTCTACGGCATATAATCCTGTTGCTAATGGTTTGGCGAAAGCTTTCAACAAAACCATTATCAAGCTCTTGAAAAAGTTAGTCTCTTCGAATAAAAGGGATTGGAATAAGAAGCTGGAAGAATGTCTCTGGGCATACCGCACAACGGTACGAGCACCGACAGGTTGTACCCTATTCTCACTTGTTTATGGGAGTGAAGCAGTTCTCTCCATCGAGATCCAGATTTCGTCACTCAGGATAGCCATGGCTAATGAGTTGACTCAAGAAAAGAATGACCTGTTAAGGCTTCAAGAGCTAGAAGGATTAGACGAGAAATGCCTCCAAGCTCAACAGCGCATCGCGTTCTACCAAGCACGCATTTCTAGAGCTTTTAATCAAAAAGTAAAGGAAAGAGTGTTCAAAGTTGGCGAGCTAGTCTTAGCTGTGAGAAGGCCGATGATTCTTACTCACAGGAGTAAGGGTAAATTCCAGCCCAAATGGGAAGGCCCTTATGTGATCATGACGACGTTCTCAAACGGCGCTTACAGGTTAGCCAAGCCTAATGGAGACCTGTTAATGGCTCCTATCAATGGAAAATTCCTGAAAAGGTACTATGCTTAACCTATTTGCTCAAGTGGAATATGGCAAAAACCTCATTCTGACAAAACTACTTCCAAAACGAAACTAGTTGGATCATATTCTATCATGGTCGTATTACCTCTGAATAGATATATCCTGCTAAACCTGTCATTTATATTCCAAAATGATGGATCCACAAAGTCAGATGAAAGCCTCTTTATTATTCCCAAAAAAGAGCGAAAGTACATTAAAAAGCAAAAAAAAAGTACATCATTTGGGAGGAGCGGTCAGGTTGCGAATCTGCTGCGCCAGAGCAACCATTCTCTCATCCCGGGAGTTCAAGATGTCGGCGCGAGCCCGTTCCAACCTTGCCGCATCATTGTCCAAAGCAGCTAGCTCAGACCGAGCCCGCACAAAACCTGAGTGGAAAGCACCCACGCGTGCCAGATTCTGCTGAACAGTCGCCCGTCGCTCCTTCAGCACATCTCGAGCTACCGACAAAGAGAGAGCCTTCGCCTCTACTTGAACGAGCTCATCCTTCAATATGCGGGCCTGCGCTGCCGCTTCCTCATATTCGGCTTCGCACCGGGTCAACTCGGGAATGACATACCCCAATTGGACACGTTCTTCGTCTATCTCCCGCTGCTGAGCCTCAATGGACTTATTCAGAGATGCCATCTGTTTAGCAAGCTATGCAGTCAGGGAGTCATACCTAGCTTGAACGAGACCGTCAATGTTGCCTCGAGCTAGCTACCAGTATTCGTTAATGGGTTACTCCAAACCATTAACTATCTCCTCCAGTGCGTCAGCTACCCCAGTGTCGTTGAATTCTCGAATCGGCACTATAGAGGCCCGGGAGGACCTCCTCAGCGACGCAAAGCCCAAATTCTTCTCCAACACCATTGATATTAACATTTTCAAGGTGGCATAGAAGATACGAGTGTACTGCTCGGTTAGCGCAGCTAGATCCGAATGGACGCTAGGAGTGGCCGTGATAGTGGCGAGTCCCACTCCAAGGACAACCGTAGACGATGTTGCTACAGCCGTCGCCTCAACAGGAGTTGCGACAAAAGAGGAAGCGCTAACACCCGATGAAGTGACCGGCGTACTCAAAGGAGGCATTGTCGTAACGACAGGCTCGTCCTCCTCTTAAGATATCAGAATCTCTTCAACAGGCGGGCCGGCACCCGAAGGTATCACCTCTTCAAAATCAGGCACCTCCCTGTCGCCGCCAGAACCTGACACACAGCCAAAGGGCGCATCGACACTGCCCTTCCTGAAGATGTCTTTCCCTGAAAAGAAGACAAAAGGAAGTTAATATCAGCATAATGTTAATTTTCCTAAAAGAAAAGGCATAAAAGACAATATTTACCCATGGCCAATGGTGTATATGTCGCGTCCGCGGCCAGTCCAGCTAAATCATTTCTTAGTGATGCTAGGCAAGCTGTCATACTTGGAGAAGGGGGTGCTCTTCCGAATATCGGCAAGTACTCTTCCGAATCTTCGCCGAGATCCCCCCCGAGGTTCACCAGGTGGGATCTCGTTGGGTGCACCTACAGACACGGCAGGGGTCTCTCCCGATGCTGATCCGGGTAAAGATATCCTCATTTGACTTGGCCCCGAAGGCGATCTCGTTCCACTACCTGAAGCGGTAGCAGCGACAGCAGCCTCCAACAGGAATTCTCTGGCATCGCCAGCCGGGACTGTCGAGGTTCCCTCTCTAAAAGGCGAGGAACCTCCAATCAAAGAATCATCCCCGACATGGGGAGATGCAGGCTCACTTCTAGGAGCCTCAATACTAGGATCCGGAGAGGACGAATAACCGTCTTCTTCTTCCTGTTGCGAGGGGAAGTCTCCTTCGGAGTAGGAGTCTTCGCTTCCCAGAGATTACCAAAGTCCCTGCAGGCAGAGGTACTTCACCCCTCGATACCGCCAACAGAGGCTCATCTGGATTGACGGACTCCTCACCCTCGTCAGAAGAAACCGAGGGTACTTCGACTCTTCCCCCAGACTTGGAAGAAGGCACCCTAAAACTTCTATGCATATCAAAATCGCGATGGAAGGTGTTGGTTGCCACATAGAACTGGACATACGAGTGGAGAATGCGCAGCTCTGTGGAGAGTGAAATGACGGGCACGGTAAAAGTTGCCTCAGTGCAACCCATGATGAAGTATCGCCATCCTTTGGCTCCATCAATGAGTCCGCCCCGGGACCAGAAGCTGGTGACGGTATTGCCCACGTGCAACTGATCGTACACGAATTGCCGGGCAAACCGACTAGGTAAGTAGGGCTCGAAGAAGCAATGGTCTTCACTCCTGTACAGTAGGTGGGAAGGTCTAATGCAGACCAACCAATTAAAAGACTCGGGAGAAAGAACGGTCTTCCCGTCGCCTACTTCCTGAAGTCTGATCCCCTGCTGATTGAGATGTACAGGGGGAACAGTACAGAAGAGCTTTCAGCTGTGACTAAGATTCAGCGCTCGCCGATAGTCTATAACTGTGGTCACGTTCCAGGAAGATTTCTGGTAGTTCAACAAGAAACTAGCCCCCGAGCTACTGCCAGAGCCGGGAGACATAACCCTAGTGTTATGAAAAATTAACCATCCTATCAGATACAGGTATGGTAATTCTACCCTGGGAAAGCTATCACGCCGAGTTTCATCGGCGAGCAGCCCGTCAGTCATGGCCCTCAGGCCAACATGAATGCGGCACACTATAGCAGGGAGCAAGCCCAGTATTGCCCCGAACACCAGACGCACTACAGGCCATAGCATGTTGCGGTGAATGCGGTCCGCAGATACGATGCCGGGTACCACCAGTTGGCACAGCCATATGGAGAGGAAGCCAGCCAATTGAGCTTCCCTGGACAGAGGCCTGCGACAGCGCCTCAAATAACTATAGGCTATGGTGCCTACGGGATACTTCCCTATCCCTTCGTCGAGGATCAAGTCCGGAGCCCCAGCGTCTTCCATGAGATCGTCAACTACCTGAGCATTAAGCACGCTCCGAGGATCCAAAGGCTGATCCTTGTCTTCCAATACCTTCTCCGACTTAGCTGTCCTGGACCTGTGAAAGAAGAGGTAGGACGTCCATTTACTGATGTGAGCCAAATTTGAGGGCTCACCATAAAAGGCGGTACAAGCGAGGTAGTGGCACATCAGCTCCTGGTACACTTCTACTACCTGAGAGTCCAAATCTCCCAGCTCCCGGTTCGTAGGAACATACTCTTCATATGGAGTATCCCCCATCGGCAGTCTCGAGATCGCTGCCATCTCGTGGAGGGCCAATCCCAACTGACCCAGTGGAGTGGCGAAAGTCCCGGTAAGCGAGATATATCGCTCCATCAGTGCCAGAAACAGGTTGGGGTTGAGAGGCAACCCAACACTGGTGGCACTCACAGCTGCAAACAGACCAATGCTCTCCAGCTCGATCTAAAATGCTTCAGGGCCCAATCAGCTAAGCGAGCCCATCGAAGATTTATGGGGGTGATCCACCCGCCTGTCCGAGGGTTCATCTTAAGGTATACTCCCCCGCGCCCTATGAAATCATTACAGAAAGTCGGTAATTGGATCGGCTGGATCACTAAACTGTCTTCACTCGGGACACTGCTCGGGTACAGTCCCCTGAACATCATCACATTGTCGGTAGGGCGGCTGACAAACGACCCCTGGTCCGCTCCTTTCAGATGAAATATCTTCCCCGGCCTGCCGTGAAGATCAGGAGTCAGCATCCACGACATCCTTCTGGTATGTATAGCATGGAAGAATGCCGAGATGGGGATAGTCTCTCGGTATCTTGGGCAGATACAAAACCAAGCTCCCGGCAAGGAAAACCCAGAGTTCTTTCTTGGGCTTCGTCTGGGACTGTTTGTCAATCATGTCCCCGAAGAGGAAAGCCGGCTTTATGTATTGGTCCCCATCTATGTACATCAGGGGCTCTTCGTTGATCATATTCAGCAGCGTTCGCTCACCCTGAGCCGATATCAAAATTTCCCTCCCTTCAGGGTACTGGGGCCCAGAGATAGGAAATGTCACGTGCGACAGATCCTCCGGATAGTTGGAGTGCAGCATCCCGACGGCAGAGCCCATCACATCGGCTAGCGGAGACGCATACAAGTTAACTGCAAGAGTGCAAGAAAAATACATCAGTTCCTATAACTGGACATTATAGATCTTGCAGCATATGCAGAAAAATCAACAGTCTGTGCTTTACGCCAAGACTGTAAAAACTTGATCATTACGCTGGAATCCCATTCAAAGGCGTAAAATTCAAGACTAGCAGTATACGCAAAGTTTTCGACAGTTTGTGTTTTACGCCAGACTACCAAAATTTGAGTTATTACGTCGGAATTTCCATCCCTGCGTGACACTCAAATTATATAGTATACGCCAACTTTTGACAGTCAAAGCTTTTACGCCAGATTGCGAAAATATGGAGTTTTTGCGCTGATACATTATAAATGTGGGCATAAAAGATGAAACATCTCTGTGCATCATCTTCGTCGAGAAGGCTATCAGCACAGAAGATGACCTAGCACGTTCACGTACAACGTATGCGAAGGATTTTCAGTCATTCTTTTTTTCTTCCCAAAAGCTCTACTTTTAAGGCCGGGTGCACTGCTAGTCGGTGGGATACTTAGTTCAGAATGAAGCTCGCCGTGCCCGACGGAAGTCGCCCCCGCTTGAGCAGAAGAACGAAAAAAAGATGCAACGTTCTTTCCCTTAGAGGAGGAGACTTGTTTCGAGGCTATTACTGGAAACTTTGAAGACTCGGAGAAGAAACGAAGAAGAACTCGAACAGTCAAAAGCTTTCTTTCGCAGAAGACGGATGAAAAGTTTTTCTCTCAGAAACTTGGGGTATATATAGAGTTCGGATGGACTCCTCGAATCCCGAACCAAATCTCACATTTAATATTTGGTTATGATTGGGGAATACGTCAGCCTATTTACTCAGAGAAGGCGGACAGTCAGCGAATTCGAAAAGTTTTCGTGCGAAGAAGATTCGTGGTTTTTACGCTAAGGATCTTTCTACGCTCGACGGCTACATATCTACGGTTCTACGCTCACAGGCTACAAGTCTATTGTTTTTATGCCCGGATGCTTTTATGCTCGGTAGCTTTTTACGCTCGAGAGGCTACTAACCTACGACTCCACGCTCAGCAGCTACAAATCTATGATCTCATGCTCGGTAGCTTTTTAAGCTCGGAGGCAACAGATCTACGACTTCACGCTCGGAAGATTTTCTTTTCAGAAGCTACAAATCTACAGTTTTTACGCTAAGGAGCTTTCTACCCTCGACGGCTACAGATCTATGGTTCTACGCTCACAGGCTACTAGT
Source organism: Iris macrosiphon (assembly GCA_036927795.1). Classification (NCBI taxonomy): domain Eukaryota; kingdom Viridiplantae; phylum Streptophyta; class Magnoliopsida; order Asparagales; family Iridaceae; genus Iris; species Iris macrosiphon. The sequence goes on along the minus strand of JAYESA010000028.1, from coordinate 1,138,113 downwards.
CTATGGTTTTTACGCCCGGATGCTTTTATGCTCGGTAGCTTTTACGCTCGAGAGGCTACAAACCTAAGACTCCACGCTCAGCAGCTACAAATCTATGATCTCGCGCTCGGTGGCTTTTTACGCTCAGAGTCAACAAACTTATGATTTTATGCTCTACGACTTTTCGCATATCTGAAAAATGCGCAGGCCAGTACAGTACATCTGAACAATTCTCAAGGTGGTCAATGACAAGAGTTCACACGGAAGATACTCCTCTTTGACCTCAAAATATCCCAAGTACCCAAGGCATACATAGTTCAAACATTGAAAATTACTATTCTTCATGGGTCAATTCGAAGTTAATCCAGAATCTAGTCTGAATATTTCGTCTAACAGTTCAAGACGGCGACTCAATTTTTGACAGTCAGTTCTTGCCCTGTTCCAAGGAATTTTTGAGAAATCATTCTTGAAGACGACGGTCTGAACAAAAATTCTGTTTATCAGAAGTAAAAAATAGTTCAGAATTCTACGCGGTTCCTCATTTCTAACAGCAGGACAGTTCGAACACTCGACTGCTAAAGCAGCTTTCTGCGCATCCTTAGTTATGCGTAAAAAAATAGGACATGACCTAACACTCTTTCTAAACAGAGTCGACATAAAGTATCAGACGTGTCGAAGCTACACATATTCAGACTTCACAGCAAAATATGACAAGATGATCATATGCAAAGAAGAACACGATCTTATTAAAATCATGATTATATATGAGGGAAATCCAGTCTACAAGGGTTTTTCTTCATTTTCATGATTACATATGAGGAAAATCCCGTCTATAAAGGACTTCCTCATCGTCGTCTGAAGATCGTGCCCAGAGTCTGTTCTACCAGGTTCTCGCATGGGCGAAATTCTTCATCCATCTTCTCCAGCAGTCAGTCCGTAACCGCAAACCGACTGACATATGATCAATGACGAAAGGATACAAAACTGGGCCTAGACCCATCCTCCAATACGAGGAAGCAGGGTAAATCTGCTTTCCTGGGTCCAGCGCCATGACAGATTGAGTTGAGATATTTTACCCAACTCAATCTCGGACAACAGCTAGTTTGTCTGCCCTCGTCCACAGGTAATGGGAGAAGGTACCGCTTGCAACCCTTCCTCTCTCCCGAAGAACCGCCATACAAAGTTGCTGATTATCCCGAGCAAAGGAGGCTATGATATCCTTCCATGATCCATCATTGCAGGGGATATTTGCTCGAATATGCCGTCTTTTCCGGCTCCTTACATGCTGGAAGAACATGGTCTCCTTCTTCCTCAAGTCGACCAGACGAACTTCGGCCATCATCTCCGTGTGGTGAAAGAAATATGGGAATAACAGGTTAACTCCTCAGCCTTTTTATAGGCGAAAGAGATCACACCGATCCCCAATAACTCCGCCATAAAGTCAGACTTGAAAGAACATGTCAGACTTAACCGTTTCAGGCTCCATTCAGAGCGTTTCAAATTGAGAGGAACGGTTCATGCTTCATTCAAAGTATTTCAAATTACGAGGAATTTAAAAGCTTTGAAGGGGGTCTTGTAGAAGCATAAAAAATATGCCAGATAGCTCTACGCAGCATGTTGATGCAGGGCAGCGTAAACAGAGGACCTTAGAGCCATCAAACGTGAAACAGAGCTTTTTCGTTGAGCACAGCATAAAATATAGGCTCAAGGACCATCCGCGTAATACAGTATGTCCAGGCTGCTTCAGCGTAAAAAGGGTGCTACATCACCTTTATGGCGTAAAACTCATCCGCTTTTAATGCAGCATTGAAGTATACGAGGGACTCTTCGTATTCTTTGAAATGAACCTGTCAGATCATGCAATGAACCTGACATCTAGACTCCTGACAAAGAGTACTACACGGCTACCCAGACGACGGCTATAATGATGGCGCGGTATTGCAACCCAGGCTGTCATTTACTGCCATTATCTTGGCGTAGACCACTTTTACGCATACAAAGGAATACACCGCCTAGTTTTACACAGGCAGATATGAGCTTTTTATGCTCCGTAGAAGACAAAAAGCCTGCCACGTCAAAAGCTGCTCTTCGTACAGGGCTCGAGGCACGTCTCTGTATTTAATACGCATAGCAGTGACAGGTTCTTAAGGCACGTCTCTGCATTTAATGCGTCAAATACTGACAGATGCCTGAGGTACGTCTCTGCATTTTATGCGCAGAAGGGTGGCAGACCTTCAAAACATGCCTATGCATTTAATACACAAGATAATGGCGGATCTCTGCATTTAATGCAGGAGATTTGATTAAATGTCACCAAACCGTCGTCTAGTGACATTCCCTTTGCGTAAACTGCTCTTACGCATACAAGGGATACGCTGCCCAGTTTTACACTGGCAGACGTGAGCTTCTTACACTCCACAGAAGGCAAACAGACCGCCACATCAGCAGTTACTCTTCGTACAGGATTCGAGGCGCGTATTTGCATTTAATGCGCAGAATAATGACAAATCTTAAAAATAAGCCTCTGCATTTAATGCGTAGAATGGGGGCAGATCTCGGCATTTAATATAAGAGATTTGATTATATCTCCAAGAGCCATAATTTTGGCTAAAATGTTCACATCATCTCGGCCTCTACGCCAGCTCGGCTTCTATGCCCACTCGGCTTCTACGCCAGCTCGGCTTCTATGCCCACTCGGCTTCTATGCCCACTCGACTTCTGTGCCTGCTCGGCTTCTATGCCCACTCGGCTTCTACGCCCACTCGGCCTCTATGACCACTCGGCTTCTACGCCTACTCAGCTTCTATGCCTACTGGGCTTCTACGCCTACTCGGCTTCTATGCCTACTTGGATTCTATGCCATGGTGACAGTTATTGGCTTCTATGCCAACCTCTTCTACACAAAGGATAACTACCTACATGGCTTCTACGTCATGATCTTCGCAGCAGCTATACGCGTTTGTCCCTTAGTTGGACACGCGTCACATGCTCACTCAAAAGGTCATTTGTACGCAGGCATTGGTTATTTTAAACCGTTATTTTAAACCGTTATGTAAAAGGGTGATGTACTTTCCACTACTCAGTTTCTACGCCGACTAAGTGGTCACTGTCACTAAAACTCTATAAATAGAGACCTCTATTGACAAAGGTCCGAGGGGGAAAAAAGGTCAAAAGGAGGTCGCAAAATTGAAGATCAAACGATCAGACATTGGTCAAGGAATCCAGTATCAGATCCAAGGTCGACAATTGGGAGAGAAAATGGTTGAGAGAGAGAGAAGAATCCAGAGCTCAGGCAAAGAGAAGGGATCGACGACTTTGGCATCGGGATCAACCCTCTTTAGCAACCTTCGAAGCTGCTTTCTGTCTTCCATGGCACTTCTTCATCATCGTGTGGTCCAAGGGACAAAGTGATCGACTGCAGATCAGACACCTATAGCAATATTTACCTAGATTAAATAAATTATACTCGATATCCTCGTATAGGATTAAATTGTACAATCTTGTTTGTAAACACAGAAAAAGGGCGGGTTTTCGTATAAGACCTCATTTCCACATATTATCTTTTCGTTTATTTTATCAAATAATAGTACGTATTATCGTCATATTGAGATCTTCACCATACTCCGTTTAAGCAAGGGAGGTTAAGCGTAGTACCTCTTCAGGAATTTGCCGTTGATAGGAGCCATTATCAGATCTCCATTAGGCTTGGCTAATCTGTAAGCGCCATTTGAAAACGCCGTTTCAATCACATAAGGGCCCTCCCATTTAGGCTGGAATTTACCCTTACCCTTGTATGTAATGATCATTGGCCTCCTTACAGCTAGAACTAGCTCGCCAACTTTGAACACTCTCTCCTTCACTTTTCGATTAAAAGCTCTTAGAATACGCGTCTAGTAGAACGCAATACGCTGCTGAGCTTGAAGGCGTTTATCGTCTAATCATTCTAGCTCTTGAAGCCGTAGTCGATCATTATATTCCTGAGTCAACTCATTAGCCACTGCTATTCTGAGTGATGGAATTTGGATTTCAATGGGGAGAACTGCTTCACACCCGTAGACTAATGAGAATGGGGTAAAACCCGTAGGTGGTCGTACCGTTGTGCGTTATGCCCGTAGGCAATCTCCCACCTTCTCATTCCAATCTCTTTTGTTCGAAGAAACGAATTTTTTCAAGAGTTTGATGATGGTTTTGTTGAAGGGTTCCGCCAAACCATTAGCAGCCGGATTGTATGTCGTAGAGGCCATATTTTGTATCCGATTCTTATCGCAAAATTGATGAAATGCTTGGCTGATGAATTGAGGCCCATTGTCATGAATTATCCTTCGGGGTATCCCAAAGCGATAAATGACATGGTGCTTGATAAAGCTTATCACGTTAGATGTCTTTACTTCAGCTAGGGGGATTGCCTTCGCCCATTTTGAGAAGTAGTCCGTGATAGCCAATATAAACCGATGTCCTCTAGAAGAAGACGGGTGAATAGGACCAATGATATCCATACCTCATGCTTCAAAAGGCCATGATGCAATGGTCGGATGTAGATACTCAGAAGGCTGATGTATAAAATCTGCATAAACTTGATAGGCTTTGCATTGTCTTGCATATTTCAGAGGCAACAAACTTATGATTTTATGCTCTACGACTTTCCGCATATCTGAAAAATGCGCAGGCCAGTACAGTACATCTGAACAATTCTCAAGGTGGTCAATGACAAGAGTTCACACAGAAGATACTCCTCCTTGACCTCAAAATATCCCAAGTACCCAAGGCATACAGAGTTCAAACATTGAAAATTACTCTTCTTCATAGGTCGATTCGAAGTTAATCCAGAATCTAGTCTGAATATTTCGTCTAACAGTTCAAGACGGTGACTCAGTTTTTGACAGTCAGTTCTCGCCCTTTTCCAAGGGATTTTTGAGAAATCATTCTTGAAGACGACGGTCTGAACAAAAATTCTGTTTATCAGAAGTAAAAAATAGTTCAAAATTCTATGCGGTTCCTCATTCCTAACAGCAGGACAGTTCGAACACTCGACTGCTAAAGCAGCTTTCAGCGCATCCTTAGTTATGCATAAAAAATAGGACATGACCTAACACTCTTTCTAAACAGAGTCGACGTAAAGTATCAGACGTGTCGAAGCTACACATATTCAGACTTCACAGCAAAATATGACAAGATGATCATATGCAAAGAAGAAGACGATCTTATTAAAATCATGATTATATATGAGGGAAATCCAGTCTACAAGGATTTTTCTTTATTTTCATGATTATATATGAGGAAAATCTCGTCTATAAAGGACTTCCTCATCGTCGTCTGAAGATCGTACCCAGAGTCTGTTCTGCCAGGTTCTCGCATGGGCGTAATTCTTTATCCATCTTCTCCAGTAGTCAGTCGGTGACCGCAAACCGACTGACATATGATCAATGGCGGGAGGATACAAAACTGGGCCTAGACCCATCCTCCAATACGAGGAAGCAGGGTAAATCTGCTTTCCTGCGTCCAGCGCCATGACAGATTGAGTTAAGATATTTTACTCAACTTAATCTCGGACAACAGCTAGTTTGTCTGCCCTCGTCCACAGGTAATGGGAGAAGGTACCGCTTGCAACCCTTCCTCTCTCCCGAAGAACCGCCATACAAAGTTGCTGATTATCCCGAGCAAAGGAGGCTATGATATCCTTCCATGATCCATCATTGTAGAGGATATTTGCTCGAAGACGCCGTCTTTTCCGGCTCCTTACATGCTGGAAGAACATGGTCTCTTTCTTCCTCAAGTTGACCCGACGAACTCCGGCCATCATCTCTGTGTGGTAAAAGAAATATGGGAATAATAGGTTAACTCCTCAACCTTTTTATAGGCAAAAGAGATCACACCGATCCCCAATAACTCTGCCATAAAGTCAGCCTTAAAAGAACATGTCAGACTTAACCGTTTCAGGCTCCATTCATAGCGTTTCAAATTGCGAGGAATGGTTCATGTTTTATTCAAAGCGTTTCAAATTACGAGGAATTTAAAAGCTTTGAAGGAGGTCTTATAGAAGCATAAAAAATACGCCGGATAGCTCTACGCAGCATGTTGATGCAGGGCAGCATAAACAGAGGACCTCAGAGCCATCAAACGTGCAACAGAGCTTTTCCGTTGAGCACAGCGTAAAATATAGGCTTAAGGACCATCCGCGTAATACAGTATGTCCAGGCTGCTTCAGCGTAAAAAGGGTGCTACATCACCTTTATGGCGTAAAACTCATCCGCTTTCAATGCAGCATTGAAGTATACGAGGGACACTTCGTATTCTTTAAAATAAACCTGTCAGATCATGCAATGTACCTGACGTCTAGACTCCTGACAAAGAGTACTACACGGCTACCCAGGCGACGACTATAATGATGGTGCGGCACTGCAACCCAGGCTGTCATTTACTGCCATTTTCTTGGCGTAGACCGCTTTTGTGTATACAAAGGAATACGCCGCCTAGTTTTACACAGGTAGATGTGAGCTGTTTATGCTCCGCAAAAGACAAACAGCCTGCCACGTCAAAAGCTGCTGTTCGTACAGGGCTCGAGGTACGTCTCTGCATTTAATGCGCAGAGCGGTGACAGGTTCTCAAGGCATGTCTCTGCATTTAATGCGTCGAATACTGATAGATGCCCGAGGCACGTCTCTGCATTTTATGCGCAGAAGGGTGGCAGACCTTCAAAATATGCCTATGCATTTAATGCACAAGATAATGGCGGATCTCTGCATTTAATGCAGGAGATTTGATTAAATGTCACCAAACCGTCGTCTAGTGACATTCCCTTTGCGTAAACTGCTCTTACGCATACAAGGGATACGCTGCCCAGTTTTATACTGGCAGACTTGAGCTTCGTACGCTCCATAGAAGGCAAACAGACCGCCACATCAGCAGTTACTCTTCGTACAGGATTTGAGGCTCGTATCTGCATTTAATACGCAGAATGATGACAAATCTTAAAAATAAGCCTCTACATTTAATGCGCAGGATGGGGGCAGATCTCGGCATTTAATGTAAGAGATTTGATTATATCTCCAAGAGCCATAATTTTGGCTAAAACGTCCACATCATCTTGGCTTCTACGCCTGCTCGGCTTCTATGCCAACTCGGCTTCTACGCCTGCTCGGCTTCTATGCCCACTCAGCTTCTATGCCCACTCGGCTTATGCGCCTGCTCGACTTCTATGCCCACTCGGCTTCTACGCCCACTCGGCCTCTATGACCACTCGGCTTCTACGCCTACTCGGCTTCTATGCCTACTGGGCTTCTACGCCTACTCGGCTTCTATGCCTACTTGGCTTCTATGCCATGGTGACAGTTATTGGCTTCTACGCCAACCTCTTCTACACAAGGTATAACTACCTACATGGCTTCTATGCTGTGATTTTCGCAGCAGCTATACGCGTTTGTCCCTTAATTGGACACGCGTCACATGCTCACTCAAAAGGTCATTTGTACACAGGCATTGGTTATTTTAAACCATTATGTAAAAGGGTGATGTACTTTCTACTACTCAGTTTCTATACTGACTGAGTGGTCACTGTCACTAAAACTCTATAAATAGAGACCTCTATTGACAGAGGTCCGGGGGGGAAAAAAGGTCGAAAGGAGGTCGCAAAATTAAAGATCGAACGATCTGACATTGGTCAAGGAATCCAGTATCAGATCCAAGGTCGACAATTGGGAGAGAAAATGGTCGAGAGAGAGAAGAATCCAGAGCTCAGGCAAAGAGAAGGGATCGACGACTTTGGCATCGGGCATCAACCCTCTTTAGCAACCTTCGAAGCTGCTTTCTGTCTTCCACGACACTTCTTCATCATCGTGTGGTCCAAGGGCCAAAGTGATCGACTGCAGATCAGACTCCTATAGCAATATTTACCCAGATTAAATAAATTGTACTCGACATCCTCGTATAGGATTAAATTATACATTCTTGTTTGTAAACACATAAAAAGGATGGGTTTTCGTATAAGACCTCGTTTCCACATATTATCTTTTCGTTTATTTTATCAAACAACAGTACGTATTATCGTCATATTGAGATCTTTACCATACTCCGTTTAAGCAAGGGAGGTTAAGCGTAGTACCTCTTCAGGAATTTGCCGTTGATAGGAGCCATTATCAGATCTCCATTAGGCTTGGTTAATCTGTAAGCGCCATTTGAAAACGCCGTTTTAATCACATAAGTGCCCTCCCATTTAGGCTAGAATTTACCCTTACCCTTGTGTGTAATGATCATTGGCCTTCTTACAGCTAAAACTAGCTCGCCAACTTTGAACACTCTCTCCTTCACTTTTTGATTAAAAGCTCTTGAAATGCACGCCTGGTAGAACGCAATACGCTGCTGAGCTTGAAGATATTTCTCGTCTAATCCTTCTAGCTCTTGAAGCCGTAGTCGATCATTATTTTCCTGAGTCAACTCATTAGCCACTGCTATTCTGAGTGATGGAATTTGGATTTCCATGGGGAGAACTGCTTCACACCCGTAGACTAATGAGAATGGGGTAAAACCCGTAGGTGGTCGTACCGTTGTGCGGTATGCCCAGAGGCACTCTCCCACCTTCTCATTCTAATCTCTTTTGTTCGAAGAAACGAACTTTTTCAAGAGATTGATGATGGTTTTGTTGAAGGGTTCCGCCAAACCATTAGCAGCCGGATTGTATGTCGTAGAGGCCATATTTTGTATCCGATTCTTATCGCAAAATTGATGAAATGCTTGGCTGATGAATTGAGGCCCATTTTCATGAATTATCCTTCGGGGTATCCCAAAGCGATAAATGACATGGTGCTTGATAAAGCTTATCACGTTGGATGTCTTTACTTCAGCTAGGGGGATTGCCTTCGCCCATTTTGAGAAGTAGTCCGTGATAGCCAATTTAAACCGATGTCCTCTAGAAGAAGACAGGTGAATAGGACCAATGATATCCATACCTCATGCTTCAAAAGGCCATGATGCAATGGTCGAATGTAGATACTCAGAAGGTTGATGTATAAAATCTGCATAAACTTGATAGGCTTTGCATTGTCTTGCATATTTCACTGCATCTGCTATCATAGTAGGCCAGTAGTAGCCCATCCTCCTGATACGATCCTGTAACTTAGGACCGGGTTGATGTGCTCCACATATACCGTCGTGAGCTTCACGGATAACCCGCTTTGCATCATTATCGGAGAGACATTGTAACAGTAGTCCATCGTATGTTCGGCGATATAGACATTGTGAAGAAGCATCAAAATAGAAGCGTAATGATCGTCATTTGATAGACGCTGCTTCTTTAGGATCCTCTAGTAAGATTCTGTATGCCATGAAATCTATAAAGGGACTTCTCCAGTCTCTCTCAGGAGGGACCGTATTTACGTCGTAGCTGCATTCAATGTGAAAATTATTTTTCATACAGAACAGATCTCTGCTGAGAAGAATCACCAAATTCTGCCTCCTTATAGGAATAGCTAGATCTACAGTTAGACTGGCCAGAGCATCAGCTTCCAAACTTTGAGATCGGGGCACGTGCTCTAGGAAGAATCCTTTGAAAGATATTGCAATCTCGATCGTTGCTTGGTGGTAAGGAATGAGGTCTGGATTGCGGACTTCATATATTCCTCAGACCTGATTGACGATCAGCAGAGAATCACCAAAAGCTTCCAGGTATTCCATATCCAATTCTTTAGCGACTTGGAGCCCGATTAGTAGAGCGTTATACTCTGCCACATTATTAGAGCATGGTTCGCTAAGAGAATATGCTCGATAGATGACGAATTTATCAGGAGTGACCAGGACAATTCCTATTCCTGAAACCACGTTTCCCCTGGGACCAGTCCTGGAGGCACCATCGAAGAATAGCTGCCATGTAACACTTTTTATTGCAGAATTACATTCTAAAACTTCATCGGGAATATCCTCGTATAGTTTAGAGGTTTTCGGAATTGGATGAGCAGCTAAGAAATCAGCCAAGGCCTGACCTTTTATCGACTTCTGAGGGACATACACCATATCATACGGTGTTAGTAACATCGCCCATGTCGCGAGTCGGGAATTGAGAACACTCGGCTTGTTCATCAATACTCGAAGAGGATTGGTCCTGGAGATGATATGAATAGTTTGGCCTATGACATAATATCGCATCTTCTAAATGGTGAATATTAGGACCAAGCATTCTTTTTCCACTGGATTGTACCGGTGTTCAGCTCCGACCATCATCCTGCTTAAATAGTAGATAGCCTGTTCATGACCCTCATTGTTCTTCTGTGCGAGGAGAGCTCCTAAAGAATGATCCATTGCTCGAACATACAGCAAAAATGGTCTTCCAATGACAAGAGGCACCAGAATTGGAGGATTAGTGAGGTAGCGTTTGATATCATTAAACGCTTGCTGACAGGCTTCGTCCCATACGAAGGCACACCTTTCTTCATCAGGAGAGAAAAAGGTTGACATCTCCCAGATAGGTGGATATGAATCTCCTGATATAAGCCTGACGACCTTGGAATCCCCTGAGTTTCCTCAGATTATGGGGTGGTCGCATTTCTAAGATAGCCTTAACTTTATCAGGGTCCACTTGAATGCCTTTAGTGGTAATGACAAATCCCAGGAATTTGCCACTAGATACACCAAAAAAGAATTTTGTAGGATTCATTTTGAGTTGATGTTGGCGCATCAACTCGAACACTGTCTTCAAGTTTTTGATGTGATTATCCTTGAGGCAGCTTTTGACAGCAATATCGTCTACGTAACATTCCACTATTTTGCGTAAGTGCTCATGGAATATGTTACTCATAGCTCGCTGATATGTAGCCCCGGCATTATTCAATCCGAAGGGCATGACTGTGTAGTAATATACCCCCAGAGGTGTTCGGAAGGCAGAATGCTTCTCATCTTCCGGATTCATCTTAATCTGATTATATCCTGAGAATCCGTCCATGAAAGACATGTGCTCAAAACCGCACGTATTATCAATCATGACGTCTGTAATGGAAAGAGGGACCTCATCTTTAGGGTAGGCCGTATTTAGATCTCGAAAATTGATGCAGACACGTACTTTCCAACTTTTTTTTATAACCAGGACAACATTGGCGACCCAGTCTGGATGTTGTTCTTTCCGGATGAACCCACAGGCTATCAACTTCTTGATTTCAGCTTCTATGGCATCCATCATATTCGGACGAAACCGGCGTTGGTGTTGCTTTACCGGCTTCAAATTGGGCAATATGTTGAGCTTATGGGTAGTCATTTTTGGATTAAGACCTGGCATATCCTCATAATTCCACTCAAAGACATCGATATATTCTTTTATCAGCTGTATTGTTTCTTCCCTTTCTTCTTCGGAAAGATTATTACTGATAAATATCGGCTTTGGTGAAAGTTCATCCCCAACATCGATTTGGATAACTTTATCTTCAGTGGGCGGTTCTCTCTCCTCGAACTGGAGTTCCCATTGTGTATCCATTTGCTGAGCCCATGATTCATCTTTGAATGGTTCAGATTCTTGTTCCTCAGTTTTGAGAGAATCTGTCAACACCATATTTACTGATAATACCCGTTCGAGATCAGCATATGAGCCGGAGGACGACGAGCCATCCTGAGAAAAGGAAAAGGTATCCTTATTTCACTCAAAAGTTGCAAGAGATGTGGTATACCCTAACCCAAAATGAGTTTGTTGACAGTAGGGATCACCATACAACGGCATTCGTCTGCCTTTCTCATAGTTGAGACCAGGTTCCAGCTTCAAGTCATAACCCATACTTTGCATAATCTTCAAAGCTTGTGGGCTATATCTGTGGACTTGCATTTTCTCGGCATCGGATTCGTAAGAATCTTCTTGTACAATCGGTCTGTTGCGTATGCGATCGAAGACTATTGGATGTTGATTGCTGCGAGTAGGCGGGATAATAAAGATAGAATCTTCATATGGCTCGTATGTCGTGATGACATTAGATATTGACGCTACTTCCCACACATATTGATGATAGGAATCTATAGTTTCCAAGAATTTTTGTGCTATAGGTTTTATATCGTTATGGGGGTAGGATTCTTGATTTTGAAATTAAACATCATTATACTGGAAAAGAGAGTCTTTATTATCGTCAGAAACCACATTCTCGGTTGTATTTACATCAGTCGGCTGTTTGTTGTGCCGATGGTTGATGACCAAAGGTGGAGGCTTCTGGTTTAAAGTGATCACTAGGGGATCACTTCCTCCTCCTGATTTGGTTTTGTTCAAGTGGATAGTCATGGGATCCATGACTTTCGGACGGGTAGTCCGCCCTTTCACCTGGATCGACAGGGGTTGCTCGACAGATATTTCTCCTGGCTCCCGGTGGGATTCCTCCTCTGTCTTGCCTGATACTTCTTTCATGTAGTCTTGGGTGTACAACATGGCATCGGAATAGTAGGACTCTACTTCTTTGAACGGGTTAAGGTCAGCAAACTCTGTTTTTACTGTTCTTTGGACATCTACATATTTGAAGCATTGATGTAGAGTCGAAGGAACAATTTTGTGATCGTGGATCCATGGTCTGCCCAGCAGAATTAGGACACCTCCGAATCGATGACGTAGCATGTAGCCACTGATCTAAGGTCCCTAATCTGGATCCTCAGACGAATCTTCCCCAACGGCTTTCTTTTCCTGGCGTTGAAGCCCACGATTGTAGTGGTGGTATAAGCCAGTTCGCTTGTAGGAATCCTCAGTGGTCTGAGCAGATTATGAGGGATAATATTGATCGACGATCCCGGATCTATGTGAATCCGGTCTACCTCCATGGAACCGACGTATCCGGTGTAATAGAGGGGCCTGTCATGCTTGTTATGTTTCAATAGCATGTCATCTTGAGTGAAAGTGATATTTGGGACCACTTCCATCATACTATGGCATTGAGGGCATGCCACAGGTTCTTTATCGGGGGATTTAAGCTGAGTCAAGCATACATGCACCTGCATTAACGCTTAACTCAAGGCTTGATGAGTGTCTTTGGATAGCCTTAGGAGCTCGAAAATGGACAATCTGGTTGGGGTATTAGCCAACTGGGCCAAGATGTCAAAGTTATATGATTTTTCTAAACCTTTGTTTTGAATATTCTTCAAAGATTTATTAAAATGCACTTCATTTTGCTTGCCCTTGTCCACCGAAGTTGGTCTAGAAGGACCTGCTTCTGGTATGACAGGTTCAGGCTTTGGAAGTTTGGCAGCTGAAGTGTCTGCCTTTGCTTCTTCCTGGTTTCCTCCATAATCCTTGAGGTAGGCTTTCCCTGAATGGGTTCCGGTAGCCAAAGCCTCTTCTTCTGATGTCGGGGAAATTGCAACCATATAGCATGGTTTATGTCTTGAGTTCTTTTTAGACTTATCCTTAGCAGCTTGAGTCTCTTCCTCAATCTCTGACACCAAATCAGGATGAACCCAGATAATCTTACCACGCTGGGTAGTTAGGGGTACCAGGTCATGATTTTGACCCCTGGCCGGAGGGAGATTAACAATGTTCATCATTGTCCGGGAAATAGGTACAACACCATCCGAAACTTCTTGAGGAGGCAGATTGCCGAATTGGAGAGAGAACATATTGGCGGTGACCGTCTTCTCGCTATTACGCAGAGTGATGGCCTTAGCGTACATCAACTCCTGAATTTTCCTCTTTAGTACATAATATGCCTTTGTGGGATGGTGTATGCTATGGAAAATACAGTACTTAGGGTTACTGGTACTGTCGACTTTATTAGGCCGCTTTACCTCGGGGAGGGTAAGCTTGTCGCTTTTGACTAGACAATTGAAAATGCTCAGAATATCGTCGTCGTCAAAAGAATTATCTTCTTTAGGCCTGGAAGTCCCAGGATTCGTCTGCGTAGTCCCTGGAGTATGTTTCCTTGACGTATTGATCGCCAGAGCTTCTTTTCATTTGGAACCATGAGGGTGGTCGCTACTGGAGGATGACCTCTTCCCTCTATCAGAGGTAGAGATCATGATTCCATTGTCACGCGCCTTCTGACTATTGTCTTCAGCGGCTACCGTTGAGATAATAAACGAGGGCCAATCATGGAACTGATATGGTCCTGTGAACACCGAGATCAGTGGAAGAAGGTTCTTCCTGCAAATGTCCACTAAGGCTGAATTCGAAACTCCGGGAGGCATTTACAAAGTGGCCTGACGAAAATGTTCGATAAAAGTACGAACGTTCTCTTTCTCCTTCTGCTTTAATTCGATGAGCGAAGACATAGACATGTCCATCCCTCCTTAGTAGAATCGAGCGAAGAACAGAGTCTTAAAATCTTTAAAGAAAGTAATACTGTTGTCCGCAAGACTACAGTACCACGGATAGCCTACTCCAGACAGATAGCCTTTAAACACTCGAGTGAGAAGGGCGTCATTCCCTTGTAACAACACCGTTATCATGCTAAAGTAGTTCATGTACTGGCTCGGTGACGTCTTTTCCTCAAGCAAAACCATAGCCTGTGGTTTGTATTTAGGTGGGAAAGGAATCTCGTCCCAGATAGCTGGGTATGGTTGGTTGATTCCCAACTTCTTGAGCTGATCCTTATGCTTCAAGGCATCAAATTAGCTTTTAATTCCCGCACGGCCTGCATCGGGTCTTCAGTTGGTAAAGAGACCGCAGAGTGGTGATAGATCGGTTGTATCATAACTCCAACAGGAGGTAATACATTCCCCGAGTTAGAAAGTTGAGGAGCCGCTGACTCTTGATTTAGAACAGGCTCCTGGTTTGCATTGGATGGTGGTAGATCCATCCCCACACATATTTGAGTCAGAGGAACCGATGCTTGAGCTATAGCAGCTGTATGTTGAGTCAGCATCATCTGGTGTATATTCTCCATCATGGAATGCATCTCTTTCAGTGATGTCTCCAATACAATAATGCGTTGCTCAGTACTTCCTGATGGGGAAAACTCTTCGTGTTCATCTCCAATGGCATAGACTCCTATTTCTCTGGATGCTATGGAAGGATTAGTACAGATCTCTTATACTTTCAGCATCTGATTCGGGAAACTGGCGACCCCCAGTGTCGAAATCAGAAGAATATAAAGTCGGTTGCCGTGACCTCGAACGGGTGTTTCAAAATACACCAGCTTTAATATTCTCAAGGAGTCTGTTGAATCTTCTTTGGGTTGGAGTTCTAGAGGGATGACGTCTTGAATTTGACCTTCCTCTAGGAACATGTGAAGCCATGTTCACTGATGCGAAAGTAGGCTCTTCTTTCTGTAAAGACAAAGAGTAGTTCAACCGGTCAAAAACTGACCGTTTTGCCTTAGAACAGAAATAATTAACTGAAACTTTATGACTATTACAACAATGCTCCCAAGGGGGTATAATAGACATGTTAGAAGATCCCCTATCTTTGCGCTTATGGATCAGAAAATTATGCAAGTCAGGAGGATTAACCGGAGAAGAAGAAGAAGGCTTGCTCTGCCATTTTACATCAGTTGGAGCGCAGATATTGGGAATCATAACTCTCTCCCTGCCATAAGAATACAGCAGTTCAGCCATGTGAGTAGCACATGATCCACGAGGAGCGTATCTATCCACAAACTGGGCCTTCGTTACACTGAAGGGCTTGTCCTGGCGTAATCTGGAACTTTGCACAGGTTGGCGTAAAACTGAGGAAGTCCTCAATCGGCCGTCAGCATTCCACGTAATCCGAAGAGCGGGCAGATTCTTCTCTTGAAGGCATAAAAGTCGAGAGGTCGGGAACTCCGCTACTTGTTTTCCCTTGCGGTGATTGCAAGGACCATCTGCCTCATCACAGAGGGGAGATGTATTTTTATGCGCGGAGCGCGTTTGGAATTTCTGAATTAGCGCTGAGGAATTATCAGAAATTTTGTCTACCACGTCACAGATGGGAGACTGAATTTTACGCGCAGGGCACGGTGTAGACTTCTGGATTGGCCCTGAGGCATTGCCAGAAGCTTTGTATGCCACGTCACAGACGGGAGACTGAATTTTACGCGCGGGGCGAAGTGTAGACTTCTAGATTGGCCCTGAGGCATCGCCAGAAGCTTTGTCTGCCACGTCACAAACGGGAGACAAAGTTTTATGCACAGGGCGCGGAGTAGACTTCTGGATTGGCACTGAGGCATTGCCAGAAGCTTCGTCTGCCATATCACAGACAGGAGATAAAGTTTTACGCACAAGGCGCGGAGTAGCCTTCTGGATTGGCACTGAGGCATTGCCGGAAGCTTCGTCTGCCACGTCACAGACGGGAGACAGATTTTTACGCCCAAGGCGTAAAGGCCGCGATATCATAACCTTGTTGATCAGAGAGAGAGAGTCCACAGGAACGGTAGAGGATATCCGGGGCATCAATACTTTACGTAATTTTCAGTTGTCTTGGACAGAGAGGGAATGAGAGCTATCCCCTGCTCAAAGCATGTCTTCGTAAGCTGATTGGTCGAATTGGATGACCAGAGTCTTCTTCGTTGATCCTACGGATACAATATCGTGTTGAGCAATGGCTTTCTCGTCAAACGAGAAAGTAGTCCCCAGCAGAGTCGCCATCTTCTGTTTGATAATAAACGAAAGAAATTGAAACTAGGTTTATACGAAATCCTTTATTTGGTTTACAAACAAGAAAAAGAAGTATAATTAATCCTATACGAGGATGTTAAGTACAAAAATTTGATTCTGAAGAAATATTGCTATAGGAGTCTGATCTGCGGTCGATCACTTTGTTCCTTGGACCACAAAATGACGAAGAAGGGCTGTAGAAGACGAAAAAGAAGCTTCAAAGACTGCAGGAGGGATTGAACTCTCGTTGCCAAAACACTCTCTGGATATACTCTCTTTTCTTGAAAAATCCTTGACTTTCCACCTTTTGACCTTGACTCTTCGACCCTGGACCTTCGTGGCCGGAGGTCTCTATTTATAGAGTTTAGCTACAGTCGGTGTAGAAACTGAACAGCAGAGAGAGCAGCACCTTTTATGCGGCGATTATAATAACTGCTACCCACGTATGAATGATCTCTTGAATTGGCGTGTGACGTGTGTCCCATTATGGGGTAATGCGATAATCGCTCATCAAAGATCATGGCATGCAAGCCACGTAAATAACTGCCCCTCACGTTGAGATGGTTGGCATAAAAGCCAAATAACTGTCTCGTTGGCGTAAAAACCAAATAGCTATTCTGATGGCGTAAACGCCAAGTAGGCGTAGAAACCGAATAGTCGTCAAGTTGGTGTAGAAGCCAAAATAGATGTCATATTGGTGTAGAAGCCAAATATCTGTCATGTTGGCGTAGAAGCCAAGTATCTATCATGTTGGCGTAGAAGCCAAGTAGCTGTCATGTTGGCGTAGAAGCCAAGTTCTGCGTAAAGCTTGATGCTGCATGGATAGGTAACCCGCGTAAAGATAGCCAGTTATCCTCCTTTGACTGAGGTTTTGAGCGTGTTTTGAGCCAGATTGCCTTATCACGCACCTTTACAAATATAGCCTGAGTTGGCGTATTTCGAAGAGATAGCATACGGCGTACTCCTATAGTTGAAAATAATCAGGTCGGCATATTTCAAGGAGATAGCGTACGACGTGCTCCTATAGCTGAAAATAGCTGGTTGGCGTAATGTGCGTGGATGGTGATGTGGACGTATTAGCCCTAATTATAGCTCACCCAGTCATTAAAAGTAGAATCGAATCTCATGCATTAAATGCAGAGATCTGCCCCTATCTCGCGCATTAATTGCAAAGACGTGCCTCGAGTTCTGTACGAAGAACAGCTTTTGATGTGGCGGTTGATTTCGTCTCATCCTGAGCGTAAAGCTCACATATGCCTTGTCACGACCCGCACCCGGAATTTGGGCATGAGTCGTGGGTACGTCCAGCCTACGCCGCAGCATCGGCGGTAGAACGCTGTCTAGGTCTCAACATAACATATATATATATCCTGTCAATAGTCTCAACTCCGTACGGAGGACAATGATAATAATCCACAGTTCTATCAATATACTCAATCACAAGCTATAAGAATAATGGACACGATGAGAATGGAAAAGAGTTCTATAAAAACCAATCAAAAGAGTGCAACACAAGTCTTGGGTCTAGATGACCTCACAAAGTCACAAATAATAAAATATAACTCAGTCTCAGTCTAAAACAATAAATGCAGAAAAATAATCTAAGTATTGGCAGATAAGATCTCCTCTAGGCTAGGCAACTCCTCTGGGATTTTCGGAGTGAAATCTTCCTCTAATCCTAGGCCATAATGAGTGGGGCAAAGATCCTCCAGGTCCTCTGAAAAATGTTATCCAGTCAGGATTGGAGCGAAGCACAAGCACTAACAGCAGTTTCATTAAATTGATAAAAACTATAAACAGTGTAAGAATACAAGATGAGAAGAAATACAGGAAATATAAAGTACTGGAGAAATGAAATAGGCAATAGAGCATCTAGTAATGAACAATAAACACTGAATGCTAGAACAAGTGAATCTGAAATAAAGCATAGACATCTAGCTAAGTGTTTGAAATATCAGTTTATTATGTGATCGGCTTGGGACTAGATCAGGCTGGTTATATATGATTAGCTATGATTCTTGTTGGTCAGGCTAACCATATGGTTAGCTATGATGTATGTAGTGGTCAGGCTAATCATATATAACAGCTATGATGCATGTAAATGGTCAGGCCGCCCCCGACGTGAGAAGTGGGGTGAGCTATGATGCATGTAAATGTTTGGATATGATCACATAATCTACTAATAGTTCCCCATCCCCCAGCTAGCACGATGGATTCCAATCATGACTCCTTATGATGGGGATCTAGGGTGCTAACCCGTGTATCCATAGTATCGGGATCAAGTATGTAATACAACTGAATTATAGAAATAATCAACAATGAAAACTGTCAGAGAATGTACTCGCCTGTGGTCCTGAGCAAGGTGTGAGGATCGTTGTCCAAGATGAAATCACAGTCACCTAAAATATCAAATATCCATATCAAAAAGTGTTTTGAAAAGGCTACATGCATACCTAGTTCTATGCTAGGTACAGGGTCATTTCTAGGTCCTTGGTGAGCTGTCTATGCCATACTTAACCATACTAGTCATTGCCAACTATATTAACTACTGCTAATATATATATATAATACTTGTAGAGATCTCCATACTAACCAACATTGTATACACTGCATCATTTTATACCTACCCATATAATGCATACACATGACACTACTCCTAGCTAATAGTTTAACTTAGGGTATATAAGTATCTACTATTTAGGAAACAAATAGCTCCTTACCTTGGTATCTCAAAACCAATCCTCATACCCAAACCAATACTTAACTCAACTCACCTTACTCACTGATTTCTTAATCCTATACACTCACATATCAACACATAGGCAATACACTGCTCTAACACAGCTAACTGATTCACTGTATCAGCTAACTGATATACAAAACTTATACCCTTCATGGTCATTATCTGACACTCCTAGCTTCTGCCTTCAGTTATGAACTCATCTAACTGCTACTTGGGATTTGAACTGATACACATAACTGTGTATCCACTGGCTCACACAGTGTATATGCTGATCCCAAGTTTACTTCATATTCAAGCCTCCCTATCTCAGTTTGCACACAACAATACCCCAGATTTTTGGGACACCCAGCTATTCTTACACCTACAGAAATTTACTGAAACAATTCCTCTGCCCCTCAGTCACATTAAAACTACACACTAAAATCAGGAGCTCACACACATTCTCTCTGCCATAGCAAATACCTACACTCAGTTAATAGGAATGCTAAGACACAATTTGAAACTGATACACACATAGTTTCACACATAGACACAGAGTCACTACACACACAGGTATATAGACTGAAGCCAGGAACTCATACACACAGCCATCAACTCAGGCAGACACTCACCCACAAAAAATTTCACAGACATACCTCACTGAACTGTTCATACTCACTGATACTTATACCCTACTGAATCACACACAGATCTCATAACTCAGGCCCTCACTACACAGACAAAACTCACACACACATTCACACAATGCAAAATAAAATATTTCAACTGAGACACACGGGTACACAGATCTAAGGCACACTCTGCTCTAGGTTCCAGGCTCACTCACACACATGTTGCACAACACAGCACAGCACAGCACAGTTCTAAACTGACACACACACACACATATGTGCACTGCTCTTCACAGAATTTACTCTCAGGTAAAATCACTCCCAGGTTCACTGAGACACATGCACAACTACACAAAGACCCAGGTCTAACACACAGGCATATCACTACACCCTACTGCTACACACAGAAATTCTGCACAGTAAATTCCCAACACACAGATACTGTGCACAGGTTCCTCTCAAACCCGACTGCACAGGAAAATCCTACTGCACCCAACTATTACACAATGCAAATATAGCTATGTATATAGATTTATATGTCAAAATATGCAGAAATTAAAATACAAGGATAGGCAAAACCCTAAGAAACATTTCTACAAACACCTAGGGCTGAACTCGGTTTTACATTGAGATCCCTTGAATCCTTAACTCAACCCTAATTCACAGAATACTCCCAAATCAAAACCTAATCAAGATCCAACTACACGTTGGAGATGAAATCTGCCTACATGTAAACCCTTAGGGTTAGGGTTCACAAAAAATTGGGGAAACCAACGTAGGTCACCCAAAACCCTAATTTGACCTAGGTTTTCATGTAGAATCCCTAGGATTCGAGATCTACACCATAGGGGGTTTCCTAATGGGCATGAACAACAGAAAAATAGAAATAAAATGAATTAAAATTGGATTTTACCTATAGAGATGGTTTCTCCAATGGAAGTTCTCCTTCTCCAAGTATTCTTGACCCAAGCTCCTTGTTCTCCTTGCTTTGGAAGAGGAAAAAATAGAATCCCTAGGGTTTGCTTCTGAGTTTTGGGGTGAGGAAGTGGTTTTTCTAATGGAGGCTAGGGTTTCCTTTCTTCATGAAGGAAAAGAGGGTTCCCTTTTATAATAAACTAGGTTTTAGGGTTTCAATGCATAGTTTTTAGGTTAAACCCCCAGGTTAGGTCATGAAGAACCTAATTCACTAAGGTTTAGTCATTCTAGGGTTTGAGGTCCAAACCTAAAGTTTGAATTCTAGGGTTTCACTAGAATTGGGTTTTCAACTAGGGTTAGCCATACCGACTTCTAGGGTTTGACCTAAACCAACACAACCAACAACATATAAATAGTTTATAAAAACTCAGCAATTAAACACATAATTAATCAAAATAGTGAATTTACACAAATGCCCTCATCTGGAAATTTGGTAGTGACATGCCTATGTAGAATAGGCAGCGTATTCCTTGAATGCATAAACGACGTCTTATATCAAGGGTTATGTCACTAGACGATAGTCTGGAGTTCTGTGCAGAGTCATCATTACAGCCGTCCTCTCGACCACCGTGCAATACTCTTTGTCAGGAATCAGGTTCACTGCTTCCACTGACAGATTCTTTCGAGGAATACGAAGAGTTCCTCGTACAACTTTTTGCTGCATTAAGAGCAGACAGGTTTTACGCCGAAGTGGCGATGTAGCAACATTTTTATGCCGAAGCAGTCTGGAAATACTGCATTACGCGGGTTATTCTGGAGCTATGTTTTATGCTGAAATAGCGTTGATGCTCTGTTGTGCGCCAATGGCTCTGAAGTCATATTTTATGCCACCCAATGTTGGAGCTCTGTTTTATGCGAGCTTCCTGTCTGTTGAGGGTTTTACGCATATGATTCCCAGGATATTTTTCATGCTTCTACACTCCTGAGCCAGGGTCTCTGACTCTACACCCACAATATCCTGAGGTCCATAATGTGTAGGGTACCAGTCCTCAGTGTCATCTGGGAAAAATATATCCAGTCAGGAAAGGAGCAGAGTACATCTCTAACAGCAGTTCTAATCATTGATAAAAACTATGTAACATTAAATATATGTGAATATACAAGATGCAACAATAGATACAAAAGATATACAATAAGAAAATACTAGAATAAATACAATAATAAACAATATGTCAATGAACATGAATACTAATGACTAAGTGAGTGAGCACTAGCTTTAACATGTGATCGGCTTGGAAACTTGCACAAGAAAACTTGCACAGGAATAATGGCCTGGTTAGTCATATGTGCGGTGTATGACCAACACTTACAGGAAAACAATAATTCACAGAAAGGTATGATCACATATCTATACTAAATACTCTCCACCCCCGACTGGTATAATAGATCCAACCATGGTATGCTATGGCACGAGATTCTCTAGGAAGGTAGCAAATCTCCCTGAGAATCAGTATTTGTACATGCAAAAGATAATCAATGAAACAAGACTTGCACAAGATACACCATATACAAGGAATAATATCTCATGACGAGATCTGGATATACCAATTTGTGTAACCATCGTGTCAAGAAACATGAATATCTACACTAGATACAATGAACATAGAGGATATCATAAATGAGAAACTATTAGAGAATGTACTCGTCTGAAGTCCAAAGAATAGTCTCACAAATGTCTGATAAGGTGCCTCGAAGACCTAGATATGAAATACAACATCAATACATGGTTCCAAAAAGAAAATAAGTTAAACTAGTCAACTTCTAGGTCAGCAAGTCAATTCTAAGTCAAAGTCAAACTAAGTCAAATCTAAGGTCAACTATGGTCAACTATGGTTAAACTATGGTCAACTATGGTCAACTGCCTAATTCTAGGTTGCAAAAGTCTAACACAAAGATATTGGGTTCAAATACTAAAGTCTAGGTCACAAAACCATATCTTAAAATACTAGGATACCGTATCTCCGGATACGTAAATCCATAGGTAAAATATCACATACAAATGCCAAAATAATATTATCTCAAAGACAAACATCAAATATGTACCTTGGTTTTGAACCAACTTGGTATCACAACATAAACCCATAATCTTGATAACCAAACCCAATACCTTGGGTATCCCCAATTACCTTGGTACTTACCTTGGTATCTTAAGGTAATACCCCAAACTTGTTTATACTAACTACCCGTAATATACATACACACTATACTTTTTTATCACACACATAGTATACAATAAATACTATTAGCATATTAGGAAGTATTTACATACATATTAAATACTATATATATATATATATATACATATATATATATATATATATATATATATACTAATAGAAAAACAGTCAAACCATCGCTAAAACCCTGCCCGATGTTGCTGAAGACTGCTGTTGATGCTGATACACTGTTATTTTAGTGACAGTTTTCTGCAACTGTCGCCAAAGCTATCACTATTTCTCCGGCTGCTGCTGTTTCTGCCTGCTATTACAGCCTTTCAGCGACGCTTGAGGTCGCTGTTGCTCTTGCGGCTGCTGCTGATGTTGGCATTTGCTACTGCTGTTGCGACGCTCTTGCCCGCTGTCACTAATACATATATATATATATATATAACCCACAATATATATATATATATATATATATATATATATATATATATATATATCATATGCATAATTACTACTAATAACTATACATACACCCTCACTTAGGATTATGTACATAATACACATAGTAACATACATAGTAATATATATATATATATATATATATATATATATATATTTATATATATACGTATAATCATTCCCCATATATAACACACATTATGTAATTATAATTATAACAATCCATAAATTCTATTTACATATGCATATTTATACATGCTACCATATACAATTATATATACATATATAAGAAAAGCTACATACAATATATACACATATAATATATACATAGATACATAGATCTAAGACACAAAATTACATAAATATATATACACCACCTTATATATATATATCTATATATATATTCAATTATATTCTATAAAAAATAAGAATACAAGAATAGATCTACATATAATTTGCATAAACACATGGAGAGTATCATACCGTATCCCACTAGAACTAGGATACGCATGTGACATGAGTCTACCACACATCCAAACGTACCATGAAGGACATGAATAAGTCACATATATTATTATGAACAATACAAAGAGTCAAACACAAATCTACGTGTCCGTGTCAAAATGTGACATGTACAAAGTCCCATGTCGGAGGAAAAACCCCCAAATCAACATGTATTACCAAATTGATGGGATATGACCTACACGTACACAATTGTGGACACGACACTAGCCCCAAATACACAAAAACATATCAAATTGATCTATTGGACCAATTAACACACACAACAAATGTCAATCTCGGAATTCCCTCAAAATTGACACAAAAAGCAACATAACTTTCACAATAGGCCTCCTATGAACACAAAACTAAATCCTATGGGTAGACTATGTATGTGGGTTGATTTTTTATGGTTAAATCTCAGGTTTAGACCTAATTTAAGAGAAAAAACTGAATTGTACCTATTGAAAGATGGATTCCCATTGTAGCCTACAAATATGATGAAATAGGCCTCCAACTTGTAGATCCTTACTCCTCTTTATTGATCCTTGCTTCCTTCTTCTAGATCCTTGCTCTACTAGTCTCTAATGGTGATTTGGGAAGGAATTTGAATGAAATTTGGTAGGGAAATAAAGTGGGAATGAAGAAATTTGGTTGAGGGAATTTCTAGATCTAATTTCAAAATAAAAGGAGGAGAGAGGAATTTATTCCCCCTCTCTATATAGGCCGGCCCCTCTTTCCCCTTCCTCAAGCTACTATGAATTGTCTAATATACCCCTTGGGGCCTCTAATGGTTTAATTAATTTAATCCATCTCCTTAACAATGGGCTTTCTAAATGGGCTAAATTCTATCAATTAATACATGTTAGTCCATAAGTCTAAACTAAACTAGTTAGGCCCACTAACATAAGTCCAAAATAAATGACTAATATCTAACAACAATTAAATAATACAATAAATAATTATTTACCATGCACAATATTTAATTAAATATAAAAATTTTAAAATATCCTTTCCTAGAAAATATGGTAGTGACAGCTGTTGTCTAATGATAAAATCTAATATTTAAGTTTTTGATAACATACCCATGTAGCATTTCCTCCGCCCCGACTAGTACAATGGATCCATATCTTGATACGTCACGACACGATAATCACTATGCAAGGTCTACAATTCAAGCATGATGATCACGGTCTATATAATCATGGGAAAAATCAAGGCAATCACTGAAGAGTAATATCTTATGACGAGGATCTAAATATACTAATATGTGTACTATTTTATCAAGAATTAGGTAAAATATTACTAAATAATTATATTATAGTAATTTTAAATAATAAAAACTAT
Organism: Iris macrosiphon; assembly: GCA_036927795.1. Classification (NCBI taxonomy): domain Eukaryota; kingdom Viridiplantae; phylum Streptophyta; class Magnoliopsida; order Asparagales; family Iridaceae; genus Iris; species Iris macrosiphon. The sequence continues at coordinate 1,112,824 of JAYESA010000028.1, read as the reverse complement.
CAAAGAATGTACTCGCCTGTGGTCCTGAACAAATATTATAATATGGTGTCCGAGTTGGTGTCACACAGACCTATATAGGAATACCATGTCACTTGGGTGTAAATAAGTGATAAACATGTTAAAATATGCTAAGATATGAATTCTAGGCCATTTCTAGTTCACACCAGTCAAACTAGGTCAAACAAAGCCAATATCTTGATTTTAGGTCCATATCTAGCTTTTATATTGATTACAAGTCTAATCTAATCATTAATAGGTGAAATCTAGGTTTCTAGGTCATTACTAGTCAATATCTAAGTCATACTAACTAACAGAATTAAAACTAGCTAATAGCTTGCTAATATAAAACCATACTACCTATTGTGTATCACTAGGATACTCATGATACTCATCCAAATAAAATGTCAAAACCCACAATTCTCTGTAATTATCATATGTATATATGAAATACATATATATATGACTAATGTAACTAATTATAATGAAAATTTAAGAGTAATTACACTATTATACACAAAACCCCCAAAATGAGTCCCCGTATCATAGCGTATCATAAAATACAATGATATGCTCTACTCGTATCCAATTTTGGATAGGTAACTAGCTTTACACACTCAAACTAAGTCTAATTAGATATAATTGTCTTAATGATAAATACTTGGGGCACAAATCTCAAAATTCTTCTAAATTGGACAAAAACCCTATGTAGATGTTATAGTAAAAGTTAATTGGATCTAGAACTTCTTCCTATGGGTAGCCTTAAGCCATGGGAGGGTTCCTAGTGATCGAATATATGAATTAGAGATAAAATATAGGAGAAATCAGAATTTTACCTATTGGAAGATGGATTCTCAATGAATAGCTTAAATAGACACAATTAGGACACAAGCTTCTAGCCAACTCCTTCTTCTCCAAGTCCTTCATGCAATCTAAGATCCAATGCTCCTTGGATGGTAAAAATGGAAGAAAATGAGAGTGGATTGGGGGAATTTTGTGGAGGGATGAATAAATTTGGGAAGAACACAATTGGTGATCTATAATTTGAATAAAAATGAAGAGAAGAGAGAAAGAGAACCCCCTCCTATATGTGGCCGGCCCCTTGCCCCTTTCTCATGCAACTATACAAAGTCTAAATTGCCCCCAAATAATTAGGAGGGCTATATTTGGAAGATTCTAATATAATGAAAATTAATTCTAATCTCCTTAATTAACTAAAAGGAATGGGTCTAATGGTCCTAGCCCAATATTGGGCTCAATGTGTCATGACTAGTCCTGTTGGGTCCACTAGTGTCAAGTCCAAATAAATATGCTAGCCCACTAACTAATAAATAAATAGCATAACACATTATAAATAATTATAACATAATATATAAATATTCAATCACCAAATATAATAAATAATAAATAATAAAAAATACCCTCATCTAAAATGTGGTAGTGACAAGCATTTATCGCTACTTGCCAAAAGAATCTAATGCCTATAGTAGGGCTCTGGACGGGTCCAAATCAATTTCAAGACTGGACGGTGTTCATCATTGTGGCCGAAGCTGTTAAAGGTAAAGTGAAGGTGGCATGTAACTTGGGGATACAAATGACCAATGCGGAAGGGAAGCGCTCTACCACCAACAACAATAATACGAATAATCACAACAGCAAAGGAAATGAGGCCTTGGCAATAAATTTGGCAAAGCGACCCACCTCTCCTGTTGTACAAAAGCCTCCAGAATCTTCCAAACCTAAGGAAGAATATTCCTTTGACTAGAGGGATATCCATAGAATTTTTGATTGTCTGATAAAGAGCGTAAAGTTGTAGTTGCCCGACATTAAACCACCAGAGAAGGCCGGTAAAACAGATGACCCAAAGTACTACTTATTCCATCGGTATGTACATCTTTCTTCCAAGGCTTGTTATGCCTTAAAAAGGAAAATATAACAGTTGAAAGATGCTAAAGCTATCACCCTTCATAATGAAGAAAAGATGGTCACCGTCAATATGGTGTCTCTTCAATTTGGTAATTTTCCAGCACAAGAAGTCCCTAACGGCATCATTCTAATACCTCGAGCTATAATAGAAGTAGTAAATCTCCCCCTTCTCGATGTCAAACAGAGGGGTTATTTCCTCTTACCATAGATTATGGGGAGACTGTGGATTCATCCCAACCTGCTGCCAGATTGGGACCAAGGAGCAATATCTTCCAATTCAACATTCAAGAAGGGCAAGAAGTATAAACAAAGCAATATGATTTTTTTGGATCATCACTCAAACAGAGTTCAAAACCAATCTCAAGAAGACATACCTCAATAGATTAGATTTCAAAATCTGAATATTACCCCACTAAGCTCTACCCATAATCTTCGCTTGACACACTAGCATTGGTGCATGAATGAAAGTATTCCGTTAAATAGGGCGCAACAAGTCTTCGTTGCTCACGAAGGTATTCCAACACAAATTCTTCCTCCTACTTCTACAATTAGAGTATCAACCTCAACTAGTGTGGTTGAGGATAAGCATCCCCAATTTTATCAATACAACCAATAATCTATACGCTTGATGCAAAATATGGGATATAATTTCCAGAAAGCTGAAGGTTTGAATTTTTGCAATGGACAACTTATTCCTCTAGAACTCCAGAAAAGTCTAACAAATCCCGTAGTGGATTAGGTTACAATCAAATTAGCACACAGATTTATTACAAAAAGAGGCATGCCAAAAAGAAACTCAAATTTTGTAACTTGGTGCCTCTTTCTCCGATGCCCGAAGAAGAAGTCATGACTGGTACCAGATCCGGGAAAGATTATCATAAAACTTATGAGTCTTTTCGAAAAGATGCTCTTGATGTTCCTTTTACTTTATCAACTTCGGTTGATCCAGTCACAGCAGAACCTGGTCCTTCGAAGCCAACTGCGGCAAAGATAGGGAAAAAAATGAAGTATACTTCGACAAATACCTAAAAAAGAATGTACCTCAACGACGTGAACAGCCTTATAATTTTTACATATTTGAGTTACTTTATTTGTCAAAGGAGACTCGTGAATTTTTTAGCGAAGCTCTGATACATTCAGACTCATACTTAGCTCAACTTAAGATACCTGATGAAGAGCCACTAGCGTTTCCTCAATGCTACAACATGATCGAGAAGATTCCAAACATCACTTCCACGCAAGATGACATGCTACTCAAGGATAACTAGCATGACAGGCCTCTGTATTATACAGGTTACATCGGATCTATTAAAGTAAACTAGATTCACATTGACCCTGGTTCTTCACTCAGTATCATTCCTAAAAGCCTAATGAAAGGATTAAAAATACCAATGCACAAATATTCTACCACTAGCAGTACCATTCTAGGTTTCTATATTGGAAGAAGTAAACTGCAGGGAATGATACGCCTAAAAATTTAGATAGTGTCGCTCCCCTATGCCAATATACTTGGAATATACTCAAGTTGGCGCACTTAGGGTATGCTTCAAGTACACAGTTGAATGGAGCTTGGCACATATTGGCTAGTATTAATTGTGTGGTGGTGGTAGGTACAGTGTTTGGCTTATAATTGTTGGAGAAGATCCGATGGTTCACCATCCACCCCTTGCCTATATATATCCTTGTTCTCCTTATCTCTCCTCACTTGTTAATTTTTCTTGTTTTTCTTTGGGTTTCATTCATAGGCAAGTACATCTTACAAATAGAAGAAACAAGATCGGCTATAGTTATTCATAGTATTTCATTTTATAATTAGTTTCTAGTAATGTTATGATTAGAGTTAATTCTTGGAGTTTTTAGATTTGAGGTGGTTAATAGTTTATATCTTAATTTTATTATAAGAATTTTTATGAGTATATTTTCCTAGGGAATGATCCCCCAAAAATGAGATATTTTTAAAATATGTTGTTTCCTTATTTCGAGATTATAATATTTCCTTGATTTCTGGTTCTTATTATTTAAGGAATGGAGCACTATCATAGTCTCAAGATTTACCTCTTAGTGCATCAACGGTGGTTCAATTGGAGAAGAAAAATAGTAACAAGAAGTACACAAGTGGTTTTGCATTATAGGCACATGTTGAGTGTGACCCGCATTCCATACTCGTGCCTACTTTAAGAGTACGACCAATTTCTTGTAAATTATATTAATGGGATAATTTTTTGGAAAAATCCTTCTTGGTGGACTTTCAGAAGACTTAAGCCTTTGGCGTACAATTGATGTATTAACGAGTGAACCAAGTAAAAGTACGCCAGTCTACCTTTCAGCGCACTTCTAACCAACTTCCTATTGATTGGCCCACTTTTAACCAAATTAACAGACCGGTGCATAATTAATACATTGTGCATTACCTATCAAAAGTGTGTCGCTCTTATACATATAACCCTTGGCGCAATTTCTAGACGCTCAACAGTTGGCACACTTTCGATGGATTAATAACCCGGCGCACTTGTTATCTCTTGGCGCACTCTTGCTTGGTTCAGCCTCAATAAGCGAGCCTTGACTTTGGCATGTCTCAATTCCCGAGGTCCTTGACTTTCATGCCCTCGACTATCACATCACCTGGTGACTCATGTTTTGTTTTGTAGTTGTTTTGCACTCGCATAGTGCTCCTAGTCTCATAATTCTTGATTTTATGCACCACATGTTCATATTATCAATTTTATGGGCCATGTTATAGGTTTGTGTGCCATATAGTTGCTTGTTCCTGCATAGTACGCCACTATTCCTGACTAGCCTATATTGGCACTTGTAAAGTGTATTGACCCAAGACTTCTTATGATTGATTTTGCATGCATGGGTCCTATTGTGCACTTGATGCTTATTATAGATTAGTTGAGCTTGACCATGATTGATGATGTATGATCCCATAAATTGAGGGATTAATAAGGCATTTATATTGCCCTGCTCTGTGTTTGCACTATATACAAGAGAAATTGATTTGCTGACTCAAAAGTTCTTGATGAGCTCCTTGTTGAACCAGAAGATGACTGACCTAGGTGAGTGGGCAGAACTTCATTCTTTGATTCTTGCACGTCTTAATAATGTGTCACTACCACTTTTCCAGGCAAGGGCATTTGTGTAATTTCACTATTTTAAATAATTATGTATTGAATTAATCTGCTGAGTTTTTAAAACTAATTATATGTTGTTAGTAATGTTTAGTTTTAGGTCTAACCCTAGAACTCATTAGGACAGACCCTAGTGAGTCAACCCTAATTGTAAACCCAGTTCTAGTGAAACCCTAGAATACAAATTTTAGGGTGAACCCTCAAACCCTAGCAGACCTAAACCTGAGTCAATTAGGTTTTACATGACCTACCATAGAGGGTTTAACCTAAGCAATGCATTGAAACCCTAATTAGATTTAATATAAAAAGGAACCCTCTCATTCTTCACCAAAAAAAAAAAAACAGGAAACCCTAGCCTCCACAAGAGAAGTCATCTCCCCACTCCAAAATTCGAGATTTAACCCTAGGGCTTCCATCTTCCTCCTCCAAAGCAAGGAAAGCAAGGAACGTGGGTCAGGAAGCCTTGGAGAAGAAGAACCTCATTGAAGAAACCATCCCTGCAGGTAAAACCCTAGTTGTATTCATTTAAATTCTGTTTACAGATGATAATGGCCTTTAGGAACCCACCCTAAGGTTTAGAATTCGAAATTTAGGGATTCTACATGAACACCTAGGAGATCTAGGGTTTTGGTAAATTTTCGGGTGTTTTCCCCTAATTTCTGGAACCCTAAACCTAAGGATTTCATGTAGGCATGTTTACATCTCCTACATTTAAGTTTTGATCTTGATTTTAGGGTTTGAGTTAGAGGGATTCATGGGTTTTAGGTAATTTTGTTTTTGCACTGTATATGTTTGATGAAATGTTATTAGGAACTTACCTATCTAACTTATTTAAATTTCTGCATAATTGATATATGAATCTATATGTATATATATATATTGTGTTGTAAATAGGTTGTGCATAGTCGGGTTTAGATCTGTGGCGTGTACAGTGGGGTTCGTTGGGCACATTCGAGTTGAGGAGAACAGTGTGCAGTCGGGTGTAATCCCTGTGCAGAGAGAGAGATCTGGGTGTTATTAAAACCTGTGTGTGTACAGTTGGTTTGGGAAGAAACTGTGCAGTTAATTACCAGTGTGTTCCTCAGTGATTAGTTCTAGGGAGTTTTGTGTATCTGTATGTCTAGGTTGATGTGTATCCCTATGTTATTTCCTGTGTGTCTCTGTGTGTAGAGTTAGGACCTGTGTGTGTTCAGTGAGGTGTATATTCAGTTATTTGGATTAAGGGGAGCAAGTAGTATAAGTTGTGTATACTGTGTAGGGTGGAAATCAATGACTGTGTTCCATATAGAGTGCCAGTGTTAATTTTCAGGTCCTATGTATTAAGGTATGTGTGTTGAGGTAGTAGGTATGTTTACCTGAGTGTTTTAGCCTTCCCTATTCACTGTGATGTATCAGCAGTAAGGAGGGGGGGCACTAGTATCAGAAAATTATTGTATGTATCAGTGTGGAGTTGTGGTATCAGGGAATAGGGGTTTTATGTATGTGTGAACTGTGTAGAGTATCAGTTCTCATTAACTGATACTGTGTAGCAGTATCTGTGAGTTGGAGTGTGTTCTAGAGTATCAGTATAGTGAGGGTTTCAGTTTCTGTGTGTCTGTATGCAGAACAGAGTGCTGTGAGTGAATTGTGAGAGCTGTGTATTAGGTGCAGATTTCTGTGTTAGATAGCTATATGAAAACTGTGTATTAGTCCTAATGGCCTAGTGTAGCTTGTGGTAACCTGTGTCCTAATGTCTGTGTATTAGTATTTCAGAGATGGAGAGGTCTGTGTGTGTGTCTCAGGATTTCAGAATACCTAAATGCCTGTGTGTGTTCATGTTTCAGTTGGTATCAGTATAGGGTACCAGTATTGGGGACTTCACTACTGTGAAGTTGTGTGAGAGTGTAGCAGTGTGTAGCTGTGAAATGTTACTTGTGTGTGAGTATCCTAATAACTGTGTGTTTAAGTATTGTGTGCAGTGTATTATTGTGCCTGTGTGTGTGTGTCTAGATGGGGATGTCAGTTCTGATTTTGAGTGTAGTTAATGTGTGGGGTTAATTGGTTAGTGTTAAGTTTAAGATGTTAAATTTGACCCTGTGTATCAGTTCCTTCATGCAAGTATCAGTAGGTAGATACCTAGGAATTGGGGATTGATGTATAGAGTAGCAGATAACTAGTGGAGATAGCCACTAGAGTATCAACTAGGGTGTAACACTGGAATTCAGTGTGAGGTAAGCACACATAAGGTATTACTGATGATGGGATATGCTAATGGGTAAGGTAAGGGTACACTAAGGTAGTTAAGGTAGTAACTAGTATTAACTAGTATATACTAAATCACTAAAATATTTAGTATAACCAATAAATAGTTAGTATAACTGATAATAACTACTTTAGTTAGATATTGTCTAATGTAGACTATTATGGTATAGATTTGACTAGTGGACCTAGTTAACCAAGTTGGACCTAGCTAAGGCCTAGTTTAGCTAGTTTTGACCTAGAAACCTCGTATTTAAATTGTTAAACATGTTATTCTTTTAATTCATTAATTAACATTGAATTTCCATATTAGGTCATTTTGATCCCATTTTGGACATCGATCCTCACACTTTGCTCAGGACCACAGGCGAGTACATTCTCTGACAGTTTTTATTGTTGATTACTTCTATAAATTGTAGTGCATTACATACTTGATTCCGACACTATGGATACACGGGTTAGCACCCTAGATCCCCATCATGAGGAGTCGTGATTGGAATCCATCGTGCTAGCTGGGGGATGGGGAACTATTAGTAGATTATGTGATCATATCCAAACATTTATATGTACCATAGCTCACCCCACTTCTCACGTCGGGTGCAGCCTGACCATTTATACGCTCCATAGCTGTTATATATGATTAGCCTGACCACTATATGCACCATAGCTAACCATACGGTTAGCCTGACCTAAAAGAATCATAGCTAATCATATATAACCAGCCTGATCCAGTCCCAAGCCGATCACATAATAAACTAATATTTCAAACACTTAGCTAGATGTCTATTTTATTCTGATTCACTTGTTCTAGCATTCACTATTTATTGTTCATTGCTAGATGCTCTATTGTCTATTTCATTTTTCCTGTACTTCACATGTTCAGCTTTTATTTCCATCTTGTATCTCTTACACTGTTTATAGATTTTGTCAATTTAATGAAACTGCTGTTAGTGCTTGTGCTTCGCTCCAATCCTGACTGGGTAAACATTTTCAGAGGACCTGGAGGACTTTTGCCCTACTCATTACGGCCCAGGAATAGAGGGAGATTTCACTCCAGAAATCCCAGAGGAGGTGCCTATCCTAGAGGAGAACTTACCAGCCTGTTCTTAGATTATTTCTCTGTATTTATTGTTTTAGACTGAGACTGAGTTGTATTTATTTAGTTTTGTGACTTTGTGAGGTCATTTAGACCCAGGATTTGAGTTGGACTTATTGTGGTTGATTTTTATTTAGAACTCTTTTCAATTCTCATCGTGCCATTATGTTATTGTTGTGATTGAGTATATTATAGAACTGTGGCTATTTATCTTTGTCCTCCGTACGGAGTTGAGACTATTGACAGGATATACTATGTTTGTGACCTAGACAGCGTTCTACCGCCGATGCTGCGGCATAGGCTGGACGTACCCACGACTCATGCCCAAATTCCGGGTGCGGGTCGTGACACGTTTTAGTGGTGGCCCATGCAGGTCTGTAGTCGAGTCCTAGAACCGCATTAGAGCGATATCGTAGTGGTGCTCGCTTAGAGTATTCCTACGAGCCTGTTTTAGGAAATAGGAATTAGGCCGAGGATATGCTCAATCACAATTAGGAAATTCTGATTCTTATGACATTACTCTTAATAATTTTTCCTTTAGAATTTTTCTGTCCTTCCTTGATGATATCGTATCTATTGCCTTAATTAAATCTTTCGATCTGTCTTCAGGATGCCGCCAAGAAGGTCCCAGAGACTCGGAGCAGCAGATTCAGAGAGGTCTGCCACCTCTCGCCCGGCCGGACAGACATTCGCAGCACCTCCTACATCTCCAGTATATGTGGGAGTGTCTGCAGCATTCGGGGGTCCTCCACCACCAGTTCAGAGGGTCCCCACAGCTACGACGGCACCACCACCACCAGCTCAGCATCCAGGAGGTGTGCCCGTCGATGGAGCACAGATATTCGCCTTGATTCAGGGCATGGTCGATGCCCAGAGGACGTCGACAGAGGCCCAGAGAGTGCAGGCTGAGGCACATCAGGCCCAGACAGAGATGATGAGGGTGAACATGGAGAATGCTCACCAAGTGGCTCTCCAGGCTGTGGAGAGAGTCACTCAGCAGCAGCAGCGTCCTGATCAGCACCACCAGAGGCCGGGCACCATTGTGGACTTCAAGAGGATGATGCCTCGGGAGTTCAAGGGGACAGAAGGGATACTCTACGCTGATGATTGGCTAGAGGACATCGAGAGGAACTTGCGCTTGGCGCAGCTTCCAGAGGCGCTCCAGATCGAGGCTGCTGGCAGCCAGATGTTCGACATTGCCCTGACGTGGTTTCGCACGGAGCCAAGACTCTTGCGCAGAGGACTCACTTGGGAGGATTTCAAGGAACTCTTCAAAGAAAAGTTCTTTCCTGATGTCGCCCTGGGAGCTTTGGAGAGTCAGTTCCATGACTTAGCCTAGGGGAGCTCGTCCGTCGACGAGTATGCCGCGGAGTTTTGCCGCCTGAGCCGCTTCGCGCCGTCGATGATTAGAGATCCGGGGGACAGGGCTCGGAAGTTCAGAAAGGGGCTGGCAAGGGAGATCAAGTCTCGCACGTCGGGACGTCGTACCGCTACTTTCGAGGGCATATTGATGGATGCCCAGATAGCCGAGGACGACTTGGACCTCAGGCCCAAGAGGGGACGCGATGTTTCCGGAGGAGCAAACAGTAGTGTGGGACCAGGCAAGCGTCCACACTATCAGCAGCAGCGGAGGCCCTTTCAGCAACAGCACCAGCAGCACCAGGCACCAGCCCGAGGGCAGGTCCAGCAACAACAGCAGCAGAGGCAGACTCAGCCCGCCATCCAGTGTGCGTACTGCGAGAAGATGGGACATACTAGAGAGATCTGCAGGCATAGATTGGGCTCATGTTTGTCCTGCGGATCAACGACACATCAGCTGAGGGATTGCCCTACCATTCGGACTCGTCCAGGGCAGGGTGGAGTAGCCGCCCAGAGAGGACCAGGCAGGGTACCTGCCGCACCAGGAGGCCAACAACAGAGGGGACCACTTCCACCGCAAAATCAGAGGTTTGCCCAGCATCAGCAGCAGAGAGGTGCACTCCAGAGGCGAGCGTACGCCATGGCAGTCGAGGAGATCGAGCCAGCAGGAGACTTGATCACAGGTTCGGTTCTTCTCGATTGTATTCCCGCATTTACCTTATTCGATTCTGGCGCTTCCCATAGTTTTGTGTCTGTATCATATGCACTTCGACATCATTTAGACACAGAACCATTAGCTAGGACTTGCAAGATCATGACTGGTGGAGGTATTATCCTAGTCCGTGATCACTGCAAGGACCGGAGAGTGTCAGTAGGAGGCCGAGAGTTAAGCGTGAGCTTACTTGTCATGCCACTTCCGGGGTACGATATTGTACTCGGAATAGACTGGTTGAGTAGGCATCATGCTACTATAGATTGTTATAGAGGCAGAGTATTGTTTAGACCACCAGGAGAGCCGGAGTTTGAGGTCGTCAGAGGAGCAGCGGAACAGAGAGGGAGCACATTTTGCGGAGCCAGGACGGAAGAAGAGGAGTTGCCACATCCTCTGATAGCGGAGTTCCTGGATGTATTTCCAGAAGAGTTGCCAGGCTTGCCGCCAGACAGAGATGTTGAATTCTCTATAGACTTGGTTCCAGGAGCGGAGCCCATTTCACAACATGTCTATAGAGTCAACAACAGCGAGCTGGCAGAACTGAAGAAGCAAGTTAAGGAGCTGCAGGACAAAGGCTTCATCAAATCCAGTTCATCACCATGGGGAGCTCCGGTATTGTTCGTACCGAAGAAGGACGGCACGGTGCGCATGTGCATTGATTATAGAGCTTTGAACAATATCACCATCAAGAACAAGTACCCGCTGCCGAGGATAGATGATCTTTTCGACCAGTTGAGCAGGGCGAGGGTGTTTTCAAAGATAGATTTGAGGTCAGGCTATCACCAGGTGAAGGTGAAGAAAGAAGACACGCCGAAGACAGCTTTTCGGACCAGATACGGCCAGTTTGAGTTCATGGTAATGCCATTTGGTTTAACCAATGCACCGGCAGTATTCATGAACTTGATGAACAAGGTGTTCCACCAGTACCTTGACAAGTTCGTGGTGGTGTTCATCGACGATATTCTTGTGTATTCCAAGACCCCGGAGGAGCACGAAGAGCACCTGAGGTTGGTCCTAGAGACTCTCAGGAGGGAGAAGCTGTACGGGAAACTCTCTAAGTGTGAATTCTTCCTTGACAAGGTCGAATTTCTTGGGCATGTGGTATCGGGTGACGGAATCTCGGTTAACCCACAGAAGATCGAGGCAGTGGAGTCATGGGCTACCCCCAGTTCGGTAGCTGAGATCAGGAGTTTTCTCGGGCTAGCAGGATACTACAGGAGGTTTGTACAAGACTTTTCCAAGATTGCAGCGCCGATGACCAGACTGACTAGGAAGGATGTGGATTTTGTATGGACGGAGGAGTGCCAGGCTGCATTTGACGAGTTGAAGAAGAGGTTGACGACAGCTCCAATTTTGACGTTGCCATCAGGGACAGGTGGTTTTACCATTTACAGTGATGCTTCAGGGAAGGGTCTGGGATGTGTTCTTCAACAGCACGGGAAGGTAATTGCCTATGCTTCCAGGCAGTTACGCCCTCATGAAAAGAACTACCCCACCCACGATTTAGAGTTGGCAGCAGTTATCTTCGCTCTAAAGCTGTGAAAACATTACTTGTACGGAGAGCGTGTGGAGATCTTTACAGACCACAAAAGCTTGAAGTACGTATTCACACAGAAGGAGCTGAACATGAGGCAGAGAAGGTGGTTGGAGTTGATGAAGGACTTCAACATCTTATTGCAGTACCATCCAGGGAAGGCCAACGTAGTCGCCGATGCCTTGAGCAGGTATCCGATGGCTATGTACTTGACGACAGATAGGCATTTGTTGGCTGATTTGGAAAGCTTGGAGATTGAGGTGTTAGTTCCCGGTACTGAGATTCAAATGTGGGGATTGCAGATACAGTCCGAGCTGATGGACAGGATCAGAGCTGCGCAGTACGATGATGAGACTCTGAGGAGTATCAGAGCACAGGTTCAGATGGGATTATCGGACGACTTTACTATCGCAGATGATGGTTCTTTATGGCATGGCACGAGGATATGTGTTCCGAGCGGGGAGCTGCGCGAGGAGGTTTTGCAGGAGGCACACCGCTCTCAGTACTCGATGCATCCCGGTGCCAACAAAATGTATCGAGACTTGAGGGAGCACGTATGGTGGTATGGAATGAAGCGCGAGGTAGCACGCTTCGTATCCCGGTGTCTAGTGTGCCAGCAGGTAAAGGCAGACCGGCAGAGGCCAGGTGGTTTGCTTCAACCTTTACCAATTCCAGAATGGAAATAGGAGCACGTGACCATGGATTTTGTTTCAGGGCTTCCACGTTCTCCAGGAGGGAAAGACGCGATTTGGGTCATCGTGGACAGGTTGACCAAATCAGCCCATTTCTTACCTTTCAAGGTGGGCACGTCGACAGAAAGACTAGCAGAGATGTACGTGCGACAGATTGTTAGGCTTCATGGAGTTCCTGTGAGCATCGTCTCAGATCGGGATAGTCGTTTCACTTCCCACTTCTGGAGGAGTCTGCAGGCTAGCTTGGGCACTCAGCTCAAGTTCAGTACCGCTTATCACCCCCAGACAGACGGGCAGTCTGAAAGGACTATTCAGACTCTCGAGGACATGCTACGCACTTGCGTTCTAGATCTCGGAGGTTCTTGGGAGGATCATCTGCACCTGGTAGAGTTTGCTTACAACAACAGCTACCAGGCCAGCATCGAGATGTCACCATTTGAGGCTCTTTATGGACGGAGGTGTCGTACACCGCTATCGTGGGACGACGTTGGAGAGAGAGCCTTGCTAGGACCAGAAATGGTCGTGGATGCAGCAGAAAAGGTGAGACTCATCAGAGACAGACTGCGAGTGGCGCAGGACAGACAGCGGCATTGGGCCGACAGCCACCGTAGACCCCTTGAGTTTCAGGTATAGATTGTTATTTTTGGCTTGTGTTTGTTTGTTTAGACTGCGTGTTGAGACTATTTTTGTTTTAGGTTGGCGATCTAGTATTCCTACGGATTTCTCCGACACGTGGAACGATTCGTTTTGGTAGAGGCGGGAAGCTTAGCCCACGCTACATCGGACCCTTCGGTATTCTCGCAAGGGTAGGTGCAGTGGCGTATAGATTAGACTTGCCGCCTGCATTGGAGGGAGTGCATGATGTGTTCCACGTGTCGCAGCTAAGACGGTACGTGGCAGACCCTAGTCACGTACTTGATCACTCGGAGATTGAGGTTGGTCCGACGCTCAGCTACCCTGAGCAGCCCGTAGAGATCTTGGACCGCAGAGAGAAGGTGTTGCGGAACCAAACTATTCCCTTGGTTCACGTAGCATGGAGACATCACTCTCCAGGGGAGTCGACCTGGGAGAGAGAAGACGAAATGCGCGAGCTATACCCTTATCTTTTCCAGACTTGAGGTATATTCCTTTTCTGATTTCACTCTTGTTCTAGTTCAGTCCAATTTCGAGGACGAAATTTCTTTTATGAGGGTAGACTTGTCACTACCACTTTTCCAGGCAAGGGCATTTGTGTAATTTTACTATTTTAAATAATTATGTATTGAATTAATCTGCTGAGTTTTTAAAACTAATTATATGTTGTTAGTAATGTTTAGTTTTAGGTCTAACCCTAGAACTCATTAGGACAGACCCTAGTGAGTCAACCCTAATTGTAAACCCAGTTCTAGTGAAACCCTAGAATACAAATTTTAGGGTGAACCCTCAAACCCTAGCAGACCTAAACCTGAGTCAATTAGGTTTTACATGACCTACCATAGAGGGTTTAACCTAAGCAATGTATTGAAACCCTAATTAGGTTTAATATAAAAAGGAACCCTCTCATTCTTCACAAAAAAAAAAAAAACAGGAAACCCTAGCCTCCACAAGAGAAGTCATCTCCCCACTCCAAAATTCGAGATTTAACCCTAGGGCTTCCATCTTCCTCCTCCAAAGCAAGGAAAGCAAGGAACGTGGGTCAGGAAGCCTTGGAGAAGAAGAACCTCATTGAAGAAACCATCCCTGCAGGTAAAACCCTAGTTGTATTCATTTAAATTCTGTTTACAGATGATAATGGCCTTTTGGAACCCACCCTAAGGTTTAGAATTCGAAATTTAGGGATTCTACATGAACACCTAGGAGATCTAGGGTTTTGGTAAATTTTCGGGTGTTCTCCCCTAATTTCTGGAACCCTAAACCTAAGGATTTCGTGTAGGCATGTTTACATCTCCTACATTTAAGTTTTGATCTTGATTTTAGGGTTTGAGTTAGAGGGATTCATGGGTTTTAGGTAATTTCGTTTCTGCACTGTATATGTTTGATGAAATGTTATTAGGAACTTACCTATCTAACTTATTTAAATTTCTGCATAATTGATATATGAATCTATATGTATATATATATATTGTGTTGTAAATAGGTTGTGCACAGTCGAGTTTAGATCTGTGGCGTGTACAGTGGGGTTCGTTGGGCACATTCGAGTTGAGGAGAACAGTGTGCAGTCGGGTGTAATCCCTGTGCAGAGAGAGAGATCTGGGTGTTATTAAAACCTGTGTGTGTACAGTTGGTTTGGGAAGAAACTGTGTAGTTAATTACCAGTGTGTTCCTCAGTGATTAGTTCTAGGGAGTTTTGTGTATCTGTATGTCTAGGTTGATGTGTATCCCTATGTTATTTCCTGTGTGTCTCTGTGTGTAGAGTTAGGACCTGTGTGTGTTCAGTGAGGTGTGTATTCAGTTATTTGGGTTAAGGGGAGCAAGTAGTATAAGTTGTGTATACTGTGTAGGGTGGAAATTAATGACTGTGTTCCATATAGAGTGCCAGTGTTAATTTTCAGGTCCTATGTATTAAGGTATGTGTGTTGAGGTAGTAGGTATGTTTACCTGAGTGTTTTAGCCTTCCCTATTCACTGTGATGTATCAGCAGTAAGGAGGGGGGCACTAGTATCTGAAAATTATTGTATGTATCAGTGTGGAGTTGTGGTATCAGGGAATAGGGGTTTTGTGTATGTGTGAACTGTGTAGAGTATCAGTTCTCATTAACTGATACTGTATAGCAGTATCTGTGAGTTGGAGTGTGTTCTAGAGTATCAGTATAGTGAGGGTTTCAGTTTCTGTGTGTCTGTATGCAGAACAGAGTGCTGTGAGTGAATTGTGAGAGCTGTGTATTAGGTGCAGATTTCTGTGTTAGATAGCTATATGAAAACTGTGTATTAGTCCTAATGGCCTAGTGTAGCTTGTGGTAACCTGTGTCCTAATGTCTGTGTATCAGTATTTCAGAGATGGAGAGGTCTGTGTGTGTGTCTCAGGATTTCAGAATACCTAAATGCCTGTGTGTGTTCATGTTTCAGTTGGTATCAGTATAGGGTACCAGTATTGGGGACTTCACTACTGTGAAGTTGTGTGAGAGTGTAGCAGTGTGTAGCTGTGAAATGTTACTTGTGTGTGAGTATCCTAATAACTGTGTGTTTAAGTATTGTGTGCAGTGTATTATTGTGCCTGTGTGTGTGTGTCTAGATGGGGATGTCAGTTCTGATTTTGAGTGTAGTTAATGTGTGGGGTTAATTGGTTAGTGTTAAGTTTAAGATGTTAAATTTGACCCTGTGTATCAGTTCCTTTATGCAAGTATCAGTAGGTAGATACCTAGGAATTGGGGATTGATGTATAGAGTAGCAGATAACTAATGGAGATAGCCACTAGAGTATCAACTAGGGTGTAACACTGGAATTCAGTGTGAGGTAAGCACACATAAGGTATTACTGATGATGGGATATGCTAATGGGTAAGGTAAGGGTACACTAAGGTAGTTAAGGTAGTAACTAGTATTAACTAGTATATACTAAATCACTAAAATATTTAGTATAACCAATAAATAGTTAGTATAACTGATAATAACTACTTTAGTTAGATATTGTCTAATGTAGACTATTATGGTATAGATTTGACTAGTGGACCTAGTTAACCTAGTTGGACCTAGCTAAGGCCTAGTTTAGCTAGTTTTGACCTAGAAATCTCGTATTTAAATTGTTAAACATGTTATTCTTTTAATTCATTAATTAACATTGAATTTCCATATTAGGTCATTTTGATCCCATTTTGGACATCGATCCTCACACCTTGCTCAGGACCACAGGCGAGTACATTCTCGGACAGTTTTTATTGTTGATTACTTCTATAAATTGTAGTGCATTACATACTTGATTCCGACACTATGGATACACGGGTTAGCACCCTAGATCCCCATCATGAGGAGTCGTGATTGGAATCCATCGTGCTAGCTGGGGGATGGGGAACTATTAGTAGATTATGTGATCATATCCAAACATTTATATGTACCATAGCTCACCCCACTTCTCACGTCGGGTGCAGCCTGACCATTTATATGCTCCATAGCTGTTATATATGATTAGCCTGACCACTATATGCACCATAGCTAACCATACGGTTAGCCTGACCTAAAAGAATCATAGCTAATCATATATAACCAGCCTGATCCAGTCCCAAGCCGATCACATAATAAACTAATATTTCAAACACTTAGCTAGATGTCTATTTTATTCTGATTCACTTGTTCTAGCATTCACTATTTATTGTTCATTGCTAGATGCTCTATTGTCTATTTTATTTTTCCTGTACTTCACATGTTCAGCTTTTATTTCCATCTTGTATCTCTTACACTGTTTATATATTTTGTCAATTTAATGAAACTGCTGTTAGTGCTTGTGCTTCGCTCCAATCCTGACTGGGTAAACATTTTCAGAGGACCTGGAGGACTTTTGCCCTACTCATTACGGCCCAGGAATAGAGGGAGATTTCACTCCAGAAATCCCAGAGGAGGTGCCTATCCTAGAGGAGAACTTACCAGCCTGTTCTTAGATTATTTCTCTGTATTTATTGTTTTAGACTGAGACTGAGTTGTATTTATTTAGTTTTGTGACTTTGTGAGGTCATTTAGACCCAGGATTTGAGTTGGACTTATTGTGGTTGATTTTTATTTAGAACTCTTTTCAATTCTCATTGTGCCATTATGTTATAGTTGTGATTGAGTATATTATAGAACTGTGGCTATTTATCTTTGTCCTCCGTACGGAGTTGAGACTATTGACAGGATATACTATGTTTGTGACCTAGACAGCGTTCTACCGTCGATGCAGCGGCGTAGGCTGGACGTACCCACGACTCATGCCCAAATTCCGGGTGCGGGTCGTGACATAATGAATCTGAGTTTTTGAAATGCTTGTTTACTTAATAAGATAACATTTGCATGATTGATAGAACGAGAACCTGCCTGCCTAAAAGAGATAGAACTATTGCCATACTAAGTATAAGAAAGACATATTTCATGCTAGTTACACTGACACTGCTATTGAACGAACCTAGCCATGCTAAGGAAAAAGTAGAACTGCATGCTTAACTTAAAGGGATAAATAGACCCGTGCCATGCATTACTTTAATTAAAGATCGTTCATATGTTTGCTTGTCATCGTGTATATAATTGCTTGTCTTGGATGCAAAAGCATGATGGAATGTATGCTTGTTTTGTTATAAGAGTAAATGTCTTATCTTGTTAGAAGAAGAGACTAGTAGCTCGCCCTGATGTTCTGGTCCTACGAGATCTAGAGGGTACGGCTATTAGATAATAAATATATGGATTGAAAGCTTGTATTGTCACGTTGTGTGTTATAGATGTGATATGATTGTTATCAAGGAGCTTGCGGGGGATGGAGGATAAACGACATGTTTGGATACTAATAGTGCACCCTGAGCTCGATGTAAGGCTATTAGAATGGTGGATGGAGATTGACGGGGTAAGACTAATAGTGCGTCCACATGTTCCGGTCCTACGGGATCTAGGGGGGCGTCATTATTAGATAGGAGACGGTGCTTCTGTTAAAAAGAGTTTGAGTTAGAGAAGTTAGCTTATTCATGGAGATAGCTGCAATCAGGTAGTTAGGGTGCATGCTAGGCTAGCCTTCTTGCATACTTAACTGTTTGATGTAGAGACAGACAGGGAAAGAGAACTATATGTTTATATATGCATATGTTGCTAACTTGTATGTCTACTGCAGGGATAACCGATCGGCAAGGGATAAGAAACACAAAGAGTTTATATATATATATAGCCTGCTTATTCATAAACATGTGCATCTTAGAGTTTATCTGATAGTGCTTCTTGCATTTACATTAGTCGGATAATGGTTATTAGTGCAGAGCTAAACCATGAGACACAGCTGCTAATAGTATCAGATAAAGGAGTCATTGGTTAGCTTGATTACCGCTACTGATCTTGAGTTTCTCGGGGATCGACATCTTATTGATAGTTTAACTTGTTTGCTTGATTGAATGATAGTCCACTAAATATTGTATTATCCCTAGAGTCTTTGGGTATAGCTTACGAGACACGCTGCGAACACCCCGATTGGTACATCATGCTTGAACTGTTTGCCTCGTATGCTTGGTTGTATTAAAACTAATTCTGATTTCAAAGATGTTTCCAAAAAGAAGTAATATGAACCCGTTCATGTACTATATGTAACGAACCTAGGTAAAAATAGAAAGATCACTAGTAATATAATATTTTATAACATAATTACTTAGTGTTGGTCTTAGTGAACGTTGCTTCTGTTCATTGATTTTAGACACTCCAGTACTTTATCCAAAGTGCTGACCCACCAACAGTTTACTTGTTCGGAGGTGCTGGATTGTTCGAGGAAGCTGTAATGCCCCGTTCCCCCTATTCGGGGAGCGCGGCCAAGGAATACTTACGACCGTCCGAACGGGACAGATTGAATTAAGATCCTTTCCTCGTTATGGATTGGTTTCTTCGGAATCAGGTCCCATATACAATGGATTGTGCCTCGAGGATGGACTCGGCGGCAGAGTCGAGAGGGGCCTTTCCGTTGCGTTGGTTTCTTGTCCGTTTTCGTGCCGTTTGGATGCTTTCTTGTTGGTTTTATGACTTGTGTTTTCTTGAACGGTTTTAATGGATTTCATTGCTTTCGTTCTTAGGATTTCGCATTTCGTATCGACCCTTGGAGACCGAAGCAGGAGGTATTGATCATCCGTTGGTGCGTGCAGGTGATCGTGTAGACGACGCGCGAGCGGAGTCTTAGGGGTCTCTCCTTCTTCTTCCTATTCAACCAACTTGTGAGTGGCTCTATTTCGATAAGCACCTTCTTTCCAAGGGCTCCGTTCATAATAGAGATTGACTCAGTTGTGCATTCATTCAAACGATACCAAATATATATAAAGTTGAATGAAAAGATAAAAAGTAGGCTTGGAACATTTATTGCTTGTCATTCAGAACCTTGCATAAATTCATTGATGCATGCACGTTCGTTGGGTATAATAATTGATCGGCACTTATTCATAGCACAAGTTATTCTTCTTTAAACTGCTAAATGTTATTGCATATAACTTATTGGTCGATTATGGTAGCACAGTAAAGCGGTTCCGTACATGCCGTTTCTTTAAATTTTTAGGCGTTAACTATGGGTTTGGTGGGTTGGTGTTGGACAAACTTGTATACAAGGGGTAACGTTCTACGAACGGTCGCCGGGGCACCGGGACCGCTTCGACCTGGGTAGAACATTTGCTAGTGTAGTCCTAGCGCTTGGATGGGTCCGTGCGTCCGCCAAAGGCTAGCTACCTGAGGCAGAATGTCAGCCGATCCATCCCCCGTCCAACCAAGAGATGTTGTGTATATTTAAACTGTGCAGACTAACTATGTCTTCGTGACAGGGAAGGCTATGGTAAGTTGTACAGGTGGTTCAGACGGGACAGGTAAAGTCACCGAACGGTGGCATGTGAAGTTATATTATTTTGTTCTTGCATACCTGTTAAATGAAATCGGAACTAGGCAAGAATAGAAACCCACCTAAGCAAATAATTGTAGCATACTCATTAGATCACATTTCTTGAGCTTGGTAAAGTTGAGCAGCTAGCCTTCACCAGTACTTTCCGAAGTACTGACCCTCGTTGTAGCAGGTTCCCCGGCGCAAGGCGACGCGGCGAGGAACTGAAGCTCACTCCGAACTTTTGGGATTCTTGGCGGTTCGTAGCCAAGACTTTTTGGAGGCTCAAGCTAGAAGCCTTTCACTCTCTCCGTTGCTGAATATCGCTAAGGCGATGGTGCTTACTCGCACCCAAGGTGGATTTTGTGTTTTTGAATCTATGTAAAGGGACATAATGTATGGATCGGCTATCTCATTTTGCGTCCAAGTCTGTAAGCCCGTGGGCATTTTATACTTTTGAGTCAAGCAATGTAAAAGATGTTCATTATGAATAAAAGAGAAACTTTTCTATGCCTCAACCTTGTGTTATCTTATATGTCCACTCTGCTGCATTGTTCTAAAGAATATCCTTATGCCTAAGGCCTTGTGCACGCGCGCCCTACGCGTGCACGGCATCACGCCCGGGGGACGATTATCGAATAGCCGAAATCGGGGCGTGACATATTGGTATCAGAGCATGCTTCAGATCCTTTGATCTCACAAGAAAGTTTCTAAAGAGGACCTTGTTCCTTTCGAGTAGACCCTTGAAATCGCTTGGCCAAAATGAGATACGTTCCATACAGTGAGTCCATAATATACCTTGAGACTAATACAAGTTACTTTCCTTTCAAGGAACGACTTCCGAGCCGGGTGCACAAGCGCAGATGGTGGCGCAAGTGCAAACGAGTAGTTCAGGCACCTCGGGCAGCTCTGGGAGTCCAGCCGCCGCACCCTCTGCCGATCCGTTCGAGCGAATGATGCGTTTGATGGAGACGCAGCAGAAACAAGCTGAACTACGGCAGAGTCAGTTTGAGTCGCGGATTGAAGCTCAATTCGTGGCGCAGCGACTTCAGGCAGATACACAGCAGAAGCAGATGAATAGCCTGCAAACAATGGTGACGAATATGGTCGCCAACAATCATTCTGCATCCGCCCCCGCAACCGTGCCTATAGTTGCTGAAGCCACCGGACCGCAGAATTCTCAGGGTACCTTACCCTCAGGCGAGAACGGGTCAATCGTCTCAATATCAGAATTCAAGAAGATGTGCCGTGCTACGTTTAAAGGCACCGAGGACCCTTCCTTAGCGATGGATTGGCTGGTCGAGTTGGAGGACCACTTCGAACCGCTGTGCCTAGACGAGACCAAGAAGGTAGCGTGTGCTCAGCTTCAGCTCCGACAAAATGCACATGATTGGTGGGATGTGCACAAGCAAGCTATTTTGAGTGAAGGTGGCACAACGGCTATCTCCTGGTCCGTGTTTCGCAAGGCCTTCGTGGAGGAATACCTTCCACCCGCCGTCCGTCGCGAAAAGGAAGACGAGTTTGCCCTACTGAAGCAGGGGGACATGACGGTACGTCAATACGCTTCAGAGTTCAACCGACTTGCAAAGTTTGCCAAGTATCAGCTCGCCGATGCCGAAAGTCGTGCCAGAAAGTTTGAGCTCGGACTACGACCTTCTATCCGTGCTCACGTCGTAGTGACTCAATATCGTACCATGCGGGAGTCCTTGAATCATGCACTGTCCCTTGAGTCGCAGTATCCTCCAGTTCGCACCGGCGCTGTGCAAAATAACAATCACAAGCGTCATGCCAACACAGGAGGAAACAACGCGCAGAAGCGCCCCAACAACGGCGGCAAACAGGGAGCAAACCCGGGAAGGGGTAACGAAGCCGTCTGCCACCGATGCAATCGTACAGGACACATCGCACGGAACTGTCGGGTGTTCAATGGTTCATGCTTTAAATGCGGTCGTCAGGGCCACATGGCAGTGAACTGTCGTGCTAGCGGGCAAGAGCAGCAGCATCAACAAAACCAAGAGCCTCAGCGTCAAGGGCAAACTCAATGAGCGAACGAAGCACCGCCAAACGCTCAGGGCCGAGTCTATGCTTTGACTCGGGACGAGGCACTCGCGTCGAACACGACGGTGTCAGGTATATTACTTTTTAATAATGTTCCTGCTCGAGTATTGTTTGATTCTGGTGCAACACATAGCTTCATTTCAGCGGATTTTGCCGCCGAACACACATTCCCTATGACACCGCTAGGCTTAAACCTAAGTGTTAGCACTCCTTCGGGAGTAGATCTATCGGCTCGCTTAGTCTGTCGTGAAGGTAACATTTGCATCGGGGGACGGAGATTGTCATTAGATGCGATAGTTCTAGACATAAGGGACTACGATCTTATTCTGGGGATGGATTGGCTCGACGCTTGTTCAGCTACAATCGACTGTGCGAAAAAGGAAGTCGTGTTTCGTTTGCCCGGCGAGACCGAGTTTTGCTTCACGTGCAGTCCTGAGTCGAAAGCGTCGTATGCCTGCATGGTGATCTCAGCAATGTCTGCTCGACGGATGATTCACTCCGGCTGCGAAGGGTACTTAGCGTCCGTTCGAGACACTCGGCAAGATTGCGCAAACGTTGAGTCTATCCCCGTTGTGGCAGATTTTCCTGATGTGTTCCCCGACGAGTTGCCAGGCATGCCGCCCGATCGAGAGACAGAGTTTACTATAGACACGTTCCCAGAAACTCGACCAATTTCCAAGATACCGTATCGAATGGCCCCGGCAGAATTGAAGGAGCTTAAAGTACAGTTGCAAGACTTGCTAGATAAAGGATACATTCGGCCTAGTGTATCTCCGTGGGGTGCCCCAGTACTATTCGTGAAGAAAAAGGATGGCTCTTTGCGGCTCTGCATCGACTATCGAGAATTGAATAAAGCAACCATTCGTAACCAGTATCCTCTTCCAAGAATAGATGATCTTTTCGATCAGTTGCAAGCTGCCACAGTATTCTCTAAAATCGACCTCCGTTCGGGCTATCACCAACTAAAGATCAAGCCAGACGATGTGCCAAAGTCAGCTTTCCGAACTCGCTATGGCCATTATGAGTTCCTGGTGATGCCGTTCGGACTAACTAATGCCCCCGCTGCCTTTATGAGTTTAATGAACCTTGTGTTCCGGCCCTACCTCGATAAGTTTGTAGTAGTATTCATCGATGATATCTTGGTGTATTCGAAGAGTGAGGAAGAACATGCAGAGCACTTGCGGACCGTGCTACAAACTCTTCGGGACAACCAGCTATATGCTAAGCTGAGTAAGTGTGAATTCTGGCTAAGTAGTGTATCTTTCCTCGGGCACATCATTTCTGCGGGAGGCATCTCAGTCGATCCGAAGAAGGTGGAGGCCATTGTCGAGTGGAAGCGACCTGCATCCGTTAGCGAGATTCGAAGCTTCCTCGGGCTAGCGGGCTACTACAGACGGTTCGTGAAGGATTTTTCCAAACTTGCATTACCTCTGACTCGCCTCACACAAAAGGGAGTCGCGTTTGAGTGGTCCGCCGACTGCGAAGCTTCGTTTAAAGAGTTAAAGCATCGCCTCACCTCTGCCCCGTTACTTGCATTACCAGACGAGACCTCGGGATTCCAAATATTTAGCGACGCGTCCGGGCAAGGTTTGGGGTGTGTACTTATGCAGCGAGATCGAGTGATAGCCTATGCCTCCAGGCAACTAAAGAAGCATGAGAAAAATTATCCTACACACGACCTGGAATTGGCGGCAATTGTCTTTGGCCTGAAATTGTGGCGACACTACCTTTATGGAGTGCCTTGTCGAATTTATACTGATCACAAAAGCTTAAAGTACCTATTCACTCAAACGGACCTCAACCTTCGTCAGCGCCGTTGGCTAGAATTGATAAAAGATTACGACTTGACGATAGACTACACGCCTGGAAAAGGGAACGTTGTAGCGGATGCTCTGAGTCGGATCTTCGTTGGGTCTCTGTCAGTCGATCGCAGGTTACGAAGGGACTTAGAAGAGTTGGGCATCGAACTCCGAATCCGATATCGTGGCGCGCGGGTCGCTCAGATGCGATTCGTACCCAACCTAATAGAGCGGGTCACATCTACTCAGAAAGACGACCCTTTCCTAAGGAAGATGCACGAGCAGATTCTAGCGGGGAAGGCGAAGGACTTTGCAGTAGATGAAAATGGGGCGTTGCGGGTGAACGGAAGGCTATGCGTCTCCGATGATTCAGAACTCAGAAAGGAGATCCTTGCGGAAGCTCATTACGCAGCCTATATGATCCATCCCGGGAGCACGAAGATGTATAAGAACCTCCGAACGACCTTCTGGTGGCACGGCATGAAGAAAGATGTCGCACTCTTTGTGTCCCAATGCATAACTTGTCAAAGAGTGAAAGCAGAGCATCAGAGGCCGGGCGGGGAGATGCAAAATCTTGCTATCCCGGAATGGAAGTGGGAGCACATCTGCATGGATTTTATTGTTGGCCTGCCAAGGACGCAACGGGAGAACGACGCGATCTGGGTTATCGTCGACCGGTTAACCAAGTCTGCACACTTCCTTGCCATCAAAAGTACTTGGAGCGCCGATCGCCTCGCCCAGACCTACCTTGACGAGATAGTCCGGCTGCATGGAGTGCCAGTTTCTATAGTATCAGATCGGGACGGGCGATTCATCTCGCATTTCTGGGAGAGCCTTCAGCTGGCGATGGGGACCAAGTTGAAGTTTAGCTCAGCCTATCATCCACAAACAGATGGTCAGACGGAACGAGTGAATCAGATACTAGAAGACATGTTGCGCCTCTGCGTGATCGATTCGAAGTCAAGTTGGGACGTCTACCTGCCGCTGGCGGAATTTGCATATAACAACAGTTATCAGTCCAGCATCGAGATGGCTCCATACGAGGCTTTGTATGGGCGGAAGTGTAGGTCACCAATCTGCTGGGACGAAGTCGGAGAGCGGCAAATCCTTGGACCGGAACTGGTTGAACAAACCGTGCAAAAGGTTCGGTTGATTCGTGAACGGTTGAAGACAGCACAAAGCCGACAAAAGAGTTATGCCGATGCTCGACGTCGCCCCCTTGAATTCTTTGAAGGGGACCATGTGTTCTTGAAAGTCTCGCCTATGCGCGGAGTTATGCGATTCGGAGTAAAAGGAAAGTTAAGTCCAAGATTTGTTGGACCGTTTGAAATTCTCAAGCGGGTTACTCCGGTCGCCTATCAAGTTGCTTTGCCGCCTGCCCTATCAGAAGTACACAATATTTTTCATGTTTCACAGCTGAGAAAGTTTGTACACGACCCGAACCACATAGTCGACTTGGGTCAGTTGAATCTGCAAGCGGACTTGTCGTACGCGGCAGAGCCTGTCCAAGTTTTGGATCGTAAAGAGAAGCAGTTGCGGAACCGAACTGTCTCGCTAGTGCGCGTCCTGTGGCGGAACCACTCGGTCGAGGAGTCGACCTGGGAACTTGAAGCTGATATGAGGGAAAGGTTCCCCTCATTATTCCTTAGGGGTAGGTTCTATTCCTAAGTTTCGGGACGAAACTTTCTTTTGGATGGTTATGATGTAATGCCCCGTTCCCCCTATTCGGGGAGCGCGGCCAAGGAATACTTACGACCGTCCGAACGGGACAGATTGAATTAAGATCCTTTCCTCGTTATGGATTGGTTTCTTCGGAATCAGGTCCCATATACAATGGATTGTGCCTCGAGGATGGACTCGGCGGCAGAGTCGAGAGGGGCCTTTCCGTTGCGTTGGTTTCTTGTCCGTTTTCGTGCCGCTTGGATGCTTTCTTGTTGGTTTTATGACTTGCATTTTCTTGAACGGTTTCAATGGATTTCATTGCTTTCGTTCTTAGGATTTCGCATTTCGTATCGACCCTTGGAGACCGAAGCAGGAGGTATTGATCATCCGTTGGTGCGTGCAGGTGATCGTGTAGACGACGCGCGAGCGGAGTCTTAGGGGTCTCTCCTTCTTCTTCCTATTCAACCAACTTGTGAGTGGCTCTATTTCGATAAGCACCTTCTTTCCAAGGGCTCCGTTCATAATAGAGATTGACTCAGTTGTGCATTCATTCAAACGATACCAAATATATATAAAGTTGAATGAAAAGATAAAAAGTAGGCTTGGAACATTTATTGCTTGTCATTCAGAACCTTGCATAAATTCATTGATGCATGCACGTTCGTTGGGTATAATAATTGATCGGCACTTATTCATAGCACAAGTTATTCTTCTTTAAACTGCTAAATGTTATTGCATATAACTTGTTGGTCGATTATGGTAGCACAGTAAAGCGGTTCCGTACATGCCGTTTCTTTAAATTCTTAGGCGTTAACTATGGGTTTGGTGGGTTGGTGTTGGACAAACTTGTATACAAGGGGTAACGTTCTACGAACGGTCGCCGGGGCACCGGGACCGCTTCGACCTGGGTAGAACATTTGCTAGTGTAGTCCTAGCGCTTGGATGGGTCCGTGCGTCCGCCAAAGGCTAGCTACCTGAGGCGGAATGTCAGCCGATCCATCCCCCGTCCAACCAAGAGATGTTGTGTAAATTTAAACTGTGCAGACTAACTATGTCTTCGTGACAGGGAAGGCTATGGTAAGTTGTACAGGTGGTTCAGACGGGACAGGTAAAGTCACCGAACGGTGGCATGTGAAGTTATATTATTTTGTTCTTGCATACCTGTTAAATGAAATCGGAACTAGGCAAGAATAGAAACCCACCTAAGCAAATAATTGTAGCATACTCATTAGATCACATTTCTTGAGCTTGGTAAAGTTGAGCAGCTAGCCTTCACCAGTACTTTCCGAAGTACTGACCCTCGTTGTAGCAGGTTCCCCGGCGCAAGGCGACGCGGCGAGGAACTGAAGCTCACTCCGAACTTTTGGGATTCTTGGCGGTTCGTAGCCAAGACTTTTTGGAGGCTCAAGCTAGAAGCCTTTCACTCTCTCCGTTGCTGAATATCGCTAAGGCGATGGTGCTTACTCGCACCCAAGGTGGATTTTGTGTTTTTGAATCTATGTAAAGGGACATAATGTATGGATCGGCTATCTCATTTTGCGTCCAAGTCTGTAAGCCCGTGGGCATTTTATACTTTTGAGTCAAGCAATGTAAAAGATGTTCATTATGAATAAAAGAGAAACTTTTCTATGCCTCAACCTTGTGTTATCTTATATGTCCACTCTGCTGCATTGTTCTAAAGAATATCCTTATGCCTAAGGCCTTGTGCACGCGCGCCCTACGCGTGCACTGCATCACGCCCGGGGGACGATTATCGAATAGCCGAAATCGGGGCGTGACAGAAGCGATAGTCGTGCCTTATCCCCAGGACCCAGAAATCTGGTTTCGATGCCTTGATCCATATCGATTGCTTTGTGCTACTTTTGTATAAAGGGACATAATGTACGATAAGATGCCATTGTATTCAGAGAACCTCGTGCCTTGTGATTTGCCCTGTATACTCAGATGGATTTATTATTTTTAATACTGTCCCTCCATTGCATACTCGATCGATTCGATGATAGCCACAACTTTAACGATGTTGCCTTGTGCGGGCGCAGCCCCAGGTTCGTACGACATCACGTCCCAATGGAAATGATCGTCCTGCGGGAGCCCTGGTGCGATAATTCACGTCCGGTAGGGGCGACCAATTCCTGCAGAAGATCGGGGTATGAGCATTCATGACCATGACTCAAGCATATGATATATTAGATTTATAATTAATTGTGATTCCTGACTTAATCAAAACATAATTTATGTGACCAACTGATAGATTTGGTATCCTGACTTGGTTATTGTATTTGTACTGATACACTTATCCTTCTCACTTATATATAACAGCTATATTGTACCCTGAGTGTACGACATTGGCGAACATGTATACTAAATGTGACATGATCATTCATTCTCGGTGCATAATATTATATTACTGAATTCTTGGCATAAAAAAGATAATGGATCAGAACCATAGCGTGGCTAGATTATTGCTTGTTTGAATGTTGCATCTATATTTGGGTGAATCCAGTCTTGACTCCTTATATTAAATAGATTTGTATCAAATATGCCCGTACTTTGTACGACATTATTAAGGGGAATGTTCATGTGGCTACGATAGGAAATTCTATATCACTGTAGGTTTAATTAGGTAACATAAAAGCTGATTAGAACATGTGTAGGGAAAAATATTCCGAAATCGTGCGTGATGGGCCGTTCCGTGATAATTTTCATGTTGTGCAAGGATAGCCGTTACAGATATTGTATATCATCCACATGTAGTGGAGTACAATATTCGACATTTTTTCTTTAAGACCGAACCAATATTTTCCCTATATGAAGGTTGGAACTGTTACTGATAAATTAATACGGTGGCCTTACGGAGGACAGGTGCGATCATTATTTACTACATGTATAGTATTGGCTCGGTTAGCCCTACTCGACATGGCATAACTTGAGAATACTTATTATTATTATATCTGGTATAACCCCAGACACCACATAATAAGCTGTAACATTGTTTGTCCGTTATAACCTAACTTGTTTGTAATTGTAACTCTGCTAGTAACATTGGGACATGGACTGTCATAGTATGGTATTCAACTTATGTCCTTGTTTGTATGGGAAGTTATGTCATTATGCTATAATAAAATATAGACCGAGCTACGACACATAATCCTAGCTTGACCATAATCGTGGGCTTATCTTGGCTGGCATGGCATTTTTTGTCCTTATTTGGTGAAGGAGTATCATGTTATCCCGAAGATGGGGCACGCGCCAATAATTCTTGTCTCTTGCACTATATGCTTGATTTGGTTTTTGTTTCTTCATTTGTACTTTCTTATGGTACTTGCTATTTAGGTCAAACTCCACTGGTTTTGTATGGCCAGGTTTACAGCCAACACCAGAGGATCCAGCTTATCCCCCTCACAATGACACGCAACAGACGGATCGTCTCTGAAGGGCACGAGTTTGTTTTTTGATCACTGCTTGTATTGTACATTCTTTTATTTTGGGAGTTTAGCCACCAAGACTTGTTAGCCGGCTTGTTTGGACATCAGTTCCTTTTTACATAACTGTAGTATAATCAAACTACAGTTGATCTCGGTTATGTAACTATTAATACTCTGCTGGCCTAACATTTTGATGGCTAGATCTCTAGAACATTACGATATAGCATTTGGGATGCCTTACGGCTTTATCTCACATGTTCTATGTTGTTGATACTTACTTGAATGATTGAGACATAGTTGTTCTGAGATCCTAGGAAATTTGATTATAGAAGGCATCCCTTTTCTTTTTACAGCCGAGATCGCCGTACGACGTTCTATACCTTGTTTGGAGGAGTTGGCCATGTTCGTCTCTGTATTATGGGACTGGGTGTGACAAGGTTTTAGTGGTGACCTATGAAGGTATGATATCATAGACTTGTTGAGTGTCATGATCTTCGGAGTCTCAATCAAACATGTTCCTTCTTGAATTCATAAATTCGTTCTTCTCGATAATCAGATTGATCTATCCGATTGATTATTTCTCTGTTCATTTCTGTCATTTTCTAGATGTCTTTTGTCCCTTTCTTCCAGGGCTTCCCCATCTTTGGTTGCCAGAGCATTAGGGGCATCAAAGCAACCAATAGGTCCGGACGAGATGGGATAGTAACATGATGCAGTATTTCTTCAGGATTCGGCTCAGATCGAGCCAGTTGTTGGGTCCCCAGGTGAGACTGTGGCCTAGGATATTGAGCAACCTGCTCCCAAGGTTCTGGCTCCCCCAGTATTACCAACAATGCCAGTAACATTAGATACCCCAGTTTTATTAGAAATTATCCGAGGGATGATGGCCGCACAGCAACATCAGCAACTCAAGTAGTAAGAAAAATATATATTATTGAACCAGGGGTTACAAACAGTTCTAGAAAAAGGCAGAAGGATAGATTAGGGGGCGTCAATTTGATTCTGTCGACTTAACCCCTGGTAAATTAATGGTACGGATAATGCCATCATGGCAGACGATTAGCTCCAGGATATTGAGGGTATTCTGGTAGCGACCAAGGTTCCAACTGAGGAACAGGTTGAATCAGTTCAGTTGCAACCTGAGGATCTAGCCAAGGATTGGTAGGCGGTAGAGAAGGTCAGCTTAAGGCGGTCAATTTCTTGGGATAATTTTCAAATTTTTTCAGAATAAAGTATTTTGGAGTCGTGGCCCAATTTGAGTTGCAAAAAAGGTTTATCAACATCAAGTAGTCTGGTAGAACAGTAGTCGGCTACGCAGCAAAATTTAGACGACTGAGTATATTTGCACCAATGATGGTGGTAACGGAGCCAGATAGGGCAATGAGTTTCTATCAAAGACTTCATCTGGAGATTCTACAGTTGGTAGAGTAGTACAATTATCAGACTTTTGATGAGGTATTAGTGGCGGCCAGAAGGCACGAACTAACTTTTCAAAGGATGACAACAAAGACAAGAGGCCAAAAGAGGTCTCATGCACAGAGCATTGGAGGAGGAGCATCACCCCAAATGTTAGAACCATCTCATGGTATTCGAATTCGTGACATAACACCGCGTTGAGCGGCAGTTTCAAGAGTAATGACACCAGCTCGATAACAGCAACCGAGGCACCAACAGCAACAGAGCCAGTCAACATCAACAGGCTGTACGTGTTATTGTAAGGGAGGCCATACTAGGAGTGATTATAGGGAAACAAATAGGTTGTGCCTGAGATATGGTAGCCCTGATCATAGGGTTGCTACATGTCCATTGATGTAGAGGTCAGGGGGGACTAGCACCCTACTTTTCTGAATTGTCAGCAACAAGAGCAGTGTAGCATGTAGTGCTAGCATTGGAGGTCAGACTGTTAGCTACGCGACCATTACCGACGCAGGCTTAGATATATAATCAACATCAACACCAGCACCAATAATAGCATCTAGGATAGCAGAGACCATGACATCACCGTTAGGAAAGGCAACAGCAAAGAGCTCGACAAGGCCAAGGGAAGGCATTCAACTTGTCATTGGAGGAGGCTTTGGCATCGGGTGCTGTAGTGGCATATAATATTTTTGTCGCATCTTTTCCTTCTATAACACTAATTGATTCATGTAACGACCCGCTCCGCTCAACCGGAGGGTCGATTCAAACGGTACAAGAGTAGCGAACCGGCCTGCCTTGCTTAACGAGATGGCTTATTCGATGCAAAGGCATTCATACTTGGATCTTCAAATAAGTCAAACTTAGGCTTTCAGAGGCACGCTCGGAGTCTCTCTCCACCTATGCAATTTATCGCTAAGGTGGGTGGCCCCGGTGAACCTGTCTCTACTTAGCTACACACTAAGAAAATAAATATTACATGCTAGTTTCAGGCGATAACCTTTGCATACTAATAAAAGAGATGAATGCACATAGCAAAGGGGATAACCCCGCCTTATCATTGTATAGAACATGAAGATCTTACTTGCTATTTGCATAATCGGACTTATTGAGTTAAAATATAGTAGCTTCTTACATATATGCCATAAAAGTAGTTTGAGTTCATATTGAGGCGTTGCATCGCACGGAATATGACAAGGGATAGAGTAGAATCATGTTGCATACATTGAAGAGGAAGGCTATCAAGTAGTCGTTCCAAGTCAGGAGAAAAAATAAAATGAAAGTACTCGGGATATCTAGATCACCGAGGCAGTCTCTAATCAGGGAGCTGCATAAAAAAGAAAGATCCGAGTGTAGTCCGCGGCAAGAGTGAACCGAGTTATTTCTCGGCTAGGAGATTGGAAGTGGGGAAGTAGTTGCATGATCACGGATAACTGGTTGCGCACCAAGTAGAGATGAGTCCTCGACACGATTGCATCCGAATCGTGTTGGTCTGAAAGGACAATGCCAGTGTAGTCCTGGTAATATACTAGTTGATGACTAGCGGGCGAGAGCGGGACATCCAGCAGGTCTTTCTACCGACGTAGATGGGCGTTGACTCGTCAGACGATTCGGGAGGCCCAATAAGGCTAGCAACCAAGCTAGAAAGACAACCATCCATCGCAGATTATGTCCATTATGGCTAACAGAGCCAGTGACCTTCATATAGACAAGTCATGTTTGTATAGCGGCTATCCGCATTCAGAAGAGGAGTAATATGAAGGAGTACATTTGCACGCTAATTTAAATAATTAGAATAGATGCACGATAACACACATAGTTCGAGTAAAATAGGTTTTGTGGCAAAGACATGACATAACACATGGACTTCATAAATATTCTTTGTTATTCTGTAGATCATTGTTATATTGTGCATATAACAGGGAAGGTTGAATGGTAAAAAATGGTAAGACAAACTTAGTTGTTCATTATTATGACACTCTTGAGCATACATGAATATTACTTTCTTTATATTGCCATATAACTCATCCTAGGCAAAATACTAGAAAGACAACAAAATCAGTCGGTGTACATAACTAATCAACATGCTTGTTTTGTAGCGCAGGCGAGAGGCCTCCCCACTAGTGCATTTAATGTACTGACACCCAACCATTCTGCATGCAGGGTGCAGGCAAAACTCATACAGATTCGAAGATCGCTTAACGCAATAAGGCATCGGACCCACTTGGCATCTTGGAGCATGGCGCACGGACCTGGAGCTTACATATAGGAGACATAATGTATGGGAACATCATCATCCAGATCGTTTGAATCAGTTCTAATCCTAAGGGCATATTCATTGTAGAGAAAGAGAGAGTGAGCGACTTGTAATCTCGGCCTAGTACCCCTTGTAATATTTACTTCATATCAATAAAGAGCTTGATTTGGATTCAATACTTGTGTTTATTCTATGTTTCCGCTATGGCGACTTTGTGAACTAGTTATCAATGGTCGTTTCGATATTTGCCTAGCACGTGCGCAACTCCATGCTCGAGTGGCATCACATCCCGATGAAAACGATCATCCCGCGGGAGCGCTGGCGCGGTGATTCGTGCCTAGCGGGGACAACCTAGTCCAACGGAAGATCGGGGCATGACATAATAGTATCAGAGCACGTCTTTACGTTATTGGAATTTGTTTCAATTTTCTCAATTTTGAACTTGTGTATTGAAAAGTGATAGTTGCTATCTCTCGATGTTCGGTGAATATTCCATACAATAAGTCTAAATATTTTTGAAAGTGCATGTGAATGATACAATTGCTTGAACGGGATTATGATGCGAAGGCTTTTATGCCAAACTATGTCAGACTTTCGTGGGAATAGACTTATGTTAGAATATGAGAGTTACATGTGAACCCGTATGCCTATACGAGAATACCAAGCGGGTTAGTGTGCAGGATAGAATATCGTTTCGACAGTTGCCTATGCGCACGGCCTTTCAACCAAGTTGTGTTGAGTATCGTACGCCAAGACCCTTGGTTCTAGTGAGTTACATCGAGATTTGGGTATCGTTCGAATAAGAATAAGGTCGGACTTAGAATAAAAATCAATAAAGATATTATCGGAGTATCGCTAAGGCGAATAGGGAAAATTGTGTTAGAGTTTCAGATATAGTTGGGACGGTTATTCATATCAATAAGTTATGATTCAAAACATAGTTTGTATGGTAGACTATGGATAGAGGGACATACGAGCCTTAAATCATTAAGTCGGCAAATAGGGATCGTGTTGGAGTTATAAGAAACGAATTAGGAATACAAGTAAAGGATGCGAACGCGATTCAAGAGTTAATAGGATAACTCGATTCATGAGTGGTGTATACGATTGTCCCATGTTCAAATAAGGTGAATTAAGGACATAATGAGTTATAAAGATTCATAAAGTATAGCTCAAACATTGAGTGGTGTATTGGTCGGCTTAGAAATGTTCAAACGAATTATGGATTTTAGAGTATTAAGCGAGTCTAGCGGTTAGCGATGAGATTGGGTAAAGTCTTAGTATAAATAAATAATACCTAGCAAGTATACGAACTAGAAGGAAGCATGCAAGATTTGGTTCGAATGAGTTAGAATGAGTTGAATAAGGGATAAGGCTTACATCGAATATGAATTCAGGGCAATTAAAATTAATATTATGGTCGAGAAGACTTAGAGGATTGTACGACCGACTTTGAGTTGAAACAAGCAAATTAAAACTTGAGTTAAGATGGAATAATCGGGGGTGGGATCGGAGTTAGTACAATTGAAAATAATGGTGTGAACGAATGATAGCTCAACGGTTGGCGCACTTTTGATAGATTAATAATCTGGCTCACTTGTTATCTCTTGGTGCACTCTTGCTCGGTTCAGCCTCGATAAGCGATCCTTGACTTTGGCACGTCTTGATTCCTGAGGGCTCGATTTTTGTTCCGTCGACTGTCACACTGTCTGGGGACTCATATTTATTTTGTAGCTGTTTTGCACTCGTATAGTACGTCTATTCTCGTAATTCTTGATTTTGTCCGCCATATCTTCCTGTTATCGATTTTGTGCACTATGTTATAAGTTTGTGTGCGATATAGTTGCTTACTTGCGTGTAGTGCACCACTATTCCTGACTAGCCTATATTGGCACTTGTAAAGTACGTCGACCCAGGAATTCTTGTGATTGATTGTGCATGCATGGGTCCTGTTGTAAACTTGATGCCTATTCTAGATTAGTTGAGCTTGACCATGATTGATGATCTATGATCCCAAAAATTAAGGAATTAATGAGGCATTCATGACTATGACTCGATCATATGATATATTAGATTCCTAATTAATTATTACTTCTGACTTGATCAAAACATGATTCATGTGACCAACTGATAGGTTTGGTATCCTAACTTGGTTATTGTATTCGTGCTGATACACTTGTCCTGCTTGCCTATTTATAATGGCTATATTGTACATTGAGTATGGGATATTGGCTAATATGTACACTGAATGTGACATGATGATTCCTGCTCGGTGCATAATATTATATTCCTAAATTTTTAGCACTTAAACGATAATGGGTCAAAACCATAGCGTGACTAGGTTATTTCTTGTTTGAATGTTGCATCTACATTTGGGTGAATCTAGATTTTACTCCTTAATTTAAATGGATTCGTATCAAATATGTTTGTACTCTGTACGACATCATTAAGGGAAATGTTCATGTAGCCACGACATAGAATTTTATATGACTGTAGGGTTAATTAGGTAACATAAAAGTTGATTAGAACATGCAGAGGGAACGGCATCCCGAGATCGTGTGTGATGGGCCGCTCCGTGATAATTTTTATGGTGTGCATGACTGGCCCCCACAGATATTGTATATCATCAACATGTAGGGGAGTGCAGTATTCGTATCACGACCCGCACCCAGAAAATTGGGCATGAGTCATGGTTACGTCCAGCCTACACTGCAGAATCGGCGGTAGAATGCTGTCTAGGTCACAACTATCTATATCTTATAATAATTTGTCAATATAACCTCTCCAAAAGGAGGACAATATTACAATATACGTAAACTCAATCACAATAACTAGGGGAAGAGTAAAAGCACGATAAGATATCAACAAAAGAACCAAAGAACTAAAGAGAGTAAGTACAATATCCAAAATATACAGTCCAAGTCTAAGAGTCTACAATATCTCACAGTAGTAGCAAAATAAATAATACAGTCATCCAAAACCAACTAAGAACAAATCCAGTAAAACCCACCTAGCTATACTAGGGCGCTAGCGGCGTCTCCTCAGCTGGGATAGGCTCCTCCTCTATCTCAGGGTCACAACAATCGTCGACACCTGGCCCAAAGTAAGTCGGGAAAAAGTCCTCAGGATCCTCTGGAAAAATATGTCCAGTCAGGATTGGAGCAAAGTACATAACTCTGAAAGCAACTCCAAACACATGGTAAGGTGTTATGACTAGCAATAGAAAAGAATACAAGATGCACAGGAAAGTAAATATATGGTAGAACTGATAAATAACTATAATATAAAACTGGGGAATAATACAAGTAGTAGAGAAGTGACTGCATGTGAGAAAATAGGAATACTAGCTAAGTGCCTTGAGCACAGGTTCGTTATGTGATCGGCTTGGGTTGCACATGATTTATTCTACGATAACTCCGTTATGCATGAGTTGCATAATCGACATATATATGAATAATGTTTGGATTTGATCACATAACCAACTTATACTCCCATCCCCCACTAATACTCTTGGATCCAACCACGACATGCTACGTACATAATAAATAACTCGCGTACATGAAAGCGAGAGCACACGAAGCACAAGAGAATCAATACCCGAAGCATATGATAAAATACACGTGATAGAGTACCCGCTGAACACGGTAAGGGGGATAATATCTCATGATGGGATCCAACTAGTACCAGCTTGTAAAACAATGTGTCAGAATCAAGTATTAATAGTTCTAGAACAGGTGATATATATGCTATCATGAAATAGAAACAATCAGAGGTAGGTACTCGCCTGACGTCCTGAGCAACTGGTGAGGACCGAGATCCAAACGGGCGTCGCAAAGACCTATTGGGAAAAGCAAGGTTAAACGGGGTTCTAAAGAGTTAAACATATATAAAATAACAAAAAAATAAGCTTCGGGTTGTTCTTGGTCAAACGGGTCAAACCATTGAAATCTGGGTCAAAAGTCGACCTGTGGTCCAAAAAGTCAACTCTAGGCCGAAACTAGGTCAAAGGTTGACTTTGGTGGTCAACCGGGACACTTACGGCAAACTCTACGTCAAAATAGGGTGCCCGTAAAATTCTAGGTCAAAACTAGCTCATTAAGCTAGTAAACCCTCAAACTCGCCTCTTTGAGATACCGGGATACTATCGGTATCCGATATATCAACCTACGCTATACACCCCGCCTATACTCTCTAATATATACCCTAACACACACACACACACACACACACACACACACACACACATATATATATATATATATATATATATATATATATATATATATATAAGCATCACTTATCCCATACACGGGCAAAAATCCAATACCTCGCCCCGATAACCAATACCTTGAGTATCTCAAGGTATTGAGAATTGAGATACCTCTAGCCTTACCCCTGCTAACTCTAACTAACTAGTTAACTATCTATATATATACTTATATATACTACTATATGTAAACATCAATATATATATATATATATATATATATGTAGAAGCATGAAAAATATGCTGGATAGCTATACGCAGCATGTTGATACAGGGCAGCGTAAACAGAGGACCTCAGAGCCATCAACGTGCAACAGAGCTTTTCTGCTGAGCACAGCATAAAATATAAACTCAAGGACCATCCATGTAATACAGTATGTCCAGGCTGCTTCTGCGTAAAAAGGGTGCAACATTGCCTTTATGGCGTAAAACTCATCCGCTTTCAATGCAGCATTGAAGTGTACGAAGGACGCTTCGTATTCTTTGAAATGAACCTGTTAGATCATGCAATGAAACTGACGACTGGACTCCTGACAAAGAGTACTGCACGACTACCCATATGACGGCTATAATGATGGCGCGGCACTGCAACCCAGGCTATCATTTACTGCCATTTCCTTTGCGTAAACCGCTTTTACGCATACAAAGGAATATGCTGCCTAGTTTTACACAGGCAGATGTGAGCTGTTTACGCTCCACAGAAGACAAACAGCCTGCCACGTCAAAACTTGCTCTTCGTACAGGGCTCGAGGCACATCTCTGCACTTAATACGCAGAGTGATGACAGAACTCGAGCCACGTTTCTGCATTTAATGCACAGAAAGGGTGGCAGACCTTCAAAATACGACTCTGTATTTAATGTGCATGATAATGGCGGATCTCTGCATTTAATGCAGGAGATTTGATTAAATGTCACCGAACCGTCGTTTAGTGACATCCCCTTTGCGTAAACTGCTTTAACACATACAAGGGGATATGCCGCCTAATTTTACACAGGCAGACGTGAGCTTCTTATGCTCCGCAGAAGACAAACAGACTGCCACGTTAGCTGTTACTCTTCGTACAGGATTCGAGGCGCGTATCTGCATTTAATGCGCAGAATGATGGCAAATCTTAAAAACAAGCCTCTGCATTTAATGCGCAGGATGGGGGCAGATCTCTGCATTTAATGCAAAAGATTTGATTATATCTCCAAGAGCCGTAATTTCGGCTAAGACTTCCACATCATCACTTTGACACATTTCGCCAATCAGGCCTCAGTCAGGAGAAGAGGATCAGCTATCTTCTGCGCCCACTCGGCTTCTACGTCCATTCGGCTTCTACGCCCACTCGGCTTCTACACCCACTCGGCCTCTATGCCTACTCGGCTTCTACGCCTACTTGGCTTCTATGCCTACTCGGCTTCTATGCCTACTTGGTTTCTACGCTATGGTGACAGTTATTGTTTTCTACGCCAACCTCTTTTACATAAAGGATAACTACCTACGTGGCTTCTACGGCGTGATCTTCATAGCAGTTATATGCGTTGTCTCTTAATTGACACGCGTCACACGCTCATTCAAAAGGTTATTTATACAAAAGCAATGGTTATTGTAACCGTCGTGTAAAAGGGTGCTGTACTTTCCACTACTCGGTTTCTACACCGACTGAGTGGTCACTGTCAATAAAACTCTATAAATAGAGACCTCTATCAACAGAGGTCCAAGGTCAAAAAATAGAGTATCAGATCGAGGAGAGAAAACGGTCGAGAGAGAGAAGAATCCAGAGCTCAAGCAAAGAGTACCGATCGACGACTTTGGCATCGAGCATCCACTCTCTTTAGCAACCTTCGAAGCTGCTTTCTGTCTTCTACGATACTTCTTCACCATCATGTGGTCTAAGGGACAAAGTGATCGACTACAGATCAGACTCCTATAGTAATATTTACACAAATTAAAAAATTGTACTCGACATCCTCGTATAGGATTAATTGTACTACTTGTTTGTAAACATAAAGAGCAGGTTTTCGTATAAAGACTTATTTCCATATCTATCATTTATTTTATCAGACAACAAGACGGTGACTCTGCTGGGGACATCTTTCTCTTCTGATGAGGAAGCAATTGCTCAATACGATGCGGTATCCGTGGGATCTGTAAATAAGATACTGGTCGACCAGTTCGACCAGTCTGCCTACGAAGACATGCTTCGAACAGGGGGTAGCTCTCACTCTCTCTCTGTCCAAGACAACAGGAAGCTGCGTAAGGTCTGGATGCCCAAGACATCCTCTACCATTCCTGCGGACTCTTCGATCTCTCCGACCAATGAGGTTGTAGCATTGCTCCCTCCGTACCATGCGCGTAAAATTCAGTCGCCTGTCTCTGATAGGGCAGACAAAACTTCTGGCAATGCCTCAGCGCCAACCCAGAAGTATACTCCGTGCCTTGCGCATAAAATTTAATCGCCTGTCTCTGACAGGACAGACAAAACTTTTGGCAATGTCTTAGCGCTAGTCAAGAAGTACACATCGCGCTCTGTGCGTAAAATTATGTCTCCCGTCTGTGACGGAATAGACAAAATTTTTGATAATTCCTCAGCGCCAAATCAGGAATCCTAAATGCACTCCGCTCGTAAAAATGCATCTGCCTTCCGCAGAAAGCAGATGATCCCTGCAATCTACGCAAGGTAAAGCAAGAGGCGGACTACTCAACTTCTCGGCCTTTATGCCAGCAAGGAAACAATCTGCCCGTCCTCTGGATTATGCGAGAGGCTAACGGCCGACTGAGGACATCCTCAACTTTACGCCAACCGGAGCAGAGCTCCAAATTATGCCAAGAGAAGCCCCTCAACGTAAAGAAGGCTCAATTTGCGGAAAGACACCCTCCTCGGGGATTATCAACCACCCAGATGGCTAACCTGTTGTATACAGGTGGTACAAGGAGGACTATGGTTCCCAACATCTGCATGCCCACTGACGTGAACAGAAGGAACAAGCCTTCTTCTTCCATTAATACCCCTGACTTGCGTGAATTTCTGATCCAGAGACGCAAAGACAGGAGTCATAAACAGACTTCAATTCCCCTAACGGTCAAACGTGGGGAGATCTTATGGGAAGATGCATCAACATCTATTATCGTCATGTCGGGTGGGCCACATGAAGATTCCACCTTGAGTATTCCTCCAACTCGCGACGACCAGCATCCGATAGTCTTCGGTCGTACGCGGAGCAGACCGATTGAACAAGAAGAATTTTGCGAGTCTGAGGGTGGCAAAATGCAAATCCACAGGTATAGCCCACAGGCTTTAAAAATTATACAAAGCATGGGTTATAATTTGAGGTTGAAATAAGGCCTCAACTATGGAAAAGGCAGACGAATACCGTTGTAGGGGAATTCTTACTGTCAACAAGCTTGTTTTGGGCTGGGGTATACTGCATCTCTTGCAAACTCACAACCTCGAGAGTCTGATCCTGCACAACCAGAGGCAGGACCTTCTAATCAGCTTCTGTGGAAAAAAGCTGCGACATGGCTGGGGGTAGCCTACCTCGACAGAATAGGCCAGCATCCAATGCTGGGGGTAGAATTCCCTCAGAATCCAAAAATGATGCGACAGTGACAATCTTCCCAGAAGGACGTAAAACTCAGGCATCGGGAGCCCAAAGACCAAAAGGGACCTTCTCCTTCAATAAAGATGACATCATTGAAATCTTTAATATGTTGATGGTGGAACATAAACTTCAGCTTCCCAACATCAGGTATCCTGAGAGAGCTAACAAAGTTGATGACCCAGATTATTGTCTCTTTCATTGGTACATTCATCATCCTACAAAGGCGTGCTATGTACTGAGAAGGAGAATTCAGGAGTTGATCGACGCCAAAGTCATCACTTTGCATCTATAAACAAAGGGATAATCATCGCAAATCGGTTTTTCTAAACACGACAAATTTGCTCCTGATGAAGAGTCCCTAAAATTTCCCTAGTGGATTCCTCAGGACTATGCTCACTCAGGAAAATAACTCCATAGTGAATTATTAAAACATATGTTCATGTCCATATTACCTCTGAACTATTGTCCAAATATTTCTTTCCCTAGAGAGTTTGTCATGTTCATATTACCTCTGAACAAACCTTCATAATCCGGCTATCGATTATCATATTCATACTACCTCTGATATCGCTTGTCATTTTAACTTTTCGCCCGTACTTAACTCTTAGTACGGCAGTGGTGTTGAGTCCACAAAAACTGCCATGTCCATATTACCTCTGAGCAGATGTGTACCTCCATCCCTGATGGAGTCACAACCCAAAAGTTTGTCATGTTCATATTACCTCTGAACAAACCTTCATAATCCGGCTATCGATTATCATGTTCATACTACCTCTGATATCGGTTGTCATCTCAACTTAGCGCCCGTACTTAACTCTAAGTGCGCCAGTGTTATTGAGTCCACCAAAACTGCCATGTCCATATTACCTCTGAGCAGATGTCTACCTCCATCCCCGATGGAGTCACGACTCAAGATTTTGTCATGTTCATATTACCTCTGAAAAAACTTTTTGAGTTTTCGGCTATCGATTATCATGTTCATATTACCTCTGATATCGGTTGTCTTATCAACTTAGCATCCGTACTTAACTCTAAGTACGCCAGTGGTGTTGAGTCTACAAAAACTGCTGTAGAAGCATGAAAAATAGGCCGGATGACTATACGCGGCATATTGGTGCCGAGCAGCGTAAAGCCATTCAAAGCGTTCCAAATTCCGAGGAATTTGAAAGCTTTGAAGGGGGTCTTGTAGAAGCATGAAAAATATGCCGGATGACTATACGCGGCATATTGGTGCAGAGCAGCGTAAAGCAGAGACCTTCAGAGCCGTCAAGCGTGCAACAGAGCTCTTTCCGCTAAAATGCAGCATGAGATATGAAAGCTCAAAGAACCATCCGCGTAAGACAGTAAGTCCAAGCCGCTTCAGCGTAAATAGGGTGCGTCATTGCCTCCAGGGCGTAAAACTCATCCTCTTTCAGACGCAGCATTAAGGTGTACAAGAGACGCTTCGTATTCTCCGAAGTGAACCTGAAAGACCCTGCAATGAAGATCCTGCAATGAACCTGACGTCTGGACTTCTGACAAAGGGATACGGCTTGACTACCCAGACGACGGCTATAAAGATGGCACAGCACTGCGACCCAGGCTGTCAAATACCGCCATCACCTTTGCGTAAACTACTTTTACAAGCACGAAGAGATACGCTGCCTTGTTTTACACAGGCAGACACGAGCTATTTACGTTCTGCAGTAGACAAACCACCTGCCACATCAAAAGCTGCACTCCGTACGGGGTCGAGGCACGTCTCTACGTCTAATGCACAGAGCGGTGACAGTTTCTCAAGGCACGTCTTTGCGACTAATGCGCAGAAGGAGTCGCAGACCTTCAAAGACACGCCTCCACATTTAATGTACAGGATGGTGGCAAATCTCGGCATTTAATGCAAGAGATTTGATTATATCTTTAAACGCCGTAATTCCGGCTAAGACGTCCCCATCAGCACGCTGGCACGGTATGCAGCGGCTTCTACGCCCATCCAGCTCCTACGCCTACTCGGTCCTGTGCTCACTCGGTCTCTATGACCACTCGGCTTCTATGCCTACTGGGCGTCTACGCCTACTCGGCTTCAACGCCCATTCGGCTTCTACGCCTGCTCGGCCTCTATGACCACTCGGCTTCTACGCCTATTCGGCTTCTACGCCTATTCGGCTTCTATGCCGGTTTGATAACTATTTGGCTTCTATGCCATGGTGACAGACATTTGGCTTCTATGCCAACCTCTTCTACACAATGGATACCTACCTACGTGGCTTCTACGCCGTGATCTTCGTAGCGATTATACGCATTTTGTCCCTTAGTTGGACCCGCGTCACACGCTCATTCAAAGGATCATCTATACGCAGGCATTGGTTACTTTAACCGTTGTGTAAAAGGGTGCTGTACTTTCTATTCCTCGGTTTCTACACCGACGGAGTGGTCACTGTCACTAAAACTCTAGAAATAGAGACCTCTATCAATGAGGAACAAGGTCGATAAATTGGAAGGTCAGAAAATTGGTCAAGAAACTAATATCAGATCCAGGGAGAAAGATCGAACCAGAGGTCAAGAGAGAGAGAGAGAGAGAGAGAGAGAGAGAGAATCTGGAGCTCAGGCAGAGAGCAGGGATCGACGACTTTGGCATCGTGCATCCACCCTCTTTTGTAACCCTCAAAGCTGCTTCCTGTCTTCTA
Source organism: Iris macrosiphon (assembly GCA_036927795.1). Lineage (NCBI taxonomy): Eukaryota > Viridiplantae > Streptophyta > Magnoliopsida > Asparagales > Iridaceae > Iris > Iris macrosiphon. The sequence continues at coordinate 1,069,516 of JAYESA010000028.1, read as the reverse complement.
CGGCACTTCTGCAACATCGTGTGGTCCAAGGGCTAAAGTGATCGACTGCAGATCAGACACCTATAGCAATATTTACCCAGATTAAATAAATTATACTCCCATATCCTCGTATAAAATCAAATTGTACAAGTTTGTTTGTAAACAAAAGAAGGCGGGTTTCGTATAAACCCCATCCTGAATATATTTTTCATTCTTTCGTTTAATACCACAAATAAGATGGCGACTCTACTGGGGAAATATTTCTCTTCTGATGAGGAAGCAATTGCTCAACACGATGCGGTATCTATAGGAACCGTGAAGAAGACACTGGTCGTCCAATTCGACCAGTCTGCCTACGAAGACATGCTTCGAACCGGGGGTAGCTCTCACCCTCTCTCCGTCCAAGACAACGGGATGATGCGCAAGGTCTAGATGCCCAAGACATCCTCTACCATTCCTGTGGACTCTCTGATCTCTCCGACCTCTTCGACCAATGAGGTTGTAGCATTGCTCCCTCCGTGCCCTACAGGTAAAATTTAGTCTCCCGCTACGCGCGGTACAGACGAAACTTCGGGCAAAGCCTCAGCGCTAACCCGGAAGTATCCACTGCGCTCTACGCGTAGGAACCAGTCTTCCGCTACACGCGGTACAGACGAAACTTCGGGCAAAGCCTCAGCGCTAACCCAGAAGTATCCACTGCGCTCTACGCGTAGGAACCAGTCTCCCGCTATGCGCGGTACAGATGAAACTTCGGGCAAAGCCTCAGCGCTAACCCGGAAGTATCCACTGCGCTCTACGCATAGAAACCAGTCTCCCGTTATGCACGGTACAGACCAAACTTCTGATGATGCCTCAGCGCTAAATCGGAAGTACAAATCACTCTTCATGCGCAAGACAACATCTGACCTCTACGAGGAACCAGATAAGCGCTGTGATTTCCGCAAGGGAAAGCAAGCGGCGAAGTACTCAACTTCTCGACCATTACGCCAGCGAAGAAGCAATCTGCCTACCCTCCGGATTACGCAGGAAGCCGACGGCCGACTGAGGACCTCTTCAGCTTTACGCCAGTCTAAGCAAATCTCCAAATTATGCCAGGCGGAGTCCCACGACGTAAAGCAAGCTCAGGTTGCGGGAAGGCACCCTCTACGGGGATTATCCGCTACCCAGATGGCCAACCTGTTGTACACAGGTGGTGTAGGGAGAACCATGGTGTCCAATCTCCGCATGCCCACTGATGGGAACAGAAGGAACAAGTCGTCGTCTTCTTCCTCCACTCCTTCTGACCTGCGCGAATATCTAATCCAGAAGCGTAAGGAGAGGGGACCTTCCAACATGTCTATTACGCCCCCTAGCGAGCGATGTTGTAATAGTCATAAGATTTTGATTGACTGTTGTTGTTTTAAATCAAAACGGTCGGTTTTCGACCGATTAAGCTACTCTCAGTCTCTCCAGTAATAAGAGCCCACGTATGCATCCGTGAACCTGGCTTCACACATACCTAGAGGAGGGCCGAGCTCAAGACGTCATCCCACTAGGCCTCCGAGCCAAAGGAGATTCGAAGATCTCCTCAGGAACACTGAAGCTGGGGTATTCCAAAATACCCATGCAAGGTCACATCAACCAGCTTCGTACTCGTCTGATTCCGACGCTGGGGGTCGCCAATCTCCCAGATCAGACGCTGAAAGTATAGAGTCGACTTCTGCAGCAAACTATACTAGTCCTTCGATGACGCCCAGGGAAAGGGGAGTTTACGCTGTTGAAGATGAACGCGAGGAAGCTTCGCCGTCAGGAAACGCGGAATAATGCATCACTGTGCTGGAGACATCTCTGAAACAAATACAATCCATGATGGAGAATATACACCAAATGATGCTAACTCAGTACGCAGCTACCATGGCTCAAGCGTCGGTCCCGCCAACTCAGATACGTGTGGGGGTGGACTTACCACCATCCAACTTGAGCCAAGAGCCTGCTCTAGATCAAGAGTCAGCAGTTCCTCCGCTTCCTCACTCGGAGAATATATTACCTCCCGTTGGAGTCACGATGCAACCAACTCCGCGCTACACTGTAGTCCCACTTCCAACTGAAAATCCGATGCAGGCAGTACGGGAGTTGAAAGCCCAGTTCGACGCCTTGAAGCACAAAGATCAGCTCAAGAAACTGGGAATTAACCAGCCTTACCCAGCTATCTAGGAAGAAGTCCCTTTCCCTCCGAGGTACAAACCTCAGACTATGGCTCTGTTCGAGGGAAAAAATATCACCAAGTCAGTACATGAACTATTTTAGTATGATGACGGTGTTGCTACAAGGGAACGACGCCCTCCTCACTCGGGTGTTCAAAGGCTGCCTTTCAGGAGTAGCCTATCAGTGGTACCGTAGCTTGGCGGACAATTGCATTACTTCCTTCGAGGACTTTAAAGCTTTATTCTTTACGCGATTCTACGAGGGTGGAATGGATATGTCTATGTCCTCTCTCATCGAAGTCAAGCAGAGGAAAAAAGTGGACGTTCGCACCTTCGTCGAATATTTTCGTCAAGCCACCTTACAGATGCCTACAGGAGTTCCAGACTCTGCGTTAGTAGACATTTGCCGGAAGAACCTCCTTCCCATAGTCTCGGTGTTTACAGGACCATATTAGTTCCATGATTGGCCCTCGTTCATCATCTCGGCAGTGGCCGCCGAAGACAACAGTCGCAAGGCGCGCGACAATGGCATTATGATCTCCGCCTCTGATAGAGGCAAGAGGTCATCTCCCAGCAGCGACCATCCTCGCAGCTCCAAAGGAAAAGAAGCTCTGGCGGTCAATACGTCCTGACAAAAGACTGCGACGATGACGCAGACGAGACCCGGGACTTCCAGGCCCGTCGAAGTCTACTCTTTTGACGACGATGATATCCTAAGTATATTCGAGTGTCTCGTCAAGAGTGGCAAGATCACCCTTCCGGAGCTAAGGTGGCCCCAAGAAGTCGGCAGTATTGACGACCCCAAATACTGCATCTTCCACAGATACGTACACCACCCCACAAAGGTGTGTTACATACTGAAAAGGAAGATCCAGGGGTTAATCGATGCTAAGGCCATCACTCTGTACAACACCGAGAAGACGGTCACGGCCAACATGATCTCTCTGCAGTTTGGCGATCTGCCTTCACAAAAGGTCTCGGACGGCATCACACCGATTTCTCAGACCACGATGAACATCATCAATCTTCCTCCAGCTAGGGCTCAAAATTATGACCTGGTACCCCTAACCACCCGGCAGGGCGAGATTATATGGGTTCACCCGGATCTGGTGTCAGAACTCGAGGAAGAGACTAAAGCTACCAAGGCTACATATAAAAAGAGCTCCAAATACAAAACATGCCACATGGTCGCAACTTCTTCGCCATCAGAAGAAGATAAGGTATTTTTTGCAACCCGTTCAGGGAAAGCCCACCTCAACGACTACGGAGCAAGTCAGGAAGATGCACCGGCTGACGCTTCGGCAGCCAAACCTTCAGGACCAGGCCCCGTCATACCAGATGCCAGCCCTTCAAAACCGACTTCGGCGGACAAGGGGAAGCAAAGAGAAGTGCGCTTTGATAAACCTGTGAAAAACATTCCAAACAAAGGTTTTGAGAAGCCCTACAACTTCGACATCTTGGCCCAACTTGCTAATACACCAGCCAGGCTGTCCATCTTCGAGCTACTCAGGCTCTCCCAAGGCACTCGTCTAGCCCTGAGTGAAGCACTGATGCAGGCGAAGGCATGCTTGACCCAGCTCAAGTCCCCCGACGAAGAACCAGTGGCATATCCTCAATGCCACAGTGTGATGGAGGTGGTCCCAAATATCACTTTCACCCAAGACGACATGCTGTTAAAGCATAACAAGCATGACAGGCCCCACTATTACACCGGGTACGTCGGTTCCATGGAGGTCGATCGGATTCACATAGATCCGGGATCGTCGATCAGCATCGTCCCTCACAGTCTGCTCAGACCATTGAGGATTCCTACCAGCGAACTGGCTTATACCTCCACTACAATCGTGGGTTTCAACGCCGGAAGAAGTAAGCCGTTGGGGAAGATTCGCCCGAGGATCCAGATTGGCAACCTCAGATCGGTGGCCACGTGTTATGTCATCGATTCAGAGGTGTCCTACAACATTTTGCTGGGAAGACCGTGGATCCACGACCACAACATCGTTCCTTTAACTCTACATCAATGTCTTAAATATGTAGACCCCCAAGGAACGGTACAAACGGAGGTTGCCGACCTAAACCCGTTTAAAGGAGTAGAATCCTACTATTCCGATGTTGTGTTGTACTCTCAAGACCACACGGAAGAAGTGTTGGGCGAGACAGAGAAGGAATCCCACCGGGAGCCAGGAGAATCCTCTGTTGCACTACCGCTGTCAATCAGAGTGAAAGGGCGAACCACTCGTCCAGCAGCCAGGGAACCTATGGCTATTCACTTGAACAAATCCAGGTCAGGAAAAGGGAGTAATCCTCTAGCGGTCACTCCGAACCAGAAGCCTTCACCTTTGGTCATCAACCTTCGACGTAACGGGCAGCCGACCGATGTAAATGCGACCAGGAACGGAGTTCCAGATGATAATAAACATTCTCTTTTCCAGTACGTTAACGCTCAAATTCCAAATTAGGAATCCACTCCCGGTGACGAGGTAGAACCCATAGCACGAAAATTCTTGGAAGTTATGAACTCCTACCGTCCGTATGTCTGGGAAGTAGCGTCATCATCCAACGTCGTAACGACATATGGACCACAGGAGGATTCTATCTTCATTATCCCGCCTACCTATAGCAGCCAACGTTCAATAGTCTTCGGCCGCATGCACAATCAACCGGCTATCCAGGAAGATCCTTTCAACGACGATACTGGAAAAATGCAGGTTCACCGATACAGCCCGCAAGCGTTGAGGATCATACAAAACATGGGCTATGACCTAGAGCAGAAACTATGCCTCAATTATGGAAGGGGCAGACGAACGCCGCCGCACGGCGACCCCCACTATCGACAAACTCGTTTCGGGTAAGGATATGCCACCTCCCTTACGACTTCTAAGTCAGACGAGGAAATTTTTTCCTCCTCCCAGAACGGCTCGTCGCCCTCCGACTCACCTGATGCTCTCGAACAAACACTATCAGTGAATATGGTAGTGGCAGATCCCTTTGAAGCAGATGAACAGGATCCTGAGCCGTTTGAGAATGACTCTTGGGCACAACAAATGGATACGCAGTAGGAATTTTGCTTCGAGCAAAGAGAACCTCCCACCAAAGACGAAGTTATCCAGGTTGATATTGGGGGTGAACTTTCGCCAAAGCCGATATTCATCAGCAACAATCTTTCCCCAGCTGAAAGGGAAGAAGTTATCCAGCTGATAAAAGAATATATCGATGTCTTTGCATGGAATTATAAGGACATGCCGGGCCTTGACCCGAAGGTGGCTACTCATAAACTCAATATATTGACCGACTCGAAGCCTATGAAGCAGCACCAACGCCGGTTCTGCCCGAATATGATGGACACCATCGAAGCTGAAGTCAAGAAATTGATAGCCTGTGGTTTCATCCGGGAAGAACAATATCCCGACTGGGTTGCCAACGTTGTCCCAGTCATAAAAAAAAATAAGAAAATACGTATCTGCATCGATTATCAAGATCTGATGCAGCCTGCCCCAAGGATGAATTTCCTCTTCCCATCACGGACATCATGATCGACAACACCTGCAATTTTGAACGCATGTCTTTCATGGACGGATTCTCAGGATACAATCAGATCAAGATGCATCCTGAAGACGAGAAGCACACGGCCTTTCGGACCCCGTTGGGAGTATATTGCTATACGGTCATGCCCTTCGGATTGAAGAACGCCGGAGCTACATACCAACGGGCTATGAGTAGCATATTCCATGAGCATCTACACAAAATAGTAGAATGTTACGTGGACGACATAGCCGTCAAGAGCTGCCTCAAAAATGATCACATTCAAGACTTGAAGACGGTATTCGAGTTAATACGCCAACATCAACTCAAGATGAACCCTATAAAGTCCTTTCTGGGTGTATCAAGTGGCAAATTCCTGGGATTTGTTATCACCGCTAAAGGCATCCAAGTGGACCCTGACAAAGTCCAGGCCATCATAGAAATGCGACCGCCTCACAATCTGAGGGAACTCCGGGGATTTCAAGGCCGTCTGGCTTATATCCGGAGGTTCATATCCAACCTCTCGGGAAGATGTCAGCCCTTTTCATATCTCATGAAGAAAGGTGTATCCTTCGTATGGGACGAAACCTGTCAGCAAGCATTCGGGGATATCAAACGCTACCTCACCAGTCCGCCGGTTCTGGTGCCTCCCATCATGGGAAGACCATTCTTGCTATACGTTCGAGCAATGGATCATTCGCTAGGAGCTCTTCTCGCGCAGAAGAACGATGTGGGGCATGAACAGGCTATCTACTACTTCAGCAGGATGATGGTTGGAGCCGAATACCGGTATAACCCAGTAGAGAAGGAATGCTTGGCTCTGATGTTCGCTATCCAGAAGATGCGGCACTATATCACCGGCCAGACTATCCATATCATCTCCAGGATCAACCCTCTTCGAGTACTGATGAGCTGTCACGACCCGCACCCGAAATTTGGGCATGAGTCGTGGGTACGTTCAGTCTACGTCGCAGCATCAGCGATAGAACGCTGTCTAGGTCTCAACACAACATATATCCTATCAATCGTCTCAACTCCGTACGGAGGACAAAGATAAATAATCCATAGTTCTATGAAATACTCAATCACAAGCTATAAGAAATAATGGCACGATGAGAATAGAAAAGAGTTCTATTAAAAACCAACCACAATAAGTCCAACTCAAATCTTGAGTCTAGATGACCTCACAAAGTCACAAAATAATAAATACAACTCAGTCTCAGTCTAAACAATAAATGTAGAAAAATAATCTAAGAACAGCCAGGTAGGATATCCTCTAGGATAGGCGACTCTTCTGGGGTTTCAAAAGTGAAATCTCCTTCTGAACCTGGGCCGTAATGAGTGGGGCACAAGTTCTCCAGGTCCTCTGAAAAATGTTATCTAGTCAGGATTGGAGCGAAGCACAAGCACTAACAGCAGTTTCATTAAATTGACAAAGACTATGAACAGTGTAAGAAATACAAGATGAGAATATATGCTAAAAATGTGAAGTACTGGATAAAATGAATATAGGCAATAGAGCATCTAGTAATGAACAATAAACAGTGAATGCTAGAACAAGTGGATCTGAATAAAATAGACATCTAGCTAAGTGTTTGAATTATCAGTTTATTATGTGATCGGCTTGGGACTAGATCAGGCTGATTATATATGATTAGCTATGATTCTTGTAGGTCAGGCTAACCATATGGTTAGCTATGATGCATGTAGTGGTCAGGCTAATCATATATAACAGCTATGATGCATGTAAATGGTCAGGCCGCACCCGACGTGAGAAGTGTGGTGAGCTATGATGCATGTAGAGGGTTGGATATGATCACATAATCTACTAATAGTTCTCCATCCCCCAGCTAGCACGATGGATTCCAATCACGACTCCTCATGATGGGGATCTAGGGTGCTAACCCGTGTATCCATAGTGTCGGAATCAAGTATGTAATACAACTGAATTATAGAAATAATCAACAATAAAAACTGTCAGTGAATGTACTCGCCTGTGGTCCTGAGCAAGGTGTGAGGATAGTTGTCCAAGATGAAATCACAGTCACCTAAAATATCAAATATCCATATCAAAAAGTGTTTTGAAAAGGCTACATGCATACCTAGTTCTATGCTAGGTACAGGGTCATTTCTAGGTCCTTGGTGAGCTGTCTATGCCATACTTTACCATACTAGTCATTGCCAACTATATTAACTAATGCTAATATATATATATAATACTTGTAGAGATCTCCATACTAACCAACATTGTATACACTGCATCATTTTATACCTACCCATATAATGCATACACATGACACTACTCCTAGCTAATAGTTTAACTTAGGGTATATAAGTATCTACTATTTAGGAAACAAATAGCTCCTTATCTTGGTATCTCAAAACCTATCCTCATACCCAAACCAATACTCAACTCAACTCACCTTACTCACTGATTTCTTAATCCTATACACTCACATATCAACACATAGGCAACACACTGCTCTAACACAGCTAACTGATTCACTGTATCAGCTAACTGATACACAAAACTTATACCCTTCATGGTCAATATCTGACACTCCTAGCTTCTGCCTTCAGTTATGAACTCATCTAGCTGCTACTTGGGATTTGAACTGATACACATAACTGTGTATCCACTGGCTCACACAGTGTATATGCTGATCCCAAATTTACTTCATATTCAAGCCTCCCTATCTCAGTTTGCACACAACAATACCCCAGATTTCTGGGATACCCAGCTACTCTCACACCTACAGAACTTTACTGAAATAATTCCTCTGCCCCTCAGTCACATTAAAACTACACACTAAAATCAGGAGCTCACACACATTCTCTCTGCCATAGCAAATACCTACACTCAGTTAATAGGAATGCTAAGACACAGTTTTAAACTGATACACACACAGTTTCACACATAGACACAGAGTCACTACACACACAGGTATATAGACTGAAGCCAGGAACTCATACACACAGCCATCAACTCAGGCAGACACTCACCCACAGAAAATTTCACATACATACCTCACTGAACTATTCATACTCACTGATACTTATACCCTACTGAATCACACACAGATCTCATAACTCAGGCCCTCACTACACAGACAAAACTCACACGCACATTCACACAATGCAAAATAAAATATTTCAACTGAGACACACAGGTATACAGATCTAAGGCACACTCTGCTCTAGGTTCCAGGCTTACTCACACACATGTTGCACAACACAGCACAGCACAGCACAGTTCTGAACTGACACACACACATACATATATGCACTGCTCTTCACAGAATTTATTCTCAGGTAAAATCACTCCCAGGTTCACTGAGACACATACACAACTACACAAAGACCCAGGTCTAACACACAGGCATATCACTACACCCTACTGCTACACACAGAAATTCTGCACAGTAAATTCCCAAATACACAGATACTGTGCACAGGTTCCTCTCAAACACGACTGCACAGGAAAAACCTACTGCACCCAACTATTACACAATGCAAATATAGCTATGTATATAGATTTATATGTCAAAATATGCAGAAATTAAAATACAAGGATAGGCAAAACCCTAAGAAACATTTCTACAAACACCTAGGGCTGAACTCGGTTTCACATTGAGATCCCCAGAATCCTCAACTCAACCCTAATTCACAGAATACTCCCAAATCAAAACCTAATCAAGATCCAACTACACGTTAGAGATAAAATCTGCCTACATGTAAACCCTTAGGGTTAGGGTTCACGAAAAATTGGGGAAACCAACGTAGGTCACCCAAAACCCTAATTCGACCTAGGTTTTCATGTAGAATCCCTAGGATTCGAGATCTACACCATAGGGGGTTTCCTAATGGGCATGAACAACAGATAAACAGAAATAAAATGAATTAAAATTAGATTTTACCTATAGAGATGGTTTCTCCAATGGAAGTTCTCCTTCTCCAAGTATTCTTGACCCAAGCTCCTTGCTCTCCTTGCTTTGGAAGAGAAAAAAATGGAATCCCTAGGGTTTGCTTCTGAGTTTTGGGGTAGGGAAGTGGTTTTTCTAATGGAGGCTAGGGTTTTCTTTCTTCATGAAGGAAAAGAGGGTTCCCTTTTATAATAAACTAGGTTTTAGGGTTTCAATGCATAGTTTTTAGGTTAAACCCCCAGGTTAGGTCATGAAGAACCTAATTCACTAAGGTTTAGTCATTCTAGGGTTTAAGGTCCAAACCTAAAGTTTGAATTCTAGGGTTTCACTAGAATTGGGTTTTCAACTACAGTTAGCCATACTGACTTCTAGGGTTTGACCTAAACCAACACAACCAACAACAAATAAATAGTTTTAAAAACTCAGCAGATTAACTAAACACATAATTATTCCAAATAGTGAAATTACCCAAATGCCCTTATCCGGAAATGTGGTAGTGACATGAGCAAGCCAAGTGTTCTTAATTCCCAGCTCGCAACTTGGGCGATGCTGTTAACTCCATATGACATGGTATACGTCCCGCAGAAGTCTATCAAGGGCCAAGCGCTGGCCGACTTCCTAGCTACTCATCCGATCCCGGAGGCCTTTAAATTATACGAAGACATTCCCGACGAAGTTGCAGAATATAATTCCGCAATGGAAAGTGACGCATGGCAACTGTTCTTCGACGGCGCCTCCATGACTGGTCCCCAGGGAAACGTGGTTTCAGGGGTAGGAATCGTCCTGGTCACTCCTGATAAAATTGTCATCTACCGAGCATATTCTCTTAATGAACCATGTTCCAACAATGTGGCTGAATATAACGCTCTGTTAATCGGGCTCCAAGTCGCTAAAGAGCTGGGGGTCGAGTCCCTGGAAGCTTTCTGTGATTCTCTGCTTATCGTTAATCAAGTCAGGGGAATATATGAAGTCCGGAATCCAGACCTCATCCCCTATCACCAAACAACGGTCGAGATAGCCGTGACATTCAAAGAATTCTTCCTTGAGCATGTACCTTGATCTCAGAATCTGGAAGCTGATGCCCTAGCCAGTATAGCTGCGGATTTAGCCACTCCTATAAGAAGGCAGAATTCGGTAATCCTTCTTAACAGAGATTTATTCTGTGTGAAGAACAACTTTCACATAGAACGCAGCTATGCTATGAGCATAGATCCCCCTAGAAGAGACTGGAGAAGTCCCTTTATGGAATTTGTCGCATACGGAATCTTGCCGGAGGACCCCAAAGAAGCAGTATCCGTCAAAAGACGATCATTACGCTTCTACTTCGACGCATCTTCATAATGCCTATATCGCCGGACCTACGATGGACTGCTATTAAGATGTCTCTCTGACGACGAAGCACACTAGATTATCCGGGAAGCTCACGACGGCGTATGCGGAGCGCATCAGCCCGGTCCTAAGCTACAGGATCGTATCAGGAGAATGGGCTATTACTGGCCCACTATGATCACAGACGCGATCAACTATGTAAGACAATGCAGAGCCTGTCAGGTTCATGCAGACTTCATACATCAACCTTCTAAATATCTACATCCTACGGTTGCATCCTGGCCTTTCGAAGCATGGGGTATGGACATCATTGGTCCTATTCACCCGTCTTTATCCAGAGGTCACCGGTTCATACTGGCCATCACAGATTACTTCTTCAAATGGGCAGAGGCGATCCCTCTTGCTGAGGTAAAGGCGTCTGACGTAATTAGCTTCATCAAGCATCACGTCATTTATCGCTTTGGGATTCCCCGAAGGATAATCCATGACAATGGGCCTCAGTTCATCAGCCAAGCATTTCATCGATTTTGCGATAAAAATTGAATACATAATATTGCCTCTACGGCATATTATCCAGCTGCTAATGGTTTGGCGGAAGCTTTCAACAAAACCATTATCAAGCTCTTGAAAAAGTTCGTCTCTTCAAATAAAAGAGACTGAAATGAGAAGCTGGGTGAATGTCTCTGGGCATACCGCACAACGGTACGGACACCGACAGGTTTTACCCCATTTTCACTGGTCTATGGGAGCGAGGCAGTTCTTCCCATTAAAATCCAGATCCCTTCGCTCAGGATAGCCGTGACTAATGAGCTGACCCAAGAAAAGAACGACCTGCTAAGGCTTCAAGAGCTAGAAGGATTAGAGCAGAAACGCCTCCAAGCTCAACAGTGCATCGCGCTCTACAAAGCACGCATTTCCAGAACTTTCAATCGTAAAGTAAAGGAAAGAGTGTTCAAAGTCGACGAGCTAGTTTTAGCCGTAAGAAAGCCGATGATTCTTACTCACAAGAGTAAAGGCAAATTCCAGCCCAAGTGGGAAGGACCTTATGTGATCGAGACAACATTCTCGAACGGCGCTTACAGGTTAGCCCAGCCTAATGGAGACCTGTTAATGGCTCCTATCAACGGTAAATTCCTGAAGAGGTACTATGCTTAACCTCCTCTGCTCAAGTGGAATATAGCAAGAATCTCAAAGTCTGACCAAACTACCTCCAAAACGAAACTAGTTAGGTCATATTCTATCACGTCAGTATGACCTCTGAATAGGTATGTCCTGCTAGAAGTTTATCGAGAGTCTATCACGTCCATACTACCTCTAATATCACTCTCACCCAAACCTGTCATTTACATTCTGAAATGATGGGTCCACAAAAGTCAGAAAAGATTCGCTTTATTTATTCCCGAAAAGAGCAGAATTATATTGGGGAAGCAAAAAGAAGGAAGGGCACATCATTGTGGGTGAGCGGTCAGATCGCAAATCAGCTTCGCCAGTGCAGCCACCCTCTCGTCCCTGGAAACCAAGGCATCAGCGCGGGCCTGTTCCAGCCGTGCCTCGGGATTGTTTGTGAAGGACAGTTCGGCCCTTGCCCTAAGAGAGCCAGCTCGGGCAGCTTCTGCACGCTCTAGGTCCCGTCGTGCTGTGCTCAGTCGACTAGTCGCTACGTCTAGACCTGCCAACGACTGAGAACATACTCTTCATACGGGGTATCCCCCATCGGCAGTCTCGAGATCGCTGCCATTTCGTGGAGGGCCAACCCCAACTCCCCCAGTGGTGTGGCAAAGGTCCCGGTGAGCGAAATATATCGCTCCATCAGTGCCAGAAACAGGTTAGGGTTGGGAGGCAACCCAACACTCGTCGCGCTCACGGCAGCATAAAGTCCTATGACCTCCAGCTTTCTTCGAAAATGCTTCAGAGCCCAGTCAACTAGGCAAGTCCATCGGAGGTTTGCTGGGGTGATCCACCAATTGCACCGAGGATTCTCTTTGGGGTATACTCCCCCTCACACCATGAAGTCGTTACAAAAAGTCGGCAATTGGACCGACTGGATCACTGAACTGTCTTCACTCGGGACGCTGCCCGGGCACAGTCCCCTGAACAATGTCACGACGCCAGAAGGGCGGCTGACAAACGACCCCTGGTCAGCTCCTTTCAGGTAAAAGATCTTCCCGACTTGCCGTGAAGATCGGGAGTCAGCGTCCACGACATCCTCCTGGAATGTGTGGCATGGAAGAAAGCCGAGATGGGATAATCTCTCAGCATCGTGGGCAGATACAAGACCACGCACTCGGCGGGGAAAACCCAGGGTTCTCTCTTGGGCTTCGTCTGGGACTGTTTGTCTATCATATCCCCAAAGAGAAAGGCCGGCTTGATGTACTGCTCCCCGTCTACGTACGTTAGGGGCTCCCCGTTGATCATGCTCAGCAGCATTCGCTCGCCCTGAGGCGATATCAAGATCCTCCTTCCTTCAGGATACTAGGGTCCGGAGATAGGAAATATTACGTGCGACAGATCCTCCAGGTAGTTCGAGTGCAGCATCCCGGCAGCAGAACCCATTACCTCAGCAGTGGAGACTCATACAAGTTAACTGCGAAAGTGCAAGGAAAATACGTCATTACAAATCTTGCAACACAAAGACCAAGAAATGACAGTCTGTGCTTTACGCCAAGACTGTACAAAATTTGGTCATTTTACGCCGGAAGTCACATCCTGAAGCGTAATTGGCGGTATACTGTCCGTGCTTTACGCCAGACTGCCAAAATTCTAATTATTACACTGGAGGTCCCATCCAAAGCGTAAAACTAAAATTTTGTAGTATACACCAAGTTTTCGGCAGTCAGAGCTTTTACGCTCATAACTGCAAAAAATATGGAGTTTTTACGCTGGCACATTAGAAATGTGGGCGTAAAAGATGAAAACGTCTTCGTGCGTCATCTTCCTCAAAGAGGCTATCAGCACAGAAGATGACCTAGCGTGGTCACGTTCAACGTGTACGAAGGATTTTTTGTCATTCTTTGTCATCTCCAATGGCTATACCACTAAGGCCGGGTGCGCTACTCGTCGGCAGGAGCCTTCGCTCAGAAGGAAGTTTACCTTGCCCGACCGAAGACTCTTTCGCTGGGGCAGAAGAACGAGAAGAAGAGCCTGTTCTCTTTCCCTTGGTGGAGGGGGTTTGTTTCGGCGCCATTTCTGAAAACTCGGAGGGCTCGGAGAAAGAACGAGGGGAAAAACTCAAACAATCGAGGCTCTCTTTCGCAGAAGACGGATAAGAAGTTTTTCTCTCAAAAGCTTGGGATATATATAGAGTTCGGGTTGACTCATCGAATCCTCAGATGGGCTCCTCGAAACCCCAACCAAATCTCATAAATTAAATATTTGGTTATGATTGGGTACTACGTCAGCCCACTACTCTCGAAAGACGGACAGTCAGCAAATTCGAAGAGTTTTTCGTACAAAAGCAGGTCAGCGGTTCCTATGCTAAAGAGCTTTCTACGCTCGACAGCAACAGATCTACGGTTTTACGCTCGCAAGCTACAAGTCTATGGTTTTATGCCCGGATGCCTTTGTGCTCGGTAGCTTTTATGCTCAAGAGGCTACAAACCTACGACTTTACGCTAAGCAGATACCAAATCGACGATCTCACGCTCGATGGCGTTTAGTTTACGCTCGGAGGCTACAGATCCGCAACCTTATGCCAGGAAGATTTCTTTTATTCACAGGCTACAAATCTACAGTTCTACACTAAGTAGCTTTCTACGCTCGACAGCAACAGATCTACGGTTTTACACTCGCAAGCTATCAGTCTATGGTTTTATGCCCGGATGCCTTTGTGCTCGGTAGCTTTTATGCTCGAGAGGCTACAAACCTACGACTTCATGCTCAGCAGCTCCGAATCTATGATCTCACGCTCGGTGGCTTTCTACGCTCAATAGACTACGAACTCAGGATTCTCAGCTCATCTACACTACGGATCTCTGACTTTCCGTATATCCGAACAGCAAGGCGGTCGATTACAGGAGTTCACACAGAAGATACTCCTTCTTGACCTCAATATATCCCAAGTACCCGAAGCATACAGAGTTCAAGCATTGAGAAATAACTCTTCTCGGGTCGATTTGGAGGATCATCTAGACTCCAGTCTGAATATCTCGTCTATCAAGATGGTAACTCAGTTTGACAGCCATTTCTCGACCCTGTTCCAAGGGATTTTTGAGAAATCATTCTTGAGACGAAGTTTGAACAAAAATTTTGTTCATCAGAAGTAAAAACAACAGTTCAGAGCTCTACGCGATTCCTCAGTCCTAGCAACAGGACAGTTCTAAATGTTCAAAAATGCTCAACAGCGTTCTATGGACTATTCACTATGCGCAAAAGGACAGGATCTAGCACTCTTTTAATGGAGTTAGCGTAAAGAATCAGACGTGTCGAAGCTACACATATTCAGACTTCACAGCAACGTATGGCAAAACGATCATATGCAGAGAAGAAAGGCGATTTTATTAAAGATTAAAGTCATGATTACATATGAGGGAAATCCAATCTACCAGGGTTTTTTTTCTTCATTTTCATGATTACAACTGAAGGAAACTCCGTCGACAAGAGGGCTTCCTCATCATCATCGTCTGAAGATTGCCCAGAAGCTGTTCTGACAGGTTCTCGCAAGGACACAATTCTTCATCCATCTTCTCCAGCAGTCAGTCAATTCCAGCAAACTGACTGACATGGCAATGATCAACGGCGGGAGAATACAGAGTTGGGGCTTGCATAAATTATGCAGATCCCATGCTCCGTGCGCCGTGACAGATTGAGTTGATATATTCTACCCAACTCAATGCCCGAGGTCAGAGCTAGTTGCTGCTATCACTCCCGGAGGTCTCAGGGGAAAATACACCGCTTGCAAGCCGTGTGGTCTAATATGACCCTTCCCTTCTCCTAGAAAAATAGCCATACAAAGTTGCTGATTATCCCAAGCAAGGGAGGCTAAGATACCCTTCCATGATCCATCGTTGCAGTGGACACTTGCTAGAAGAGGCCATCTTTTTTGGCTCCTTACACGCTGGAAGAACATGATCTTCTTCTTCCTCAAATTGACCCGACGAACTCCGGCGATCATCTCTGCGTGGTGATGGAAATGTGGGGAGAACAGGTTAACTCCCCCAGCCTTTTTATAGGCAAAAAAGGTCACACCGGTCCCCAATAAATCTGCCATAAAGTCAGCATCGACCGTTTCAACGCTCCATTCAGAAACGTTTTAAGTCACGAGAAGCGGTTCATGCTTCATTCAAAGCGTTCCAAATTTCGAGGAATTTGAAAGCTTTGAAGGGGGTCTTGTAGAAGCATGAAAAATACGCGGATGATTATACGCGGCATATTGGTGCAGAGCAGCATAAAGCAGAGTCCTTCAGGGCCGTCAAGCGTGCAACAGAGCTCTTTTCACCAAAACACAGCATAAAATATAAAAGCTCAAAGAACCATCCGCGTAAGACAGTAAGTCCAAGCCGCTTCAGCGTAAACAGGGTGCGTCATCGCCTCCAGGGCATAAAACTCATTCTCTTTCAGACGCATCATTAAGGTGTACAAGAGACGCTTCATATTCTCCAAAGTGAACCTGTCAGACCCTGTAATGAAGATCCTGCAATGAACCTGACGTCTGGACTTCTGAAAAAGGGATACGGCTCGACTACCCAGACGACGGCTATAAAGATGGCACAGTACTGCGACCCAGGCTGTCAAATACCTTCATCCCCTTTGCGTAAACTGCTTTTACAAGCACGAAGGGATACGCTGCCTTATTTTACACAGGCAGACACGAGCTGTTTACGTTCTGCAGTAGATAAACTGCCTGCCACATCAAAAGCTGCACTCCGTACGGGGTCGAGGCACGTCTCTACGTCTAATACACAGAGCGGTGACAGTTTCTCAAGGCACGTCTCTGCGACTGATGCGCAGAAGGAGTCGCAGACCTTCAAAGACACGCCTCCATATTTAATGCACAGGATGGTGGCAAATCTCGACATTTAATGCAAGAGATTTGATTATATCTTCAAAAGCCGTAATTCCGGCTAAGACGTCCCCATCAGCACTCTGGCACGGTACGCAGCGGCTTCTTCGCCCATCCAGCTCCTACGCCCACTCGGTCCTGTGCTCACTCGGTCTCTATGACCACTCGGCTTCTACGCCTACTCGGCTTCTACGTCTGCTCGGCTTCAATGCCTATTCGGCTTCAACACCTGCTCGGCCTCTATGACCACTCGGCTTCTACGCCTATTCGGCTTCTACGCCTATTCGGCTTCTATGCCAGTTTGATAACTATTTGGCTTGTATGCCAGGGTGACAGACATTTGACTTCTATGCCAACCTCTTCTACACAATGGATACCTACCTACGTGGCTTCTATGTCATGATCTTCGTAGCAATTATACGCATTTTGTCCCTTAGTTGGACTCGCGTCACACGCTCATTCAAAGGATCATCTATACGCAGGCATTGGTTACTTTAACCGTTGTGTAAAAGGGTGTTGTACTTTCCATTCCTCGGTTTCTACACCGACGGAGTGGTCACTGTCACTAAAACTCTATAAATAGAGACCTCTATCAATGAGGAACAAGGTCGACAAATTGGAAGGTCAGAAAATTGGTCAAGAAACCAATATCAGATCCAGGGAGAAAGATCGAACCGGAGGTCAAGAGAGAGAGAGAGAGAGAGAGAGAGAATATGAAGCTCAGGTAGAGAGCAGGGATCGACGACTTTGGCATCGTGTATCCACCCTCTTTTGCAACCCTCGAAGCTGCTTCCTGTCTTCTATGGCACTTCTTCAACATCGTGTGGTCCAAGGGCTAAAGTGATCGACTACAGATCAGACACCTATAGCAATATTTACCCATATTAAATAGATTGTACTCCCATATCCTCGTATAGGATCAAATTGTACAAGTTTGTTTGTAAACCAAAGAAGGCGGGTTTTGTATAAACCCCATCCTGAATATATTTTTCATTCTTTCGTTTAATACCACAAATAACTGCCATGTCCATATTACCTCTGAGCAGATGTATACCTCCATCCCCGATGGAGTCACGACCCACAGAGTTTGTCATATTCATATTACCTCTGAACAAGCTTTCCGAGATTCTGGCTATCGATTATCATGTTCATATTACCTCTGATATCGGTTGTCTTATCAACTTAGCACCCGTACTTAACTCTAAGTATGCCAGTGGTGTTGAGTCCACAAAACTGCCATGTCTATATTACCTCTGAGCAAATATGTACCTCCATCCCCGATGGAGTCACAACCCTAGAGAGTTTCTCATGTTCATATTACCTCTGAATGAACCTCCCTGATCCGGCTATCGATTGTCATATTCATATTACCTCTGAACAAACTTTTCGAGTTTTCGGCTATCGATTATCATGTTCATATTACCTCTGATATCGGTGGTCATCTCAACTTAGCACCCGTACTTAATTCTATGTACACTAGTGGTGCTGCCATGTCATATTACCTCTGAGCAGATATGTATCTCCATCCCCAATGGAGTAACAATCAAAAAGTTTGTCATGTTCATACTACCTCTGAACAAACTTTCCGAGTTGTTGGCTATCGATTATCATGTCCATATTACCTCTGATATCGGTTGTCTTATCAACTTAGCGCCCGTACTTAACTCTAAGTACGCCAGTGGTGTTAAGTCCACAATACCTATCACGTCCATACTACCTCTGATAGGATTTATTTTGAACTTATTATTTGCACTTAATGTGCACAACAAATAATAGGTCCATTAAAAATCCCCCAGTGGGATGTCCTCAACAAATACGGTATCGTACTACGTCCACATTACCTCTAGTAAAATATCCGAAATTCGCAGAAACAATCATACAAGAAATGGGAGGATCCTTATATGATTGCAAACAACGCTTACAGGTTAGCCAAGCCTAACGGAGACTTATTGATGGCTCCTATCAATAGCAAATTCCTGAAGAGGTACTATGCTTAACCTTATTTACTCAAATGGAGTATGGTGAAGACCTTATTCTGACAATACTACTTCCAAAACAAAACTAGTTGGATCGTATTCTATCATGTCCATATAACCTCTGAATAGATATGTTTAACTAATTTGGAACTTCAAGACCTATCACGTCCATATTACCTCTGATAGTGTTTTGTGTACAAATTTTAGCTAAAGCATATTCTATCATGTCCATATAACCTCTGAATAGATATGTCCTGCTGAAACTTACCGAGAGTATATCACGTCCATATTACCTCTGATATTACTTTCACCAAAACATGTCATTTATATTTCAAAATGATGGGTCCACAAAGTCAGATAAGAGTCTCTTTATTACTTCCAGAAAGAGCAAAAGTATATTGAAAAGCAAAAAAGTACATCATTTGGGGGGAGCGGTTAGGTCGCAAATCTGCTACGCCAGAGCAACCATTCTCTCATCCCGGGAGTTCAAGACGTAGGCGCGAGCCCGTTCCAACCTGGCCGCATCGTTGTTCAAAGCAGCTAGCTCAGACCCAGCCCGCACAAAACCTGAGTGGAAAGCACCCACACGCGTCAGATTCTGCTGAACAGTCGCCCGTCGCTCCTTCAGCACATCTCGGGCTGCCGACAAAGAGAGAGCCTTCGCCTCTACTCGAACGAGCTCATCCTTCAATATGCGGGCCTTCGCTGCCACTTCCTCATATCCGGCTTTGTACTGGGTCAACTCGGGAATTATGTACTCCAACTGGACATGCTCATGATCCATCTCCTGCTGCTGAGCCTCGATAGACTTATTCAGAGACTCCATCTGTTCAGCAAGCTGCGCAGTCAGGGAGTCGTACCTAGCTTGAACGAGACCGTCAATGTTGCCTCGAGCTAGCTGCAAGTATTCGTTAATAGGTTGCTCCAAACCATTAACTATCTCCTCCAGCGTGTCAGCTACCCCAGTATCGTTAAATTCTTGGATCGGCACTATCGCGGACCGGGAGGACCTCCTCAGCACCTCGAAGCTTAGATTCTTCGCCAACATCATTGATATTAACATTTTCAAGGTGGTGTAGAAGATACTAGTGTACTGCTCGGTCAGCGCAGGTAGATCCGAATGGACGCTGGGAGTGGCCGCGATATTGGCGAATCCCCCTCCAGGAACAACCGCAGACGATGTTGCCACGGCCGTCGCCTCAACAGGTGGTGCAACAAAAGAAGAAGCGCCAACACCGGACGAAGTGACCGACGTGCTCAAAGGAGGCATTGTCGCAATGACAGGCTCATCCTCCTCTTGAGATATCAGAATCTCTTCGACAGGCGAGCCGGCGCCTGAAAGTATCTCCTATTCAAAGTCAGGCACCTCCGTGTCGCCGCCAGAACCTAACACAGTGCCAA
The DNA here is from genome assembly GCA_036927795.1 of Iris macrosiphon. NCBI lineage: Eukaryota > Viridiplantae > Streptophyta > Magnoliopsida > Asparagales > Iridaceae > Iris > Iris macrosiphon. Next base: position 1,049,205 of record JAYESA010000028.1, on the reverse strand, counting down.
AGGGCACATCTACACTGCCCTCCCCGAAGATGTCTTCCCCTAAAAAGAAGACAAAAGGAAGTTAATATCGAAATGATGTTAACTTTACTAAAAAAGAGGCGTAAAGATCATATTTACCCATGGCTGATGGCGTATATGTTGCGTCTGCGGTCAGTACAGCTAAATCATTTCTTAATGATGCTAGGCAAGCTGTCATACCTGGAGAAGGTGGTGTATCAACCGATACTGGCAAATATTCTTCCAGGTCCTCGTCAAGTTCCAACCGAGGCTCATCGGCTGGAATCTCGCTGGGTGCACTGACGGACACGGCAGGGGTTTCTCCCGAAGCTGATCCGGATAAATATATCCTTATTCGGCTCGGCCCCGAAGGCGATCTCGTTCTACTACCTGAAGCGGTAGCAGCGACAGCAGCCTCCAACAGGAATTCTCCGGCACCACCAGCCGGAACATTAGAGGGTCCCTCTCTAAAAGGCGAGGAAACTCCAATCAAAGAATCACCCCCAATAGGGGGAGATGCAAGCTCACTTCTAGGAGCCTCATTACTAGGAATCCGGAGAGGACGATTAACCGTCTTCTTCTTCCTCTTCTGAGGGAAAGTCTCCATCGGAGCAGGAGCCCTTCGCTTCCCAGAGATTACCAAAGCCCCTGCAGGTGGAGGTATTTCACCACTCGGCACCGACAATGGAGGCTCATCCGGAGTAACGGACTCTTCACCCTCGTTAGAAGAAACCGAAGGGATTTTGACTCTTCCCCTAGGCTTGGAAGAGGGCATCCTAAAACTTCCATGTATATCAAAATTGCGATGGAAGGTGTTGGTTGCCACGTAGAACTGGGTATACGAATGGAGAATGCGCAGCTCCATGGAGAGTGAAATGATGGGCACGGTAAAAGTTGCTTCAGTGCAACCAATGATGAAATATCGCCATCCTCTGGCTCCATCAATGAGTCCACCCCTGGACCTGAAGATGAGGACGACATTGCCCACGTGCAACTGGTCATACCCGAACTGCCTGGCAAACCGACTGGGTAGGTAAGGCTCCAAGAAGCAATGGTCTTCGCTTCTGTACAGTAAATGGGAAGGTCTAATGCAGACCAACCAATTAAAAGCCTTAGGAGAAAGAATGGTCTGTCCGTCACCTACATCCTAAAGTTTGGTCCCCTGTTGATTGAGATGTACAGGGGGGACAGCGCAGAAGAGCTTTCAGCTGTGACTGAAACTCAGCACCCGCCGACAGTCTAAAACCGTGGTCACATTCCAGGAAGATTTCTTGTAGTTCAACAAGAAACTACCCACCGAACTGGGACACATAACCCTAGGGTTATGGAGAATTATCCACCCCATCAAGTACAGGTATGGTAATTCTACCCTGGGAAAGCTATCACGCCGGGTTTCATCGACGAGCAGCCCATCAGTCATGGCCCTCAGGCCAGCTTGTATGCGGCACACCATGGCAGGGAGCAAGCCCAGTCTTACCCCAAACACCAGACGCCCTGCAGGCCATAGTATGTTGCGGTGAATGCGGTCCGCAGATACGATGCCCGGTACCCCCAGTTGGCGCAGCCATATGGAGAGGAAGCCGGCCAGTTGAGCTTCCATGGACAGCAGCTTGCGGCAATGCCTCAAATAGCTGTAGACCTTAGTGCCTGCGGGATATTTCCCTATCCCTTCACCGAGAATCTGGTCCGGAGCCCTAGCATCCTCCATAAGATCGTCGACTACCTGAGCAGTAAGCACGCTCAGAAGATTCAAAGGATGATCCATACTATCCAAGACCTTCTCCGGCTTAGCATTTCTAGCCCGGTGAAAGAATAGGTAGGAAGCCCATTTATTGGTATGAGCCAAATCTAAAGGCTCACCATAAAAGGTGGTACAAGCAAGGTAGTGGCACATCAGCTCCTGGTACACAGCCACTACCCGAGGGTCTGAATCCCCCAACTCCCGGTTCGTGGGAACATACTCTTCATATGGAGTATCCCCCATCGGTAGTCTCGAGATCTCTGCCATCTCGTGGAGGGCCAATCCTAACTCCCCCAGTGGAGTGGCGAAAGTTCCTGTGAGGGAGATATATCGCTCCATCAGAGTCAAAAATAGATTGGGGTTGGGAGGTAACTTAACACTGGTAGCGCTCACAGCTACGAACAGACCAATGCTCTCCAGCTCAGTCTGAAAATGCTTCAGGGCCCTGTCAGCTAAGTGAGCCAACCGAAGATTTGTTGGGGTGATCCATCCACTGCACCGAGGGTTCTCCTTGGGGTATACTCCCCCGTGCCCCGTGAAATCATTACAGAAAGTCGATAATTGGATCGGCTGGATCACTAAACTGTCTTCACTCGGGACACTGCCCGGGTATAGTCCCCTGAATGGCATCACAGAGCCAGAAGGGCGGCTGACAAACGACCCCTGGTCAGTTCCTTTCTGATAAAAGATCTTCCCCGGCCTGTCGTGAAGATCGGGAGTCAGCATTCACGACATCCTCCTGGGATGCGTAGCATGGAAGAATGCCGAGATGGGATAGTCTCTCAGCATCTTGGGCAGATACATGACCTAGCCCCGGGCAGGGAAAATCCAGAGTTCTTTCTTGGGCTTCGTCTGGGACTGCTTGTCAATCATGTCCCCGAAGAGAAAAGTCGGCTTTATGTATTGGTCCCCGTCTATGTACGTCAGGGGCTCTCCATTAATCATGTTCAGCAGCGTTCACTCTCCCTGAGCCGATATCAAAATTTCCCTTCCTTCAGGGTATTGGGGCCCGGAGATAGGAAATGTTACGTGTGACAGATCCTCCAGATAGTTGGAGTGCAACATCCCGGCGACAGAACCCATCACATCGGCTAGCGGAGACGCATGCAAGTTAACTGCAAGAGTGTAAGAAAAACACATCAGTTCCTATAACTAGACATTACAGATATTGCAGCATACGCCAAAAATCAACTGTCTGTGTTTTACACCAAGACTGTAAAAACTTGATCCTTACGCTGGAATCCATTTCCTAAGACGTAAAATTCAAGGCTGGCAGTATACGCAAAGTTTCGACAGTCTGTGTTTTACGCCAGACTGCCAAAGTTTGAGTTATTATGCCGGAAGCGTAACACTCAAATTTATAGTATACGCCAAGTTTCGGCAGTCTTTGCTTTTACGCCCGACTGCGAAAATATGGAGTTTTTACGCTGACATATTAGAATTGTGGGCGTAAAAGATGAAACGTCTCTGTGCATCATCTTCCTCAAAGAGGTTATCAGCACAGAAGATAACCTAGCGCGTTCACGTACAAACGTGTGTGAAGGATTTTCAGTCGTTCTTTTTTGTCCCAAGAGCTCTACCTTTAAGGCCGGGTGCACTGCTCGTCGGCGGGACAGAATGAAGTTCGCCTTGCCTGACCGAAGACACTCTCGCTTGAGCAGAAGAACGAGAAAAAGAATCAACATTCTTTCCCTTAGAGGGGATTTATTTCGGGGCTATTACTGAAAACTTTGAAGGCTCGGAGAAGAAACGAAGAAGAACTCGAACAGTCGAAGGCTTTCTTTCACAGAAGACGGACAAAAAGTTTTTCTCTCAAAAGCTTGGGATATATATAGAGTTCGGATGGACTCCTCAAATCCTGAACCAAATATCATAATTAATATTCGGTTATGATTGGGTACTACATTAGCCTATTACTCAGAGAAGGCGGACAGTCAGCGAATTCGAAAAGTTTTCGTGAGTTTTTACGCTAAGGAGCTTTCTATGCTCGACAGCTACAGATCTACGATTTTACGCTCACAGGCTATAAGTCTATGGTTTTACGCCCGGATACTTTTATGCTCGGTAGCTTTTATGCTCGAGAGTCTACAAACCTACGACTTCACGCTCAGCAGCTACAAATCTATAATTTCACGCTCGGTGGCTTTTACGCTCAGAGGCAACAGATCCACAGTTTTATGCTTTGAAGATTTCCTTTTCAGAAGCTACAAATCTACAGTTTCTACGCCCGGATGCTCTCATACTCAACAGATTTTACGCTCGAGATGCTACGAACTTGTGATTTTATGCTATGACTTTCCGCACATCTGAAAGATACGCAGGCCAGAGTACGCGTACATCTGAACGATTCTCAAGGTGGTCAATTGTAAGAGTTCACACAGAAGATACTCCTTCTTGACCTCAAAATATCCCAAGTACCCGAAGCAAACAGAGTTCAACATTAAAAATTACTCTTCTCCATGGGTCGATTGTAAGTTCATCCAGACTCCAGTCTGAATATTTCATCTACAATACAAGATGGCAACTCAATTTTTAACAGCCATTTCTCACCCTGTTCCAATAGATTTTCGAGAAATCATTCTTGAAGATGATGGTCTGAACAAGAATTCTGTTTATCAGAAGTGACGGTTCAGAATTCTACGCGGTTCCTCATTCCTAACAGCAGGACAGTTCGAACACTCGACTACTAAGCGGCTTTCTGCGCATCCTTAGTCAAGCATAAAAGACAGGACAGGCCCTAGCACTCTTTCTAACAGAGTCGGCGTAAAAGTTACCAGACGTGTCGAAGCTATATATATTCAGACTTTACAGCAAAATATATGGCAAGATGATCATATGCACAGAAGAAAGACGATTTTATTAAAACATGATTACATATGAGGGAAATCCAGTCTACAAGGGTTTTTCTTTATTTTCATGATTACATATGAGGAAAATCCTATCTACAAAGGATTTCCTTATCGTCGTCTGAAGATCGTGTCCAGAATCTGTTCTGCCAGGTTCTCGCATGGGTTGACTTCTTCATCCATCTTCTACAATAGTTAGTCAGTTTTTCGCAAACCGACTGACATATGATCAACGACGGGAGGATACAAAAATGGGCCTGCTTAAATTATGCAGATCCCATCCTCCGTACGCCGTGACAGATTGAGTTAAGGTATTTCACCCAACTCAATACTCGAGGACAGAGCTAGTTTCTGCTATGGTCCACGAAAATATCAGGAGAAGATACAGCTGGCAAGCTGTGTGGTCAAATACGATCCTTCCTCTCTCCGGATGAACCGCCATACAAAGTTGCTGATTATCCTGAGCAAAGAAGGCTATGATATCCTTCCATGATCCATCGTTGCAGAAGATATTTGCTCGAAGATGCCGTCTTTTTTGGCTCCTTACATGCTGGAAGAACATGATCTTCTTCTTCCTTAAATCGACCCGACGAACTCCGGCGATCATCTTTGTATGGTAAAAGAGATGTGGGAAGGACAGCTTAACTTCTCAGCCTTTTATAGGCAAGAGAGAGCCCTCTGAATCCCAACGGATCCCCAATAACTCTGCCATAAAGTTAGCCTTGAAGGACGTGTCAGACTTGACCGTTTCATGCTTCATTCAAAGCATTTCAAATTATGAAGAATTTAAAAGCTTTGAAGGGGGTCTTGTAGAAGCATAAAAAATACGCTGGATAGCTATACGCAGCATGTTGATACAGGGCAGCATAAACAGAGGACCTCAGAGCTATCAACGTACAACAGAGCTTTTTCGTTGAGCATAGCGTAAAATATAAACTCAAGGACCATCCGCGTAATACAGTATGTCCAGGCTGCTTCTGCGTAAAAAGGGTGCTACATCACCTTTATGGCGTAAAACTCATCCACTTTCAATGCAGCATTAAAGTATACGAGGGACGCTTCATATTCTTTGAAATGAACTTGTCAGATCATTCAATGAACCTGACGTCTGGACTCTTGACAAAGAGTACTCCACGACTACCCATACGACGGCTATAATGATGGCGCGACACTGCAACCCAAGCTATCATTTACTGCCATTTCCTTTACGTAAACCACTTTTACGCATACAAAGGAATACGCTGCCTAGTTTTACACAGGCAGATGTGAGCTGTTTACGCTCCACAGAAGACAAACAGCCTGCCACGTCAAAAGCTGCTCTTTGTATAGGGCTCGAGGCACGTCTCTGCATTTAATGCGCAGAGTGATGATAGAACTCGAGGCACGTCTCTGCATTTAATGTGCAGAAAGGGTGGCAGACCTTCAAAGCACACCTCTGTATTTAATGCGTAGGATAATGGCGGATCTCTGTATTTAATGTAGGAGATTTGATTAAATGTCACCGAACCGTCGTTTTGTGACATCCCCTTATCGCGCCGCATTTTGAAGTACTTGAAGAAGGAGCTTGCAACTCTATATACACGATGCAGCTCCGTGGCAAAGCCGTCCTCCAGCCCGGAGGTCTATACCATTTTGAAGTTTAGTAAAGGAATGTAATGTACAGGACTACTATCTCATTTTGATTCAACACTTTTGTAAGCCCGTACAGCAAATTAGCTGACTCGTTCAAGAGTTTGTAATAGATGTTCATTATCAATAAAGATAACTTTTCCATGTTTCAAATATGTGTTTCAATTTATCTGCGTATTCTGAATATGTGCTTGTTATGCAAAACAATAAAGCCTTGTGCGGGCGCAACCCCAGGCCCACACGGCGGTCACGCCGGGGGACACCCCTACAATTCGGCAAAATCGGGGCATGACAAGGGTTATATATGAATGAAGATTTTAGGTGGAAAGAGAAATGGGGAAGGAAACTTTCTTAAAATTGGTTGGAGGAGTAAAGGAATGATAAATGAAGAAAGGGAGTGGGAAGAGAAAAGTGAATGAATGGAATGAAGGGGAGGAGGGGGCCCTCCATGTCATGGAAAGTAGGGTTAGGGTTAGATATAGGTACAAAGTCTAAAATACCCCTCTTACAAGTCATGCTAATTAGGGTTTGGGTTTGGGGTTCCAAATGCATTCTAACTAAACCCTAATCACTACAACTAACTAATTAGAATATAAATAACTACTCTAAACCAATAAATAAGTCTTACAAGGGTGTTGGTTGGGTCTAACAAGGCTCCACTTGGGTCTGACATGGGTTCAGACTAGCCAAAATCTTAAAACAGCTAATAAAAATAAATACATCCAACTAATTAAATATTAATATAAATATTTATGATCAATACACAATTTACCCAATTAAAATAAAAAGAAAATCCTATTTTTAGAATTGGGTAGTGACAAGCCTACCATCCCTAAAATAATTTCGTCCTCGAAATTAAAAGACGAATCTAGGACAGGAATGCTAGGAAAAGAAAGAACCATACCTCAAGGCTCGAAAAGATAAGGGTATCGCTCGCGCATTTCATCCTCCCTCTCCCAGGTTGACTCACCTGGAGAATGATGCCTCCACGTGACGCAAACCAAGAAAATATTCTGGTTCTTCAACACCTTCTTCCGCCGATCCAAAATCTCCACCGGCTACTCTGGATAGCTAAGAGTAGGGCCCACCATAATCTCTGAGTGATCCAATACGTGACTGGGATCCGCCAAGTACCATCTCAACTACGACACGTGGAACACATCATGAACTCCCTATAGCGTAGGCGACAAATCTAGCCTATACGCCACAGCCGACCCTCTCAAGGATGCTGAAGGGTCCGACGAAAAGTGGGCTAAGCTTCTCGCCTCCACCGAAGCGAATAATGGCCCACGTCGGAGAAATCCTTAAGAACACAAGATCACCAACCTATCAAAAACAAGGTCTCAGCACTAAATCTAAAACAAGTAATCACAAGAAAACACAAACAAAATCTAAATTCTAAGCTATACCTCAAACTCCAAAGGTCTCCGGTGGCTATCAGCCCAATGTCGCTGCCTGTCCTGTGCCACCCGAAGTCTATCTCTATTGAGGTTGACCTTCTCCGCCACATCCGCCACCATCTTCGGGCCAAGCAAAGCTCTCTCACCTATATCATCCCATGTTAACGGAGTGCGATACCTCCGTCCATACAATGCCTCGAATGGTGATATCTCGATACTGGCTTGGTAGCTATTATTGTAAGCAAACTCTACTAAGTGCAAGTGATCCTCCCAAGAGACTCTGAAATCCAGAACCCAAGTGCGAAGCATGTTCTCGAGGGTCTAAATGGTCCTCTCTGACTGAACGTCTGTCTGCGGGTGATATGCAGTACTAAACTTGAGCTGAGTGCCCAAGCTAGCCTGCAGACTCCTCTAAAAATATAAAGTAAAGTGACTGTCCCGGTCTGATACTATGCTCACAGAAACTCCATGCAGTCTGACAATCTGGCGCATATACATCTCTGCTAGTCTTTCCGTAGATGTACCCACTTTGAATGGTAGAAAGTGGGCCGATTTGGTCAACCTGTCTATGATGACCCAAATTGCATCTTTCCCTCCTGGAGAACGGGGAAGCCCAGAAATAAAATCCATGGTCACATGCCCCATTTTCACTCCAGAATAGGTAATGGCTGGAGCAACCCTCCTGGCCTTTGCCTCTCCGCCTTCACCTGCTGGCACACTAAGCATCGGGATACGAAGCGTGCTATCTCCCGCTTCATCCCGTACCACCATATATGCTCTGTCAGATCTTTATACATCTTGTTGGCACTTGGATGCATAGAGTACTGGGATCGATGCGCCTCATGAAGAACCTCCTCGCGCAACGACCCACTCGGCACACACAACCTGGTATCGTACCGCAATGAACCATCATCAGCAATGGTAAAGTCATCTGATACTCTAATCTGAACCTGCACCCTGATGCTCCTTAGGGACCCATCCTCAAACTGTGTAGCCTTGATCCGGTCTATCAACTCTGACTGAATCTGCAGTACCCACATCAGCATTTCAACTCCAGGCACTATCACCTCAATGCCCAAGTTCTCTAGATCTACCAGAAGATAACGATCTGTAATCAGGCACATAACTACCGGATACCTGCTCAGCACATCCGTAACTACGTTCGTCTTCCCTAGATGGTACTGCAATAATATGTCAAAGTCTTTCATCAACTCCAACCATCTCCTCTGCCTCATGTTCTGCTCTTTTTGGGTAAACACATACTTCAAGCTCTTATGGTCAGTGAAGATCTCCACACACTCTTCGTATAAATAGTGTTTCCATAACTTCAGAGCAAAACTAACCGCTGCCAACTCCAAATCATGGGTAGGATAGTTCTTCTTATGAGAACGTAATTACCTGGAAGCATAGCCAATCACCCTTCCATTCTGCTGTAACACACAACCCCGTCCCTTCCCCGATGAATCACTATAGATAGTGAATCCTCCAGACCTCGATGGCAACGTCAACATTGGAGCTGTCGTCAACCTCCTCTTCAGCTCATCAAAGGCGACCTGACACTCCTCTGACCAAACAACCTCCACGTCTTTCTGGGTCAGCCTAGACAACGGCTCTAGAATCCAGGAATAATCCTGAACAAATCTCCTCTAGTAACCTGACAGCCCCAGGAAACTCCTGTCCTCTGCTACTGAACTCGGAGCACTCTGTGCCTCAACTTCCATGATCTTCCTCGGATCCACCGAGATCCCCTCTCCTGTCATTACATAACCAAGGAATTCAACCGTGTCAAGGAAGAACTCGCACTTTAAAAGATTTCCATAAAGCTTATCCTTTCTGAGAGTCTCCAACACTATCCTCAGATGCTCCTCATGCTCCTCTGGGGTCTTTGAATACACCAAGATGTCATCTATAAACACCTCCATAAACTGTCCAGATGCTGATGGAACATCTTATTCATCAGATTCATGAACATTGTCGGGGCATTAGTCAACCCAAACGGCATCACCATGAACTCAAACTGTCCATACCTGGTCCAAAAAGTTATTTTCGGAATATTCTCCCTCCTGACCTTCACCTGGTGGTAGCCTGTCCTTAAATCAATCCTGGAAAATACCCTCGCTCCGCTTAACTGGTCAAAGAGATCATCAATACGCGGTAGCAGATACTTGTTCTTGATTGTGAGGTTGTTCAGAGCCCTGTAGTCGATACACATCTGTATCGACCCATCATTCTTCAGCACAAAAAGTACCGGAGTAGCCCACGGAGAAGAACTAGATCTGATAAATCCCTTGTCCTGAATCTCATCCACCTGCTTCTTCAACTCTACCAGCTCACTATTGCTGACTCTATAGACGTGTTGGGATATCGGCTCCGCGCCTGGCACTAAGTCTATAGAGAACTCCATATCTCTTTCCGGAGGTAACCCTGGCAACTCCTCCAAAAATATATCCATGAACTCCACTATCAATGGATGTGTCACGCCCCAGTCCCAAAATACCGTGGAACTAGGCACGTGGCAATGGCCAGCAGTACGCACCGATGGACCAACTCAATATAATGGATCCATCAGGGCATACTTAAGCTGTAAAACAAGTCTACGACAATCATGGCACAACTAATCTCATCCACACAAGATAGGAAATATGATCCACAGAATAAGCAAAGAATGTAAATCATCAGCTAGTCTCACAAAGTACTTCGGGGAACAACCCGATAAATATCTAGTACAATGGTTCATCAGACCAGAATATGAAAGACTGAAATAAATAATAAAAGTTGAGCATAAACATGGTTGCTCAAGAGAAGTCTTCAGCTAAGACCTCGTCCTCGGATGGTGGTACAGCTCCTGGATCAGCTCCTGCTCCGGTCCCGTAAACCTCGGGATAAACCTCGTCTGCAAAATCTGGGAACAAAATCCGGATCCAGGTCCTCAGGGGACATAGCAAGGTACAAGAAAGCTCATGCCAAAATAAATAATACAGTGCAGCAGATAATGAAATAAATAGGGTAAGTATGTAACCATCTATGTGAAAATGCAAGTGAGAGCATCACGGGTACTCAGGCTGAGACCACTACAAGCTCTGTGTCTGGGAGCCGGTAGCAGCAATAACTATGTGTTTACTATGTGTTTACTATGTTTTATATATATATAATCAGCCTGTAGCCTGTGTGTCTCTCCCCACCCAATGTAACCACGTATATCATGTCCATAACGTCTCATGTCCATGTCAAGCGCGATCATAGCTAAATGCAACAAGTCATAATGTATATAGAATATAAAATCTATGTCAAGTCCTGTATCCTATACAGAATCACCACGAATATCTCGAGAAAATCCTGTCTCATGAATAGTGTCAATTGTCCTGGGTTATATGGTACTTGATAAGACAAGTACGAGAATATAAAGTGTCATAGATGTCCATCTCTAGATGACCGTACCCAACACTGCGTACAGTGTCGACACCCGACTGATAATCGGACGCTAAGTACGTCACACGGTCCTAGGTTGAGCATGCACAGCAATATATATATAGCAAGAAAAATAAATAACTAAGCTGCAGAGTTTGGCAAGGTACACTTGCCTGATGTTTGAATATCAACTGTCGTCCTGGTATCGGTGGATCCGGTAGGTACTACTCCGAGAGCTGTAATAAATATCACCAACAGTCTCAGAAGATGTCAAATAGCTGGAAATGCCTGTCCTTACGTCCAATTTGGACACAGGGGCAAAAAGGTCATTTTTGGGCCAAAGCGGGTTCCACATGTGGGCCACTTTGCACCGAAAAGCGTGCCGAGGGTAACAGTCTCTAAATGGGACAAACTATGGGTCAAACAACTCTAAATGTCAATATGATCCCAACGGTATATCCAAATTTGGATTCCGATGAGCCGAACATAATTTGGTCCAAAAAGTCAACTGTGGGGCCCGCCAATTGACGATCTGGTCAACCGTCTCAGAAATGCGTGAAAATTGGGTCACAGGACCAGCGTGTTACCACGAGTCCAGTGGCGCAAGTTTCGTCACAATCTGACAAACGTGCACAAAATACTCGCGAGTTCCACAAAAGTGGCGACACGGAATGTGTTCGCGGATACGGCCTGATTTCGGCGCGCACACGCGTCCAAATCAGTCCCCACAAAATTTTACGTGTCCCATTATGCTGCGTGCACCATTCGGTACACTTGGCACACGGCGGGGCGGTCCCGTTTGGCGGGGCGCGCTCCGATCTCCCACATTTAGAAAACCGAAAAAAGTGGGTGCGCACAGTTTTGTGACGACTACAATTTTGTCCACAGCAACTAATAGCACAAAGTTATTATACAGAAAATAAACTAGGTCATGTAATCTACAGGTATCAAAAAGAATCGTCGAATTCGGATCTCTGTGGTGGGAGATACGAACTCGACAATAGGGGTGGTCATCGCAAGTTTCTGCGATTGCAGAATTCTGTCTGCTCGCGCTGACTTGGGCGCTGTTTTTCACCTAGGGGCACTCGTTTTCTGAGGTTGACTATAAAACAGATATTGGAGAGGGTTAAGGGAAGATCATACCTATGAAAACGGATCTGCGTTTGGTCGAGCGAGTCAACGGAAAATTACGCCGGAGCGAAGGTGCCTTGAGTGGGAAACTGCAGTCCGCGATGTCGGCGTCGACGGGATGGTTGGATGGCTTGGGGAGGCTTCTCTGGCTGCGGTGACGGCTCTAGATGGGAAGGGGAAGTCTGGAGTTTTAGGTTAGGGTTTTGGAGAACTAATCATATATATATATAATATATATATTAAGAGAGAGGGTGGGTTTTTGGATGGGCCCGCGGGTGAAGATTTGTTTGCAAAGGGCGCTGGCTAATGAGATTCACTGAAGGGGGCTGAAGTGAATAGGGTCAATGGGCGCTGACTCTCTGTGAAGACCCGGCTGAATATATTCTAAGCAATTGCAAAAGTTTGCTTGCTACTTAATATACTAGTTATATTTATTATTATTATAATATTAGTTAAATTTCTTTTCTTTTCTTTTTCTTTCTTTCTTTAAATAGAATATATATACATATATATTTGTTTATATATATATATATATATATATATATATATATATTTTCACACATAAGAAAATTTATATAATGGGGTATTGTACATCGTTAGGCTAGCAACTGCTCAAGGGGTCTCCTACATGGAATAAATTTCGAAAAAATCCTGATGGTCCCACAAGTCCTCTAAGTGCCCGAACACCTAACATAATAATTATTAAAAATCTATTTCTCCTATTTGGACCTAATTACTACAATTTAATTACTAATTAATAAATAAAAAGGTATTTACGATTTTCTAGGAAGGGGGTTTTACATTCTACCCAACTTATAAAAATTTCGTCCTCGAAATTAAATTAGGGTAGGGCTCTCTTTGCAAGTCTCACTTGATTATAGTCTAAGAATTTCTCTCAAGTGAGCATTGTGGTCTCTACCCAACTTATATTTTACCCATCTATCATCTAAGGCTATACATCCAAGAAAGCCATACCCCAAATTATGTTGTTGAATCCTCAAGGTTTTTAACACCAACATATCATCTATGATATGTCCTTAATCATATATAAAAGGGTAGCAATAATGTGGCCGGCCTGTGGGGTATATCTAGCACTGTCTATATATCAACTTATACCAAGCACGAGGTTTCGTCTTTCCGAAATAAGGGAAGACGAAGATCAATAATAAAGAGTTCAAGGGAGAGGTAATAGAATAGAAGTATCGGGATCAAGGCGTTTAAAGAATTCAAATGGAAATGGTCAAGTTGTTGTGGATTGAAATCCTATTCTGGTAATCCTTTGTTCGCATGTTCGTATTAGTACAGTTGTGTTACTGATACGATATGCTCAGCCATAACTAGAGGGCAAGTATACTAGTCAACTATATATCTCAATCCACGTGAAGTAGTCATGCGAAGAGCGAACCAAAATGCACTAAGGTTGATCAGACCGTAATACACTGATTCTGAATAGACAATTGTATTAATGTACCAGTCCACTAATACATATGTCATGAACAAGCTCGATAAAGAATAAGCTTGCAAAACTAGGCTATAGAATAGCAGCATAAGTCAAGTCAACAAATTTAAGTACGCTAGATGATGATGAAAGGAGGTACAAATTATTCAAGTTCATAAAACAAAACAACAAGCAACCATAATAATAACCGACTCTCCAATCTCTACAGTTATCATATTAATTCCTTGTCTAAGTCGATAGTCGACAAAGTAGGGGTGTGAGCCTCTAAGTTCTATAGTCTGAATAAACCCTATCATCTTATGTAGCATACAATTAATGCCATTCAGTTACACTTCATCAATGGATCACAAGGGCTATATGATACTAGGTGGTGAGGTATACTACCCAACTTATCAAGAATTAAACTAATACGGTGACAGTCTTAAGAGGGTCCTACACAATAACCTTGCATATGCAAATAAAATGAAAACTCTTATTAGGGTCTCCTATGGTATCACGTAAGTAATGGTCATCTTAAGTCTTAATCATAGTGCTCATAGGTCATGTGTCGATAGCGAGAATGGACAGGTTACTAGTCTCAAGGGAAAGGGAAGGTAACTTGTATCGAGGTGGGGGTACAACTTACGCGATTTGATGCTAAGGGATAATCATCGGATCACCATCTACAAGATTAACTCAAACTTATCAACTCTAACTACTAGGCACCAATTTTTTTTAAATTCAAGACTACAGCTTTAATCCTAGCAAGCTATATATTATCCTAGCATAGAATAAAATCACTTGGTCTATAATCAGAAGGGTCAGGTGGCACGAATTGAAAGACGGAGGAAAGAAGAACATATTTTAGTCGTTGCGCATTAGCGAACGTTAAGGTCGCAGATGAATAACATAGGAAATTGAAATATGGGGCTCTAGATAATATCATGGTTTTCTAAGGGGAGGTGGTATGCTAGTTGCTATGTTTGAGGTATGATTAGGAAAATATTTTATACATTGCTCTTGGCTTTCTAAGGTACTGTCTGCTTATCTCAAGACAAGAACCTATCCTAACGCTACCTCACTATGCATATTAGGTTCAGTCCTAACATTCGACCTCGGATTTCTATTGGTTCCTCATGAGTGGGGTCAAACACTAGGGTCAAATATTATGGTAAAACTTTTACTAACTCTAGTAGTGTCTATACTACTCTCAAGTCTTCATAATACATCAGGGGTATTGGTAAACCAATTTCTAGAGATAAGGAATTCTAGGGTTCCCTAGATATGCTAACTTAGTGGGGTGTCAATACTCTAGTGGTACTCTTAATAGGGATGTTACCCTACTTATCATTCTATCAACAGGGACTTCTATATTCTAGGAGAATGCTACACTCAAGGAACTAATAAGAAGGCACATGAATCAAGCAGGATGCAATTTATTCAACGGAATGGATTGGAAGGAGTATGAGTCATAGTCAGTTGTGGATGAGATCCTATAAACTATCCTATTTGCAGGCTTGCTTGATCCCTAAGTTGAAACCGAATAATTTTGTCGTAGACCTGTATGGGCCACCACAAAAACCATGTCACGCCCCAGTCCCAAAATACCGTGGGACTAGGCACGTGGCAATGGCCAGCAGTACGCACCGATGGACCAACTCAATATAATGGATCCATCAGGGCATACTTAAGTTGTAAAACAAGTCTACGACAATCATGGCACAACTAATCTCATCCACACAAGATAGGAAATATGATCCACAAAATAAGCAAAGAATGTAAATCATCAGCTAGTCTCACAAAGTACTTCAGGGAACAACCCGATAAACATCTAGTACAATGGTTCATCAGACCAGAATATGAAAGACTGAAATAAATAATAAAAGCTGAGCATAAACATGGTTGCTCAAGAGAAGTCTTCAGCTAAGACCTCGTCCTCGGATGGTGGTACAGCTCCTGGATCAGCTCCTGCTCCGGTCCCGTAAACCTCGGGATAAACCTCGTCTGCAAAATCTGGGGACAAAATCCGAATCCAGGTCCTCAGGGGACATAGCAAGGTACAAGAAAGCTCATGCCAAAATAAATAATGCAGTGCAGCAGATAATGAAATAAGTAGGGTAAGTATGTAACCATCTATGTGAAAATGCAAGTGAGAGCATCACGGGTACTCAGGCTGAGACCACTACAAGCTCTGTGTCTGGGAGCCGGGTAGCAGCAATAACTATGTGTTTACTATGTGTTTACTATGTTTTATATATATATAATCAGCCTGTAGCCTGTGTGTCTCTCCCCACCCAATGTAACCACGCATATCATGTCCATAACGTCTCATGTCCATGTCAAGCGCGATCATAGCTAAATGCAACAAGTCATAATGTATATAGAATATAAAATCTATGTCAAGTCCTGTATCCTATACAGAATCACCACGAATATCTCGGGAAAATCCTGTCTCATGAATAGTGTCAATTGTCCTGGGTCATATAGTACTTGATAAGACAAGTACGAGAATATAAAGTGTCACGGATGTCCATCTCTAGATGACCGTACCCAACACTGCGTACAGTGTCGGCCCCCGACTGATAATCGGACGCTAAGTACGTCACACGGTCCTAGGTTGAGCATGCACAACAATATATATATAGCAAGAAAAATAAATAACTAAGCTGCAGAGTTTGGCAAGGTACACTTGCCTGATGTTTGAATATGAACTGTCGTCCTGGTATCGGTGGATCCGGTAGATACTACTCCGAGAGATGTAATAAATATCACCAACAGACTCAGAAGATGTCAAATAGCTGGAAATGCCTGTCCTTACGTCCAATTTGGACACAGGGGCAAAAAGGTCATTTTTGGGCCAAAGCGGGTTCCACATGTGGGCCACTTTGCACCGAAAAGCGTGCCGAGGGTAACAGTCTCTAAATGGGACAAACTATGGGTCAAACAACTCTAAATGTCAATACGATCCCAACGGTATGTCCAAATTTGGATTCCGATGAGCCGAACATAATTTGGTCCAAAAAGTCAACTGTGGGGCCCGCCAATTGGCGATCTGGTCAACCGTCTCAGAAATGCGTGAAAATTGGGTCACAGGACCAGCGTGTTACCACGAGTCCAGTGGCGCAAGTTTCGTCGCAATCTGACAAGCGTGCACAAAATACTCGTGAGTTCCACAAAAGTGGCGACACGGAATGTGTTCGCGGATACGGCCTGATTTCGGCGCGCACACGAGTCCAAATCAGTCCCCACAAAATTTCACGTGTCCCGTTATGCTGCGTGCACCATTCGGTACACTTGGCACACGGCGGGGCGGTCCCGTTTGGCGGGGCGCGCTCCGATCTCCCACTTTTAGAAAACCGGAAAAAGTGGGTGCGCGCAGTTTTGTGACGACTACAATTTTGTCCACAGCAACTAATAGCACAAAGTTATTATACAGAAAATAAACTAGGTCATGTAATCTACAGGTATCAAAAAGAATCGTCGAATTCGGATCTCTGTGGTGGGAGATACGAACTCGACAATAGGGGTGGTCATCGCAAGTTTCTGCGATTGCAGAATTCTGTCTGCTCGCGCTGACTTGGGCGCTATTTTTCACCTAGGGGCACTCGTTTTCCGAGGTTGACTATAAAAAAGATATTGGAGAGGGTTAAGGGAATATCATACCTATAAAAACGGATCTGCGTTTGGTCGAGCGAGTCAACGGAAAATTACGCCGGAGCGAAGGTGCCTTAGTGGGAAACTGCAGTCCGCGATGTCGGCGTCGACGGGATGGTTGGATGGCTTGGGGAGGCTTCTCTGGCTGCGGTGATGGCTCTAGATGGGAAGGGGAAGTCTGGAGTTTTAGGTTAGGGTTTTGGAGAACTAATCATATATATATAATATATATATTAAGAGAGAGGGTGGGTTTTTGGATGGGCCCGCGGGTGAAGATTTGTTTGCAAAGGGCGCTGGCTAATGAGATTCACTGAAGGGGGCTGAAGTGAATAGGGTCAATGGGCGCTGACTCTCTGTGAAGACCCGGCTGAATGTATTCTAAGCAATTGCAAAAGTTTGCTTGCTACTTAATATACTAGTTATATTTATTATTATTATAATATTAGTTAATTTTCTTTTCTTTTCTTTTCTTTTTCTTTCTTTCTTTAAATAGAATATATATACATATATATTTGTTTATATATATATATATATTTTTTCACACATAAGAAAATTTATATAATGGGGTATTGTACATCGTTAGGCTAGCAACTGCTCAAGGGGTCTCCTACATGGAATAAATTTCGAAAAAATCCTGATGGTCCCACAAGTCCTCTAAGTGCCCGAACACCTAACATAATAATTATTAAAAATCTATTTCTCCTATTTGGACCTAATTACTATAATTTAATTACTAATTAATAAATAAAAAGGTATTTACGATTTTCTAGGAAGGGGGTTTTACAGGATGTGGCAACCTCTGCTCTACCACCAGGGCTCCGCAGAAGACTCCCTCATTTTGCTCCGCTACTCCTTTGGCAAACTCAAACTCTGGCTCTCCCAGCGAACAAAACAACACTCTGCCTCCACGACAATCTATACTATCATGGTGCATACTCAACCAATCCATCCCGAGTACAATATCGTAGCTCGGAAGTGGCATTACGAGTAGGCTCACACTCAACACCCGGCCTCCCAAGGTAACTCTCCGATCTCTACAGACATTACTGACTAGGATGATGCCACCCCCGGTCGTGATCTTGCAGAGTGTAGCTAAAGGTTCAGCAACAAGATGGTGTCTAACAGAAAAAGTTACAGACACAAAGCTATGGGAAGCACCAGAATCGAATAAAGCAAGAGCTGGAATGGAATCAAGAAGAACAGAACCTGAGATCACATCACCAACGGGCTCGTCCTCCTCCACGGTCAGGGAAAAAGCTTGCCCTTGATGTCCTCTTCGGTGGTGCTACTGGTGCTGGGCAAACCTCTGCTGCTGAGTCTGTATAGGTTATCCTCTCTACTGTACTGCAGGTGCTCTTCTTGGTCCCCTCTGAGCGGCTCCTCCTCCCTGAGCTCTACGACCAAGTGCTGAAGGGCAATACCTCAACTGGTGATCTGTCGCACCATATAACAAGCATCTACCCAGCCTCTTCCTGCAAATATCCTATTAGTGCCCCGACTTCCTACAGAAAGGGCAAGTGATGGGCTGCCTCAGACCCTGCTGCTGTCCTTGCCTCTGCTGCTGGGGCGCTTGCTGGAAAGGCGTACGACCCTAACCCTGGTGCTGTTGAGTCTGCTGAACATGGGGCCTCTTGGCTGGGCCCGCACTTCTGCTTGCTCCAATAGCATCTCTACTCCTCTTGGACTTTAGCTCCAAGTCATCCTCAGCCCTCTGAGCATCACTCACAGTCAGCTCAAAGGTCGCCTCACGGTTACTCCTAGTCAAGGACTTGACCGCCATGACCAAACCCTTGCGGAACTTCTGCACCTTCGCTGCCTCGCTCTAGTCCTCTATATATCTGCCCAGACGGCAGAACTCTGCTGCATACTCGTCCACCAGCATGCTCCACTAGACGAGTGCCTCAAACCGGCTCTCTAAGGCACTGAGAGCCACATCCGAAAAAAACTTTTCCTTGAAAAGCTTCTTGAAAGCCTCCCAAGTAAGTTTCGGTACCGCTATCCTCGTGTCAGTACGGTACCAAGTAAGGGCAAGATCGAACATTTGGCTGCTCGCTGCCTCTATCTACATGCTGTCTGGGATCAGTGCCAGCCTGAAGATTCCGTCGATATGCTCGATCCAGTCATCCCTGTACAGGATCCCCTCTGTACCCCGAAACTCCTTTGGCCGCATCCTTTGGAAGTCAATAATGTTGTCCGACCTAGGATGCTGTGCCTGCTCTGCCTGTGGCTAGATCTGAGCCACTCTGTCTACTGCCATTATGGCCACCTAGTGGGCATTCACAATGCCCAACCTTATCACGTCTACCTGTCGGTGCTGTGCGTCCATCATCTCCTTGAAGAACGTGAACAACTGGGCAGCGTGTACCGGTGCAGGAGGTGGTGGAGGAGGTACCACCGGAACAACAGAGTAGCTCTCAGATTGACAGGTGGAGAAAAATCTCCTAGAGAAGCAGATGCTCCCTCAACGGCAGGAGTGGTGAGTGGAGCGGTAGCTGCTGCCTAAAGTCGAGCAGGACGAGAGATAGCAGACCTCTCGGTGGCAGCTGCTGGAACGGTGCGGTAAGACCGTGTCTTCGGAGGCATCCTGAAAACAGATCAAAAGAAGTCAATACGGTGCAAGATACGATATCATCAAGGAAGGACAGTAATATTTCAAAAGAAAATAACTTTAGAAAAATTAAAGATCGCAATAGATCAGGAAACGTCCTAGTTATGATTGAGCACACTCTCTCTCAGCCTATATCCTATATCCTATCGCAGGTAGACCTAGAAACTAGACCTGCATAGGGCTACCACCAAAAATGTGTCACGATCCGCACCCGGAAAATCGGGCATGAGTCGTGGGTACGTCTAGCCTATGTCGCAGAATCGGCGGTAGAACGCTGTCTAGGTCACAACTATCTATATCTCACAATAACCTGTCAAGATAACCTCTCCAAATAGAGGACAATATTATAATATACATAAACTCAATCACAATAACTAGGGGAAGGGTAAAAGCACGATAAGATATCAATAAAAGAAACAAAGAACCAAAGAGAACAAGTACAATATCCAAAATATACAGTCCAAGTCTAAGAGTCATCCAAAATTGACTGGAAATAAATCCAAAATATACAATATCTCACAGTAGTAGCAAAATAAATAATACAGTCATCCAAAACCAACTGGGAACAAATCCAGTGAAACCTACCAAGCTATACTAGGTCGCTAGCGGCGTCTCCTCAACTGGGATGGGCTTCTCCTCTATCTCAGGGTCACAATAATCGTCGACACCTGGCCCATAGTAAGTCGGGTGAAAGTCCTCAGGATCCTCTGGAAAAATATATCCAGTCAGGATTGGAGCGAAGTACATAACTCTAAAAGTAACTCCAAACACATGGTAAGGTATATATGACTAGCAATAGAAAAGAATACAAGATGCACAAGAAAGTAAATGCATGGTAGAACTGATAAAGTAACTGTAATGTAAAACTGGAAAACAATACAAGTAGTAGAGAAGTAACTGCATATGAGAAAATTAGAATACTAGCTAAGTGCCTTGAGCACAAGTTCGTTATGTGATCGGCTTGGGTTGCACATGATTTATTCTACGATAACTCTGTTATGCGTGAGTTGCATAACCGACATACACATGAATACTGTTTAGATTTGATCAAATAACCAACTTCTACTCCCCTCCTCCACTAATACTCGTGGATCCAACCATGATATGCTACGTACATGATAAATAACTCGCGCACATGAAAGCGAGAGCACACAAAGCACATGAGAATCAATACCCGAAGCATATGATGAAATACACGTGATAGAGTACCCGCTGAACACGTTAAGGGGGGATAACATCTCATGACGGGATCTAACTAGTACCAGCTCATGAAACAATGTGTCAGAATCAAGTATTAACAGTTCTAGAACAGGTGATATATACGCTATCATGAAATGGAAACAATCAGAGGTAGGTACTCGCCTAACGTCCTGAGCAAGTGGTGAGGACCGAGATCCGGACTGGCATCGCAAAGACCTATTAGGAAAAGCAAGGTTAAACAGGATTCTAAAGAGTTAAACATATATAAAATAACTAAAAACAAGCTTCTAGGATTTTTTAGGTCAAACGGGTCAAACCGATAAAATCTGTGTCAAAAGTCAACCAGGGGTCCAAAAAGTCAACTATAGGCCGAAACTAGGTCAAAGGTTGACTTTGGCGGTCAACCGAGCCAATTACTGTCAACTCTAGGTCATACTATGGTGCCTCTAAAATTTTAGGTCAAAACCAGCTCATTAAGCTAGTAAACCCTCAAACTCGCCTCTTTGAGATACCGGGATACCCTCGGTATCCGATATATCAACCTACGCTATACACCCCGCTTATACCCTCTAATATATACCCTAACACGTATATATATATATATATATATATATATATATATATATATATATATATATATAAGCATCACTAATCCCATACACGGGCAAAAATCCAATACCTCGCCCCGATACCCAATACCTTGAGTATCTCAAGGAATTGAGATACCTCTAGCCTTACCCCTCTCTAACTCTAACTAACTAGCTAGCTTACTATCTATATATATACTTATATATACTACTATATGTAAACATCAATATATATATATATATATATATATATATATATATATATATATATATATATATATACCTAGTATATAGGCAATACCTCATCTCCGATACCTCAACTTACCTTTGATACCTCAAGGTATTAAAATCCAACACCTTACCTCACCCTTCCCTCTTATCTCACTATCTAACCTATATATATACTTATCTATACTAGTATACATATATCTACACACACACACACACACACATATATATATATATATATATATATATATATATATATATATATATATATATATATATATATATATATACATATATATATATATATATATATATATACTAATCCGATACCTACTTACCTATTACCTATCTCAACCTATCTATCTAGATACCTATCCATCTATCTATACTAACAAAATATCTATATATATAACTAATCTGTCTCTCTCTCTCTCTCAACTCTAGCCAAAGGGGGGGGCAGGTTATTGTTGCTGTTGCTGCTACTACCTGCAGCTGCTGCTACTGCTAACTGTTGTTGCTGCTGCTACCAACTGCTGCTGCTGCTGCTACTAACTGATGTTGCTGCTGCTACTGCTACTGCTAACTACTGCTGCTGCTGCTCTCTCTCCCTTTCTATCTCTCTATCTCACCCTCTCTCGATCTCTCTCAACTCACTCTCTCTTTCCTTCTTCCTTTTCCAATCTCACTCACTCACTCACTCAACACTCACACACACTACACACATACACACACACACACACACACACACACACACACACACACACACACACACATATATATATATATGTATGTATATATATATATATAAACACACACACTATATATATATATATACATATATATATATATATATATATATATATATATATATATATATATATACACACACCTATCCATGTCCACACTTACACACACACTCATGAACACACACATATGCACACAACCACACACAACCACACACACAAACACCCATATGCATATAAATACATATATATAACAATATAAACTCAAAAACTCTAATACACGCTCTCCAAGGCTAAACAAACCCACGCACAAGCCTGAAACTTAGAAACCAAGTCGAAATGGCCATTTGGTCATTTCGACGAACGCTTAGAGTATGGGTTGTGATACCTCGCAAAATGCACGCCAAACCTAATCGTAATCAATCCAAAATTTACGAGTTCTAATCGATGTCTAGAACCTCACAAAAATGCTAACTCTCCGATTCTAGGTCTGTGGCAAAATTCCACATGCACGTGGAACCCACGGAAAAGAAAAACCCCCAAATCGCCCGAAATGCCCAAAACTCCACGATACAACCTCGCCTGTCTGAACGGAGACACAAACCTATTCTTCAGACACCCAAGCACGTCTACCTAGGTCCGTTTAACCTAGGACAACCCCCAAAATGGGCCAATCTCGGATTTTACCTGAAATTGACATAAAACCCTAGGTCAAAGTCTCCAAACCTATCCAAACAAGTTCTAACTTCCTCCCATGGGTATCTCTAAGGTCTAGGAAGGTTCTAAACTACTAATTACACTATATTAGAGTAATCTCAAAGGAAAAAAAATTAGGGTTTACCTCTTGGGAGTTGGAATTCCAAGGCCAAATCCTCAAAAAGCCCTAAAAGCTCCAAACTAGCTTCCAAGCTCTCAAATCCAAGCTCTACTCCCAAAGTAACTCCTACACAACTAGGTTAGAGAAAAATAAAAGGTTAAGGTTATATATGGATGAAGATTGGAGGTGGAAAGAAAAATGGGGAAGAAAACTTACTTGAAATTGGTTGGAGGAGTATAGGTAGGAGAAATGAAGAAAAAGAGTGGGAAGTAAAAATTGAATGAATGGAATTAAGGGGAGGAGGGGGCCGGCCATGTCATGGAGAGTAGGGTTATGGTTAGATATAGGTACAAAGTCTAAAATACCCCTCCTACAAGTCATGATAATTAGGGTTTGGGTTTGGGGTTCCAAATGCATTCTAACTAAATCCTCATCACTCCAACTAACTAATTAGAATATAAATAACTACTCTAAACCAATAAATAAGTCTGACAAGGGTGTTGGTTGGGTCTGACAAGGGTCCACTAGGGTCTGACATGGGTACAGACTAGCCAAAATCTTAAAACAGCTAATAAAAATAAATACATCCAACTAATTAAATATTAACACAATTATTTATGATCAATACATAATTTATCAAATTAAAATAAAAAAATCCTATTTTTAGAATTAGGTAGTGACAATTCGTCTTTTTATATTTCAGATCAAGCCAATATTATCCTTATAGGAAGGTTGGAACTGTAACTGATTAATTAGCACATGGCCCTACGGGGGACTGGTGCGATCATGATTTCCTGTCTGTATAGTATTGTCTTCGTTAGCCTTGCTCGACATGGCATGATCTGAGGATGCTTATTATTATAATTATATCTGGGATAACCCCAGGATCCACATAACAAGTCGTAACATTGTTTGGCTGTTGTAACCTGACTTGGTTGTGATTGTAACTCTGCTAGTAACTTAGGGACATGGACTATCATTGTCATGCCCCGATCTTCCGCAAGATCGACTATCCCCGCTTAATGCGAATCACTGTGCCAGTGCTCCTGCAGGACGATCGTTTTCATCAGGAACGTGATGCCGCGCTAGCACAAACTACCCTCGCGTAAGGCTAGGTTCGAACAGGTGGTAAAATGACTAAGCCATAGAGTCACACAAATAGTCCGAATATAGTGGAATAAGAATCGAACAGGTAGTAAAATGACTAAGCCACAGGTACTAAAATGACTAGCACAAATTACGCTCGTGATTGGTAAAACTTTCACAGAGTCGTCATAGCGGAAGCATTGAATAACATAAGTATGAATGTAAAACAAGAAATTTATTGATATTGAATAAGTATTACAAGTGGCACTAGGTCGAGATTATAAGTCGCTCAAGCTCTCTCTTTCTCTCGAACAAATAAAAGTGTGCCAAGCGGCTTACAATTATGGAATGATACATAGGCGATGTTCCAAATTATGTCTTGTATATGTGCTTCAGCTCCGGAAGCAACACTCCAAGACTCTAGAATGAACTCCACGCCATGGCACGCATGAGGGTTTTCAGCACCGAATGAGGTTCTTTCATACCCTCTAAGCAATCAGGTGGGTTATCAGTACATTGAATGCCCTGGTGGGGAGGCTCATGCCCGCTCGACAAATCCATACATGTTATAAGGTTCCATGCACCATCTATTAAGTTATCTTTCTAGTTTTGCCTTAGGATTAATTTTATGGCATAATATAAATTCTAAGTCGTATGGCAGTGCGTCGTACGATATAAGAGTAACTCGGCAGGACTTACCAACTTACCATTCGTCCTTCTATGTCTAAAGATAAAACTAAGTTAAACCAAGCCCGAATATATATATGTAATAAAATCCAAGGAATCACATAAGGGAACTCAAGTGTCACGAGTAGGTTTTTGACTCAGGAAAGATGTTACTCAAATATTCAGGTATGATACTCCGTTGTTCAAATGTATTCAAATATGTACAAATGCTTATACTCATATTCGTTCAGGTGTTCCAGATTACTAGATGCAATAAGATGACTCACACGCGGATTGCCGCTAAGCGAGATGACTTAATCTATATAAACCAAGGTAACTAGCATAGCCATAAAGGATACATAGTTATAGTCTCTGGGCGATTAGATGCGTGAAGTACAAAAATCTTTACATGCCATGTAAGCCCACTTTCCAGGCGTACTTTGGCGCATATTGTCTTTGGCACACTTTGACGCATGTTGGTTGCTAGCTCAGCCTTTATTTGGACTGGACTCGTAATTTATGGAGAATAGCGGGTTTAGTTAGGTTGGTGGCATGTGTCGCTTGGATGGGTTTGAGTGATCCAACGGTCCACATCTCAAACCTAAACCTATATATATTTCTATTTCTCTCTCTTTGCTCATTATTTCTTTTTTAT
Organism: Iris macrosiphon; assembly: GCA_036927795.1. Classification (NCBI taxonomy): domain Eukaryota; kingdom Viridiplantae; phylum Streptophyta; class Magnoliopsida; order Asparagales; family Iridaceae; genus Iris; species Iris macrosiphon. The sequence continues at coordinate 1,023,371 of JAYESA010000028.1, read as the reverse complement.
TTCTCTTTCTTAGGTTTTCTCTCCCTTCATAGGAAACTACATCTTGCACAAGAGAAGAACCATAGATTTATGCATGCTTTTAATTCTTGTTTGTTTCTAGCTTAATTGTTAGGACCGAGCACCCCTTCATCTTTAATACTTGTCGTTCTTGATTTTCTTGGTTGGAATTACATGGACCAGAGTTTGGGTCTATCTGTTCACTTTTGTTTTCTTGGGGTTTGATATCCCAAAACTTTGTGTTTTATAAAACTAATTCGCTCATAGTATAGACACCATATTTTATATAACTTTTCTTTTGGTCGTGCTTATTTTCGAGTCCAACTAAGTTCAGTGTTTAAACTTGATACAATACGTATACCAAATGGCTTACTAGAAAAGAAGAATAGTGCTCTATGAAGAATATGCAAGATAACCCCTTTGATGTAGAAATACATATATTTTACTTTAGGCACATTGGTGTGCTATCCCAACTCCTCGTGCGTACTAATTAAACCGCACTTAGTCTCCTAGCAAAAGTGCGTCAGTCATATTCCTTGAGTCAATGGTGCACTTTTGAGAGGAAGCCCAGTTGGTGCATTTAGGTGCATATTAAATCAAAGTTCTTCCTAGAAAACCAAGACAAAGTGTGCCACAGTTAGTTCACGCACTTTCTTCGAGTTGGCAATCTGGTACACTTTTCCAATGTTTTATCAGCCAACATACTTTGCTTATGTTTGGTAACTCAAACACTTTTCCCGCTTTATTTCCTGAGGGACGAAGCTTTGGTTGGTTTCTCGATTTATATGTTATTGATTTGTATGCTCCTCGACTAACGAGTTTCTCGACTATCAAGCTTTGACCTCAGATTGTGTGTTTTGTCTTGTAGTTACTTTCTCACGCAATTTCCTTGAAGCTCACTTTATTCTTGCCCGTGCACTTTTGCCATGTGCACCGTGTTAGTTAACTTAAAAAAGTATGCCACCCTCTATAGCTTGCGTACTTTCTTGCGAAAGTGCTCCAACCTAGTTGTGGTCGTTTTAGTGCAAACATAGTTTTGGTCGTTTGTGTGCCTATTGTTTGCTGTGCATATTGTGCCCTATAGATGTGGCACTATATGCCCTTGCTATTTTACTTGCTAATTAGTTTACTTTTCCTTGACCACCTTATTATACGTTATATAGAATAAGAGGCATAGTTCAACTCGGGTGACGTTCTGCAACCCCGGTCCTTATTTGGTTTAAGGGTTATGGATCTGATCTCGAGGGGTCTCGCACTACTCTTATTCTCATCCATCGATATAATAAAGTGATAAATTATATATAACCAGTATTTAACTATCATGTCCTGAATAACTTGTTACCTGATAACTTGTCCATTATCGGGATACTAGAACTTGTTCCTTCCCTGACTATTATATCCTTTAGGATACACTTGATCACACCGAGAGTTCTACTATGATATATATACATAGTGAGCCATCATGCCATATACTCCTGCTACATGATATATGTTATTATTTTCATGCACGGATCTAGTAGTTGGATAGTGACTTTAGCCGTGGCTAGATAATATTGATTGTTCCATCGCACAGGTGAATCTAGATTTAACTTTCGAGTGATAATATGGATTCATATCAAGAGTGACCGTACTTAAGGTACGACATCTAAGAAGGAATATTAATGTGACCACAACATGAGATTCTAACTAACCTAGGGTTACCAAGGCAACTTAATTCTAGAGCAATGGGAGGGAACGATATATCGAGATCATGCATCTCGAACCATCCTAAATTAGTTAGGAGTACATGATGGCCACCACGGATACTACATATCATCTGTACTAGTAGAGTGTAGAATATGATTTAATTATAAGATCGAGCCGGTATCTTTTTTATAGAAAATCTTGACCTATTACTGATTATTAATTAGCTCAGGGCCCTTGTGAGGGACTGGTGCATCATTTAGATATATTCTTGCTTGTATATCATTAGTTCAGCCAGCCCTGCTCGATTATTGCATGATCTGAGGATACTCATATATTCTTTTACTGGGATAACCCAGAGATCACATATCAAGCCATAATATATGATTGGTCGTCTAATTTGCTTATATAGGTGCGTAGCCAGTAAAGTGGGCTATCGTGGAATGGTGATTCAACTCATGTCCTTGTTTGGTTGTTGGACTGCGATGTTGTGTTACGATAAACTGTGGACCAAAACTATGATGCAGAATATTTTAGCTTGACCATAATCAAGGAACGTATCCTATCTTGATATGATTGGACACTTCTTGTCATTATTTGGTGAAGAGGTGTCGTATCATGTCATGGATGGGATATATGCCATTGATAGTTGGCTCATGCATCTCATGCTATAGATCTGGGTTTGTTTTAATTTCATGCTTCCTTTGAGGTAATTACTATTTAGGGTCTGACTCTACTGGTTTTACATGTGTAACCCCCTCAACCAATTTAGGGATTATTTATATTTAAAAAAAATTGAGACTAGGGACAAACCGAGATAATTGAAATTCCGTGAGACGATTTTAGGTACCCTCTGACCATAGTGCAACCGTAGCTATTCAACATGAATTAACGTCACCTTGCGCAGTTAATTATTAATCTAGTTAATTAATTCATAGCTAATTTCACCTCAACTGGACCGGACCGAACCATATCCTTGAACCCTGGCCGACCCAAACCCCAAGACCAACCCCGAAGCCCATCCCCTATATAAATACATAACTTCCTCCATATAAAACCCTAAACCAACAAAGCCTCACCAAACCCTAACCCTAGACGAATACTCCCCCTCTCCCTCGCACCCAACCATCACCACCACCACCGCCACTGACAGCACCGGCGCCGCCCTTCATCCGATCCTGTTTGATAATAAACAAAGAAATAAAACAAGGTTTATACGAAACCTGCTCTTTGGTTTACAAACAAGAAGTACAATTAATCCTATACAAGGATGTCAAGTATAATTTTTTAATCTGGGTAAATATTGCTATAGGAGTTTGATCTGCAGTCGATCACTTTGTCCCTTGGACCACACGATGATGAAGAAGTGCTGTAGAAGATAGAAAAAGCTTCGAAGGTTGCAAAAAAGAGTGGATGCTCGATGCCAAAGTCGTCGGTCACTACTCTTTGTCTGAGCTCTAGATTCTTCTCTCTCAAAGACTCTTCGACTCTTAGTTCTTCGACCTTTTCTTTTTGAGTTTTTCTTTTGACCCTTTTTCTCCACCTCGACCTCTGTCAATAGAGGTCTCTATTTATAGGGTTTTAGTGACAGTAACTATCCAGTCGGCGTAGAAGCCGGGTAGTAGAGAGTATGGCACTTTTTACGCGACGGTTATAATAACCGTTGTCTACGTATAAATGATCTCCTGAATGAGCGTGTGACGCGTGTCCCATTAAGAGATAATGCGTATAACAGCTGCGAAGATCACGTCATAAAAGCCACGTAGGTTATTATCCCTCGCGTAGAAAAGGTTGGCGTAGAAGCCAATAACTGTCACCATGGTGTAGAAGCTAAAGAGTTATAAAACCGGCGTAGAGGCCAGGTAGGCGTAAAAGCCGAGCAGGCATGGAAGCCGAGTAGGCATAGAAGCCGAGTGGGCGTAGAAGCCTGATGCTGCATAGACAGGTTAGCTAGTGTAGAAGATAGCTGGTACTCTATCCTTGATTGAGGCTTTGAGCGAATTCTGGACCGAATAGCTTTAATACGCACCAATACAAATGTAGCCTGAGTTGGCGTATTTCAAGGAGATAGCATACAGCGTGCTCCTTATAGCTGAAAATAGCCCGGTGGCGTAATATGCAAAAGTGATGATGAGGGCATTTTAGTCGAAATTATGGCTTTCGGAGATTTAATTAAATCTCTTGCATTAAATGCAGAGATCTGCCCCCATCCTGCGCATTAAATGTAGAGGCGTGTCTCGAAGATCAACCACTATTCTGCGCATTAAATGCAGAGACATTCCTCGAAGATCTGGCACCATTCTGCGTATTAAATGCAGAGACGTGCCTCAGAGATCTGCCACCATTCTGAGCATTAAATGCAGAGACGTGCCTCGAGCCCTGTACGAAGAGCAGCTTTTGACGTAGCAGGATGTTTGTCTTCTATGGAGCATAAAAAACTCTCATCTGCCTGTGTAAAACTAGGTAGCATATTCCCTTGTATGCGTAGAAGCAATTTAGGCCTAAAAAATGTCACTAAATGACAGTTTGGGTCGCTGTGCCGTGCCATCATTACAACCGTCGTCTGGGTACTCGTACAGTACTTTTTGTCAGGAGTCAGACGTCAGGTTCACTACATGATTTGACCGGTTCATTCGAGGAATATGAAGCGTTCCTCGTACACTTCAATGCTGCATTAAAAGGGGTAAGTTTTACGCTATAAAGGCGATATAACACCCTTTTTACCCTGAAGCAGCCTGGACATACTGCCCTACGCGGGTTGTCCTTGAGCTTATATTTTACACTGTACTTAGCAAAAAAGCTCTGTTGTACGCAGATGGCTCTGAAGTTATATTTTATGCTGCCCAGCACTAGCATGCTGCGTATAGCTATTCAGCGTATTTTTCATGCTTCTACAAGAACCCCTTCAAAGTTTTTAAATTCCTCATAATTTGAAACACTTTCAATGAAGCATGAAAGGGTCAATTCTGACTCGTTCTTCAAGGCTGATTTCTTGGCAGATTATTGGGGATTTGTTGGGATTCGGTATGTTCTTTTTTGCCTATATAAAGGCTAAGGAGTTAACCTGTTCTTCCTATATTTCCTTCACCACACAGAAATTATCGCCGGAGTTCGTCGGGTCAACTTTAGGAAGAAGAAGACAATGTTCTTCCAGCATGTAAGGAGGCAAAAAAGAAGGTATCTTCGAGCAAATATCCTCTTCAACGATGGATCATGGAAGGACATCATAACTTCCTTTGCTCGAGATAACCAGCAACTTCATATGGCGGTTCATCTAGGAGAGAGGAAGGGTCACATTCAACCACATAGCTTACAAGCTGTATTTTTTCCTGTCGTTCGTGGATGAGAGCAGACAAACTAGCTCTATCCTCGAGTATTGAGTTGGGTCAAATATCTCAACTCAATCTGACATGGCGTATGGAGGATGGGCTCTGAATAATTTTAGGCAGGTCCAGTTTTGTATCCTCCCGCCATTAATCATTTTCTAGTTAATAGGTTGCGGAAACCGACTAACTGCTGAAGAAGACGGAAGAGGATCTCCACCAATACGAGAACCTGGCAGAACAGATTCTGGGGGTGGCCTTCCGATGAAGAAGAGAAAATCCTTTGTAGACGAAATTTCCCTCATATGTAATCATGATTTAATAAAATTGTCTTCTTCTATGCATATGATTATTTTGCCATATATTTTGCTGTGATGAAGTCTGAATATGTGTAGCTTCGACACGTCAGGTAATTTTACGTCGACTCTGATAGAAAGAGTATTAGGTCCCGTCCTGTCTTTTACGCATAACTAAAGTTGCACAGAAAGCCGCTTAGCATTTAAGTCGAGTATTCGAACTGTCCTGCTGTTAGGGATGGGAAGCCGCTTAGAATTCTGAACTGTCACTTCTGATAAGAAGAATTTTCGTTCAGACCATCATCTTCAAGAATGATTTCCCGAAAATCCCTTAAAGTAGGGCAAGAAACGGGTGTCAAACTGAGTCACCATCTTGAACTGTAGAGGAAATATTCAGACTGGATTCTGGATGAACTTCCAATCGACCCAAGAAGAAGAGTAATTTTCAAAGCTGAACTCCGTATGCTTTGGGTACTTGGATATTTTGAGGTCAAGAAGGAGTATCTTCTGCGTGAACCCTTGTAATTGACCGCATTTGGATTTGTTCATATATATACGCATACTCTGGCCTGCGTATTTTTCAGATATGCGGAGAGTCATAGATCTATAAATATGGATGAGCGTAAAATCATAAGTTCGTAGCCTCTCGAGCGTAAAAGCTGCTGAGCATAAAAGCATCCGGGCATAGAAACTGTAGATTTGTAGCCTCTGAAAAGGAAATCTTCCAAGAGTGAAGTTATGGATTTGTTGCTTCAGAGCGTAAAAACCACCGAGCGTGAAATCATAGATTTGTAGCTCCTGAGCGTGAAGTCGTAGGTTTGTGGCCTCTCGAGCGTAAAAGCTACCGAGCATAAAAGCATCCGGGCGTAAAACCATAGACTTATAGCCTCTGAGCGTAAAATCGTAGATTTGTAGCTGTCGAGCGTAGAAAGCTCCTTGGCGTAAAACCACGAATTTGCTTTGCACGAAAACTTTTCGAATTCGCTGACTGTCCGCCTACCCTGAGTAATAGGCTGACGTAGTCCCCAATCATAACCGAATATTAAATATCAGATTTGGTTAGGGATTCGAGGAGTCCATCCGAACTCTATATATATTCTAAGTCTTTGAGAGAGAAGACTCTTCACCTGTCTTTTGCAAAAGAAAGCTTTCGTCTCTTCGAGTTCTCTCCTTCGTTTTCCTCTCTGAGCATTCTGAGTTTTTAACAATGGCCCCAAAACCAGTCTCCTCCTCTAAGGGAAAGAAGGCTGACTCTTCTTCTCGCTCCTCTGCCCAAGCGAGAGCGACTTTCGTCGGGCAAGGCAATCTTCATTCTGGACGAAGTGTCCCACCGACGAGTTGTGCACCGGGCGTTATAGGCAAAGATTTTGGGATGACAAGAACAAAGAAAATCTGTCACGCCCCAGTCCCAAAATCTATGAGACTAGACACGTGGCAATGGCCAGCTGGTACGACTCCGTAGGGCTTTCCAATTTAATGGACCCGACGAAGTGCACTTACGCTGTCCATAGTCAAGTGATCCAAGTAACAATCTATTTCTAATATACAACAACTAATTCTAAATCTTAATCCAGGGTAAGTAATCTCAAGAAAGAACGATACGCATCATCAGTCTGCAGCCCAATAACACATCCGTTCGAATAGACCAGAAGAACAATATAGGTCTATAAACACTAGGCTATATAAGCAGAATAAAATAGAAGGAATACAAGACTAAAATAGCTGGAAATGTAAATATACCTGCAATGATGTCCACACTCTATCAGATCAAGTATCCTGCAACCGCACAAACTACCTGGAAGGAAACCAGGTCCTCAGAGGGACGTAACAAGATACAAAAAAATACATGCCATAAAGTAAGTACTGAGTAAATAAATGGGGGTGTACTAACCATCTAAGTGAATGCAATTTAAAGACCTGGTAGTACGCATGGGAATGTGTAGGCTCAGACATATGCTGACGTAATTCACCAATCGTCGGGACTGGCTAGTATATGCCACATATGCCCCCGTTTAAGGGCATTGATGCTATCCCCATCTCCGAAGAGCATGGTAACTCGATATAATCCCCATCTCCGAAGAGCATGGTAACTCACTATAATCCCTATCTCCGAAGAGCATGGTAACTCGCTATAATCCCCATCTCCGAAGAACATGGTAACTCGCTATATATACTGTAATCCCTATCTCCGAAGAGCATGGTAACTCGAGTATATATCAGGGGGGGTGTCCCATACGCCTACTATATGTCTTTCCCGCCTAATGTAGATGTACAAATCGTGAAAACGACGTAGACATCTCATACTATGATGCAAGTCTCTATGAAATAAACAACTGAGCTACATACCACTACACGTGTTGCTCATACTGATGGCCAGTCGCGCATGAGGCACGCGTCCCTACATGAACTCACTCTGTGACGTGTAATGATACGTGTCAAGGCCTGGGAAGTTATATCAATAACTTCACAACTTTAGGTGGGTCTACTAGACACTAAGTCAGATACTACTCCTAACGTCAACGCCTTCGTTGACTGCACCCGAGTCTGCTCGGACGCGCACATTTATATAATAAATAAATATGTAACCAACAATAATTGAATTTAAATAGTACAACAAGGCAAGGTATACTTGCCTGTCCCGGGTAGCTGCAAAATCCAAAGCCCTGCTCCTGATGCCTCGGCAGTAGTGTCCAGCAATCCTATATAGGATATAGTAATGTCCAAATTAGTCGCTACAATAGCACGACTAGGACACACTGTCCGTATCTACAACTGACACAGGGTCGGGGCTGCCTGTATATATAGCTAACACTATTATTTATATATACACTAAAGCATATTTAAATATATTAAATAATATATTTGTTTATTAGTACAAAAATAATATTTATGTATTATTTAGCAATACACTGGTAATTATGTTATATTCAATAAATACATATATATGTATATAATAGATAATATCTATAACATCATTTATTTATACATATTCATATATAGTATGGTAACTCGAAATATATATATTTATATACATATATATTAATATATATACATATTAGGTATTCAAATAAAAATAGGGTATTTAAACTCATGTATATATATACTATGTATATACATACATTTTTTATTTATAAAAATACGTACTTATATATTTATATTATATACAAAATATACCAAAAATAGAAATACAGTATATACACAAAAATAATACTTGATTTCCAAAATATATTTAATATTATAGATATTAGATTATTTTATATTATTTGTATTTTAAAAATAACATACATACATACATACATACTTACATACATACATACATACATACATACATACATACATACATACATACATATATAATATAAATTAAAAAGAAATGATTATAATATATAATATGGAATTTATACAGGAATATAATAAATATAAATACTGTTAAATACATAAAATATATTATATAGTATAGAATACGTATAAAAATATGATATATAAGAGACTCACATATATATAAACTCGCAACTGTAATTACATGTATAAATCTTAATAATTACACATAAAATATTGTACCTTATTGCTCGACAGGTCGAGGGGGTCGAGCTGGTCGGTCGTCGCCGGCGGGGGTGGCCGGTCGGCGCTCCGACGAGGCTCGGGGAGGTCGCGGGCAGCAGCAGCAGTTGGGTATAGGTCCTTGCTGCGGGTTCGATTTTACCTCGATGCGGCGGCGATTGCGGCTGAGATTTTGTGGGGTGGTGGAAGACTGGACGGGGAAGGGTTCGGCCAAGTACGGCGGTCGGAGTTGCGGTGGTGGCGGAGCACGAAGTCGAGGGGTGTTCGGCTGTGCTGTGCGGGCAGGGAGAGTTAGGATCGGTGCGGGCAGCTGGGGGGTGGCTGCCGGCGACGTCGTGGCCGGGTGGCGGTGGCCGTGGGTTGGGGAGGGTCCAGCGAAGGGGTCGGGTTAGGGTGGTGGCGACTGGTGGTGGCTGGTGGCTGTGGTGGAGCTCGGGGATGAGGGGTTGGGGTCGGCTGGGTGGTTGAGCTTGGTTGGGAGACTTAGGGTTTTAGTATTTGGGTTTAGGTTTTTCTCTCCTTTAATGAGTAAATAAACATGTATATGTAGGAGAGAGAGTGAGGGGGGGGCTGCCTAGGGATTAGGGCCGGCTGGACCAACATTTTTGGGGAGTGGGGTTGTTCATCAAGATGGGTGGAGGGCTAGGAATAGCCCATTCAAATTGTAGGGTCATGATGGGTTCCCAAAAAGGTGATGTAAGGACATAAAAATGGGGGGAAATTAAATTCTCATGGTTGGTCATGACCATTACTTTTCTCCATGATGGTTTGGGCCAATGAGAGGGGGGCACCTCATTGCAATTTTGCAATTAGGCCCCTGACAATTTGGTATTTGCACAATTAATTTGCATAAGGGATTTAATGTGACCAAACACCATGTTTGGTGTTCCTCATTGGTCCATGATGGTGTTTGGTGTTTTGTATGAGGCTTGTGGGTGTGGGTGTGGATCTGGGTTGGAATTGGGTCCAATTTATTTAGGTTAGGTCACCCCATTAATTAATTCATAATTAATGCAACGGTGTTTCTAATTTAATTTAATTAAAAATCGGGAGTCTAAATTTGGTTGGACAAGGGTCATTGGTGTAGTAGGCTCAGTGTACACTATTATCGCGATCTGGGTTGGTCAAAACTGGTTGAGGTTGGGCCTTAATTTAAATTGGAACGGGCAGCGAACGTAATTATGCAATTTAATTAATTTGCGCACGGACGTTTGTAACAACTTTTGTGCGTCTAAAATCAGGCACGAAAATCGGTATCCGGGGTTTGTTCTAGGTTCAATATGATGGGTTTACGTGTCTAGGTCAAATATGTGGAATTCGTTTTAGGGCAACAGCTAAGGTAGTATCCTAAAACAATAAATCATTGCACAAGTATTATAATACTATATATTAAATCTTAATTAATTTAGGTTAACCCTAATTAGGCTAATTAAACTAGTAAACCCTAATTTTTGGTCGAGGGGGTTTACAAAATCCTTCGCACACGTTGTACGTGAACGCGCTAGGTCGTCTTCTGTGCTGATAGCCTCTTCGAGGAAGATGATGCACAGAGATATTTTATCTTTTACGCCCACATTTCTAATGTGCAGCGTAAAGACTCCATATTTTCGCAGTCTGGCGTAAAAGCTTTGACTGTCGAAACTTGGCGCATACTATAAAATTTGAGTATTACGCTTATGGATGAAAATTTTGGCGTAATAACTCAAACTTTGGTAGTCTGGCATAAAACACAGACTGTCAGGTATTTTGTGTATACTGCTGTTTGTGGTATTAAACGAAAGAATGAAAGTGTATTTCAATGACAGGGTTTATATGAGACCCGTGCCCTTTGGTTTACAAACAAACTTGTACAATTTGATCCTATACGAGGACACGGGAGTACAATTTATTTAATCTGGGTATAAATTGCTATAGGTGTCTGATCTGCAGTTGATTACTTTAGCCCTTGGACTACACGATGTTGAAGAAGTGCCGTGGAAGACGGGTAGCGGCTTCGAAGGCTGCGAAGGAGGGTGGATGTACGGTGCCAGAGCCGTCGATCCCTACTATTTGCTTGAGCTCCGGACTCTTTTCTCCTTCTCTCTCTCTCTCTTTTTACCAATTCTTCGACCTGGTTCGATCTTCCCTATTGTCGACCTTGTTCCCCATTGATAGGGGTCTCTATTTATAGAGTTTTGGTGACAGTGACCACTCCGTCGGTGTAACAACCAAGGAGTGGACAGTACAGCACCCTTTTACACAATGGTTAAAATAACCAATGCCTGCGCATAAATGACCTTTTGAGTGAGCATGTGACACGTGTCCAACTAAGGGGACAAAACGCGTATATCTGCTGCGAAGATCATGGCGTAGAAGCCACGTAGGTAGGTGGTATCCCTTGTATAGAAGAGGTTGGCGTAGAAGCCAAATGACCGTCACCCCTGGCGTAGAAGCCAAAATAGGCATAGAAGCCCAACAGGTGTAGAAGCCGAATGGGCATAGAAGTCGAACAGGCATAGAAGCCGAGTGGTCGTAGAGACTGAGTGGGCGTTTGAAGCCTAATGAGCACAGATCCTGAATGGGCGTAGAAGCCGCTGCGTACCATGCCAGAGTGTTGATGTGGACGTCTTTGCCTGAATTACGGCTTTCGAAGGTGTAATCAAATCTCTTACAGAGATTTACCACCATCCTGTGCATTAAATGTGGAGACGTATTTTGAAGGTCTGCAGCCCTTGTGTGCATCCGTCGCAGAGACGTGTCTTGAGGGAAACTGTCACCGCTCTGTGCAATTTGACATAGAGACATGCCTCGGGCCCTGTACGAAGTGTAGCATTTGATGTGGCAAGCGGTTTGTCTACTGCGGAGCATAAAACAGCTCATGTTTGCTAGTGTAAAACAAGGCGGCGTATTCCCTTGTACGCGAAAGAGCGGTTTACGCTGGGGGGACTTTGGTAACCGACGGTTTAGTGATATTTTAACCAAATCCTCTGCATTAAATGACGAGATCCGCCATCATACTGTGGGGCACGTCCTGAGGGGTCTGCCATCGTTTCCAGCCGTCGTCTGGGTAGCCGTGCAGCACTTTTTGTCAGGAGTCAGAGGCCAGGCTCACTGCGTGACTTGACAGGTTCATTTCGGGGAAAACGAAGCATTCCTCGTACGCCTTAACGCTGCTTTGAGAGCGGCTGAGTCTTACGCCATGGAGGCGATGAAGAACTCTGTCTTATGCTGGAGCGGCCTGGACGTACTGCACTTACGCGGATGGTCCTTTGAGCTTATACTTCATGCTGTGTTTTAGCGGAGAAAGCTCTGTTGCACATTTGATGGCTTTGAAGGCCTCTGTTTACGCTGCTCTGCATCAAGAGGCTACGTAGATCCTCCCAGCGTATTTTTCATGCTTCTACAAGACCCCCTTTAAAGCTTTTAAATTCCTCAGAATTTGAAACGCTTTGAATGAACCATGAACGGCCCCTCGTAACTCGAAACATTTTTGAATGGAGCGCTGAAATGGTCGATGCGGACTTTATGGCAGATTTATTGGGGACCGCTGTGATCTCTTTTGCCTATAAAAAGGCTGGGAGGGTGAACTTGTTCTCACCACATTCCCATCACCATGCAGAGATGATCGCCGGAGTTCGTCGGGTCGACCTAAGGAAGAAGGATATCATGTTCTACCAGCATGTAGGGAGCCAAAAAAGACGGCGTCTCCGAGCAAATATCCATTGCAACGATGGATCATGGAAGGATATCTTAGCCTCCCTTGCTCGGGATAATCAGCAACTTTGTATGGCACTGCTCCAGGAGAGAGAAAGGGTCGTCTTTGACCACACAGCTTACAAGCGGTGTCTTCTCCTATTACCTCCGGTAACGAGAGTCAGATAGACTTGCTCTGTCCCGGCTTGATCGGTGCATAGAGCATGGGATCTGCAAAATCTATGCAGGCCCAGTTCTATATCCGCCCGCCGTTGATCATTGCCCTGTCAGTCAGTTTGCGGCAACTGACCGACTGCTGGAGAAGATGGATGAAGAATTGAAGCCCAGCGAGAACCTGTCAGAACAGCTTCTGGGCAATCTTCAGACGATGATGAGGGGGCCCCTTTGTAGACGGAGTTTCCTTCATTTGTAATCATGAAAATGAAAAGAAAACCCTTGTAGATTGGGTTTCCCTCATATGTAATCATGACTTTGATCTTTTAATAAAATCGTCTTGCTTCTCCATATGATCATCTTGCCATACATTGCTGTGAAGTCTGAATATGTGTAGCTTCAACACGTCTGAACCTTTATGCCGACTCTGTAGAAAGAGTGCTAGTTCCTGTCTTTTACGCATAGCGAATAGTCCATAGAACGCTGTAGAGCATTTTGAACATTTTAGAACTGTCCTGTTGCTAGGACTGAGGAACCGCGTAGAGCTCTGAACTTCTGATAAACAAAATTTTTGTTCAGACTTCGTCTTCAAGAATGACTTCCCGAGAAATCCCTTGGAACAGGGTCAAGAAATGGCTGTCTAACTGAGTTGCCATCTTTTGATAGACGAAATATTCAGACTGGAGTCTGGATGAACCTCCAATTTTGGACTCGAGAAGAGTAATTTCTCAATGTTTGAACTCTGTATGCTCCGGATACTTGGGATGCTTTGGGTCAAGAACGAGTATCTTCTGTGTTGAACTCTTTGCAATTGACCGCTTTGGGGACAGTTTTGAATATGCGGAAAGTCGTGGAGCGCAAAATCATCAGTCTATATCTCTGGGCGTAAAACACCATCGAGCGCGGAATCGTAGACTTGTGGTTCCTGAGCGTGAAGTCGTAGGTTTGTTGCCTCTCGAGCATAAAAGCTACCGAGCACAAAGGCATCCGGTCATAAAACCATAGACTTATAGTTGTCGAACGTAAAGCTGTAGATTCGTAGCCGTCGAGCGTAGAAAGCTCCTTTAGCATAGGACTGGAGATCTGTAGCCTGTGAGCGTAGAACACCATCGAGCGTGAAATCGTAGACTTGTGGTTTCTGAGCGTGAAGTCATAGGTTTGTTGCCTCTCGAGCATAAAAGCTACCGAGCACAAAGGCATCCGGGCATAAAACTATAGACTTATAGCTGTCGAACGTAAAGATGTAGATTCGTAGCCGTCGAGCATAGAAAGCTCCTTTAGCGTAGAACTGTTTGGTTTGTAGCTCCTGAAAAGAAAGTTTCTTCGAGCGTAAAGTTTGCGGATCTGTTGCCTCTGAGCGTAAACTGAGCGCCACCGAGCGTGAGATCGACGATTTGGTATCTGCTGAGCGTAAAGTCGTAGGTTTGTGGCCTATCGAGCATAAAAGCTACCGAGCACAAAGACATCCGGGCGTAAAACCATAGACTTGTAGCTTGCGAGCGTAAAAACCGTAGATCCGTTGCTGTCGAGCGTAGAAAGCTCTTTTAGCGTAGAACCCGCTGAACCGTTTTGCACGAAAAACCTTTCGAATTCGCTGACTGTCCGTCTTCCAAGGGTAGTGGGCTGACGTAGCATCCAATCATAACCAATCTGCGAGATTTGGTTAGGGTCTCGAGGAGTTCGTCCGAGGATTCGAGGAGTCGACCCGGACTATATATACCCCAAGTTTTTTTTTAGAGAAAAACTTTTTATCTGTCTTCTGCGAAAGAGAGCTTTCGACTGTTCGAGTTTTTCTTCGTTTCTTCTCTGAGCACTTCGAGTCTTCAGAAATAGCGCCGAAACAAACCCCCTCCGCTAAGGGAAAGAGCATAGGTTCTTCATCTCATTCTTCTGCCCCAGCGAGGGAGTCTCTGGTCGGTCAAGGCGAACTTCCTGTCGAGCAAAGTATCCCGCCGACAAGTAGCGCACCCGGCCTTAGAGGTAGAGCCTTTGGGGTGACAAAAACGACGAAAAATCCTTCGCACACGTTGAACGTGACCGCGCTAGGTCGTCTTCTCTGCTGATAGCCTGTTTGGAGGAAGATGATGCACGGAGGCATTTTCATCTTTTACGCCCACATTTCTAATGTGCCAGCGTAAACACTCCATATTTTCGTAGCCCTGAGCGTAAAAGCTCTGGCTACCGAAAGTTGGCGTATATCGTAAAATTTGAGTTTTACACTTGTGGAGGGGACTTCCGGCGTAAAATAACCAAATGGTTACGATCCTGCGTACCGTACAGACTATCGTTTCCTTGGTCCGTACGTTTGTGCAAGATTTGTAATAACATATTTCCCTTGCACTTTTGCAGTTAATCTGGGCGAGTCTCCACTGGCCGAGGTGATGGGCTCCGCTGCTGGGATGCTGCACTCGAACTACTTGGAGGATCTGTCCCACGTGGCATTTCCCATCTTCGGACCCCAGTATCCTGAGGGAAGGGGGTTTCTGATATCGGTTCAGGGCGAGCGGACGCTGCTGAGCATGATTAATGGCGAGCCCCTGACTTACGTAGACGGGGAGCTGTACATAAAGCCGGCTTTCCTCTTTGGGGACATGATTGACAAACAGTCCCAGACGAGGCCCAAGAGGGAGCCCTGGGTTTTCTCTGCCGAGAATTTGGTTTTGTATTTGCCAACGATGCCGAGGGATTATCCCATCTTGGCCTTCTTCTATGCGATGCATCCCAGGAAGATGTCGTGGATGCTGACTCCTGATCTTCACGGTAAGCCGGGAAAGATTTTTTATCTCAAAGGAGCTGACCGGGGGTCGTTTGTCAGTCGCCCTTCCGACTTTGTGACGTTGTTCAGGGGACTGTGCCCGGGTAGTGTCCCGAGGGAAGACATCTCGGTGATCCAGCCGGTCCAATTGCCGACCTTCTGCAACGACTTCATGGGACGAGGCGGGGTATATCCCAAGAAGAATCCTCGATGTAATGGGTGCATCGCCCCAACAAACTCCCGATGGACATGCCTAGTGGGCTGGGCCTTGAAGCACTTCCGGAGGGAGCTGGTGGTCATTGGGCTATATGCTGCTGTGAGTGCGACGAGCGTCGGGTTGCCTCCGAACCCTAACTTGTTCCTGGCGCTGATGGAGCGATACATTCCGCTCACTGGGACCTTTGCCACTCCACTGGGGGAGTTGGGATTGGCGCTCCACGAGATGGCAGTTGTCTCGAGACTGCCGATGGGGGATACCCCTTATGAAGAGTATGTTCCCACCAACCGGGAGTTGGGGGATTTGGACCCTCGGGTGGCGGAAGTATATCAGGAGCTGATGTGTCAATACTTCGCGTGCACCGCTTTTTATAACGAGCCATCTGATTTGGCTCATACCACCAAGTGGATGTCCTACCTCTTCTTTCACCGAGCTAGGGCTGCCAAGTCGGAGAAAGCCTCGGGGGGCAAAAATGAGCCCGTGAACTGTTTGGGCGTGCTTAGCACCCAGTTCGTCGAGGGTCTTATGGAGGAGGCCGCAGCTCCGGATCATATTCTCGTCGAGGGGGTAGGAAAGTACCCCGAAGGTACTAAGGCCTGTAGTTACTTAAGGCGCTGTCGCCGGCCTCTGTCTAAGGAAGCCCAGTTGGCTGGTTTCCTCTTTATATGGCTGTATCGAGTAGTAGTGCCCGGCACAGCGTCCGCGAACCGTATTCACCGGAACATCCTGTGGCCGACAGTGCGCCCGGTGTTCGGGGCAAGACTGGGCTTGCTTCCCGCCATGGTGTGCCGTATACAGGCTGGCTTGAGAGCCATAACTGATGGGTTGCTCGTCGACAAAGCTCGGCGTGAGAGTTTTCCCAGGGTGGAGTTACCATACCTATACTTGATGGGATGGTTAATTCTCCATAATCCTCGGGTGATGTCTCCTGGCTCCGGTAGCAGCTCGGGGGGTATATTCTTGCTGAATTACAAGGATTCTTCCTGGAATGTGAACACAGTCTTAGACTGTCGGCTGGTGTTGAACCTCAGCCACGGCTGGAAGATCCTCTACATTGTCTCCTCCGTACATCACAATCAATCAGGGGTGCGGCTTGAGGATTCTGGTGGAGAGAAGACCGACCTTTCCCCGGAAGCTTTTAACTGGTTGGTCTGTATTAGACCCTCCCATCTGCTGTATAGGAGCGAAGATCACTGCTTTTTCGAGCCCTACTTGCCTAGTCGGTTCGCCAGGCAGTTTAGGTACGATCAGTTGCATGTAGGCAATGTCGTTACCAGCTTCAGGTCCAGGGGCGGACTCATTGATGGAGCTAGAGGGTGGCGATATTTCCTCATGGGTTGTACGGGGGCAATCTTTATCGTGCCGGTCGTTACAACCTCCATGGAGCTGCGCATCCTTCATTCCTACGCCCAGTTCTATGTGGTGATTAACACCTTCTATAGCAATTTTGACACGTGTGGAAGCTTCAGGGTGCCTTCTCCCAAGCCTGGGAGAAGAGTTGACGTCCCTTCGGTTTCTTCGGACGAGGGCGAGGAGTCTGGTACTCCGGATGAGCCTCTGGTGTCGGTGCCGAGGTGCGAAGTGCCTCCGCCTGCGGGGGCTTTGGTAGTCTCTTCTGGAAAGCGACGGGCTTCTGCTCCGAAGGAAGATTCTCTTCGTAAGAGGAGGAACGAGACGGTTGCTCGTCCTCTCCGCATTCTTGGTGTTGAGGCTCCCGGGAGTGAGCCTGCCTCTCCCCATATCAGGGATGATTCTTTGGCTGAAGGTTCCTCGCCTTTTAGAGAGGGACCTTCTACAGTTCCGGCCGGCGGCGTCGGAGAATCCTCGCTAGAGGTCGCTGTCGTGGCTGCTGCTCCAGGTAGCGGAGCGAGGTTGCCTGTGTGGCCGAGGCAGATGGGAGAATCTTTCGCGAGGTCAGCAGCGGGAAAGTCTTCCATCGTGTCAGCGAGCACGTCTGGCGAGATTCCAGCTGATGAACCTCGACCGCGTCTTGGTGAAGGCTTGACAGAACTCTTGGCGATGTCGGTCGGCCCACCTCCTTCTCCAGGTATGACGGTTCGTATTACATCATTAAGGCGTGTTTTAGCTACCTCGGGTACAGATGCGTCGTATATGCCGTTGGCTCCGGGTAAATGTCGTCTTTATGTCTCCCTTTAGAAAGATTATCATCATAATGATATTAACTTTCTTGTCCTCTTTTCAGGGGATAATGCCCACGGGGAGTATAGCGTTGAAGCGCATTCTGGCTCCGCTCGGGCTCCTGACGATGATACGGAGGCGTCCGACTTCGATGAGGAAGTGGCTTCGGGGGCCAGTACGCCCGGAGTAGTTTCGTCACCTCAAAAGGAGGATGAACCCGTCGTCGTGACCTTGCCTCTTGTGAGTGTGGCGATGACTTCGACCGCCGTTGTCGCACCTTCTTCGGTCGTGCCATGCATAGATGCGACGGCTGTAGCCACCTCGTCTGCAATTATCCCTGGAGAGGGACTTGCTGATATTGCGGCCGCTCCCGGCGTCCAGTCGGATCTAGTTGCGTTGACCGAGCAACATACCAGCCTCTTCTACACTGGTTTGAAAACGATGATATCAATGGTGTTAGCGAAGAGTCTAGATTTTGAGCGCCTGAAGAAGACTTCTCTTGCTTCGATCGGGATCATCAGGGAGCTCGGCTATCCTGGGGTAGCTGACGCCCTGGAGGCGATGGTTAATGGGTTAGAGCAACCTATTACCGAATACTTACAGCTGACTCGGGGCAGCCTCGATGCTGATATCCAGGCTCGGTTCGATCTCATGACTGCGCGGCTTGCTACAAAGCTGGAAAGCCTAGACAACTCTATCCAGAAGCATAAGCTGGAGATGGATAGGAGAAAAGCTGTCGTGGAAGAAGCTCTTGCTGTTGAGACGCAGTATCGATCCGAGCATGAAGGGAATGCGGCGAGGGCCTCCAAGCTGAAGAAAAAACTAGCTCAGACAGAGGAGTAGGATTCTCAGTCGCTGGCGGGTCTAGAGGTAGCAACTGGTCGTCTGAGCGCAGCGCGACAGGATTTGGACCGTGCAGAAGCTGCTCGTGTGGGCTGTCTTCAGGCATAGGCTGATCTGACCCTTACGAATACTCCCGAGGAACGGCTGGAGCAGGCTCGCGCCGACGCCTTGGCTCTTAGGAATGAGAGGATAGCTGCACTGGAGCGGCTGATTCGCAAACTGACTTTTGTGAATAAATAAAGGCGACTCCTTTCTGACTTTTGTGGACCTGTCATTTCGGAATGTAAATGACAGTTTTTAGGCGAGAGTAATATCAGAGGTAGTATGGACGTGATAAACTCTCGATAACCTTTTAGCGGAACATCTATTCAGAGGTCTTACGGACATGATAGAGTGTAACCCAACTAATTGCGTTCTGGAAGTAGTTTTGTCAGAATCGAGATCCTCGCTATATTCCACTCGAGTGGGGGAGATTAAGCATAGTACCTCTTCAGGAATTTATCGTTGATAGGAGCCATTAATAGGTCTCCGTTAGGCTGGGCTAACCTGTAAGCGCCATTCGAGAACGTTGTCTCGATCACATAAGGGCCTTCCCACTTGGGCTGGAATTTGCCTTTACTTCTGTGAGTAAGAATCATCGGCCTTCTTACGGCTAGAACTAGCTCGCCGACTTTGAACACCCTTTCCTTCACTTTATGATTGAAAGCTCTGGAAATGCGTGCTTGGTAGAGTGCGATGCGCTGTTGAGCTTGGAGGCATTTCTCGTCTAATCCTTCCAGCTCTTGGAGCCTTAACAGGTCATTCTTTTCTCGAGTTAGCTCACTAGTCACGGCTATCCTGAGTGACGTGATCTGGATTTCGATGGAAAGAACTGCTTCGCTTCCGTAGACCAGTAAAAAGGGGGTACAACCTGTCGGTATCCGTACCGTTGTGCGGTATGCCCAGAGACATTCGCCCAGCTTCTTGTTCCATTCTCTTTTGTTTGAAGAGACGAATTTCTTCAAGAGTTTGATAATGGTTTTGTTGAAAGCTTCCGCCAAACCATTAGCAGTCGGATAGTATACCGTAGAGGCAATATTGTGTATCCAATTTTTATCGCAAAACCGATAAAATGCTTGGCTGATGAACTGAGGCCCATTGTCGTGAATTATCCTTCGGGGTACCCCGAAGCGATAAATGACGTGATGCTTGATGAAGCTGATCACATTAGATGCCTTTACCTCAGCGAGAGGGATTGCCTCTGCCCATTTGGAGAAGTAATCCGTGATGGCCAGTATGAACTGGTGACCCCTGGAAGAAGACGGGTGAATAGGACCGATGATATCCATACCCCATGCTTCGAAAGGCCAGGATGCGACCGTGGGATGTAGATGTTCAGACGGTTGATGTATGAAATCTGTATGAACCTGACAGGCTCTGCAATGTCTTGCATACCGTATTGCATCTGTGATCATAGTAGGCCAGTAATAGCCCATTCTCCTGATGCGATCCTGTAGCTTAGGACCGGGTTGATGCGCTCCGCACACGCCGTCGTGAGCTTCACGGATAATCTGCTATGCTTCGTCGTTAGAGAGACATCTCAATAGTAATCCGTCGTAGGTCCGACGATATAGGCTTTGTGAAGATGCATCGAAGTAGAAGCGTAGTGATGGTCTCTTGACGGATACTGCTTCTTTGGGGTCCTCCGGCAAGATTTTGTATGCCACAAAATCTATGAAGGGACTTGTCCAATCTCTCATAGGAGGATCGGTGTTGACAGCGTAGCTGCGTTCTATGTGACAGTTGTTCTTCACACAGAACAAATCTCTATTAAGAAGGATTACCGAATCCTGCCTTCTTACGGGAGTAGCTAAATCTGCCGCTAGACTGGCTAGGGCATCAGCTTCCAGTTTCTGAGATCGAGGTACATGCTTTAGGAAGAACTCCTTGAATGTCATGGCTATCTCGACCGTCGCTTGGTGATAGGGGATGAGGTCTGGATTCCGGACATCATATATTCCCCTGACTTGATTGACGATAAGCAGAGAATCACCGAAAGCTTCCAGGGACTCTACCCCCAGCTCTTTAGCAACTTGGAGCCCTATTAGTAGAGCGTTGTACTCCGCTACATTATTGGAGCAGGGCTCGCTAAGAGAATATGCTCGGTAGATGACGAGCTGATCAGGGGAGACCAGGACGATTCCCACTCCCGAAATAACGTTTCCCTTAGGACCGGTTCTGGAGGCGCCGTCGAAGAACAGTTGCCATGCGTCACCTTCCATTGCGAAATTACATTCTACAACTTCGTCGGAAATGTCTTCGTATAATTTGGAGGCCTCCGGGATCGGGTGAGCAGCTAGGAAGTCGGCCAACGCTTGGCCTTTGATGGACTTCTGCGGTACGTATACCATGTCATATGGTGTTAACAGCATTGCCCAAGTTGCGAGTCGGGAATTAAGAACGCTCGGCTTGCTCATCAGCACTCGAAGAGGGTTAATCCTGAAGATGATGTTGATAGTTTGGCCGGTGACGTAGTGCCGCATATTTTGGATAGCGAACATCAGAGCCAGGCATTCTTTCTCCACTGGATTGTACCGGTGTTCGGCTCCGACCATCATCCTGCTGAGGTTGTAGATAGCCTGTTCATGCCCTACATCGTTCTTCTGTGCGAGAAGAGCTCCCAGTGAATGATCCATTGCTCGGACGTACAGCAAGAATGGTTTTACCATAACGGGAGGCACCAGAACTGGTGGACAGGTGAGGTAGCGCTTGATATCTCCGAACACTTGCTGACAGGTTTCGTCCCATACGAAGGATACACCTTTCTTCATGAGATGAGAGAAGGGCTGACATCTCCCCGAGAAGTTGGATATGAATCGCCGGATGTAAGCCAGACGTCCTTGAAATCCCCTGAGTTCCCTCAGATTACGGGGCGGTCACATTTCCACGATTGCCTGGACTTTATCAGGGTCCACTTGGATGTCTTTGGTGGTAATGACAAATCCCAGGAATTTGCCACTAGATACACCCAGAAAGGACTTCGTAGGGTTCATCTTGAGTTGATGTTGGCGCATTAACTCGAATACCGTCCTCAGGTCTTAAATGTGATCACCTTTGAGGCGGCTCTTGACAGCTATGTTGTCCACATAACATTCCACTGTTTTGCGTAAATGCTCGTGGAATATGTTACTCATAGCTCGTTGGTATGTAGCCCCGGCGTTCTTCAATCCGAAGGGCATGACCGTGTAGCAATATACTCCCAATGGTGTCCGGAAGGCTGTGTGCTTCTCGTCTTCAGGATGTATCTTTATCTGATTGTACCTTGAGAACCCGTCCATGAAAGACATGCGTTCAAAGATGCAGGTATTGTCGATCATGATGTCCGTGATGGCAAGAGGGAATTCATCCTTGGGGCAGGCCGCATTCAGATCTCGGTAATCGATGCAGATACGTACCTTTCCATTTTTCTTCATGACTGGGATAACATTGGCGACCCAGTCGGGATGTTGTTCCTTCCGGATGAAACTGCAGGCTATCAACTTCTTGACTTCAGCTTCGATGGCGTCCATCATATCTGGGCAAAACTGGCATTGGTGCTACTTTACTGGCTTCGAATCGGTCAATATATTGAGCTTGTGAGTAGCTACCTTCGGGTCCAGGCCTGGCATGTCCTCGTAATTCCATGCAAAGACGTCAATGTATTCCTTTATCAATTGTATAACTTCTTTCCTTTCGGCTGGGGGAAGGTTGTTACTGATAAATATTGGCTTCGACGAAAGTTCACCCCCAACATCGATCTGGATAACTTTGTCTTTGGTGGGAGGCTCTCTTTGCTCGAAGCAGAATTCCCACTGCGTATCCATTTGCTGAGCCCAAGAGCATTCTTAAACGGCTCCGAATCTTGCTCATCTGCTCCTGAGGGATCTGTCACCACCATATTTACTGATAGTGTTTGTTCGAGAGCATCAGGTGAGTCGAGGGGCGATGAGCCGTTCTGGGAGGAGGAAGAGATGTCCTCATCTGACTTAGAAGTCGCAAGGTCGGTGGCATATCCTAATCCGAAACGGGTCTGTCGATAGCGGGTATTGCCGCGCGGCGGCGTCCGTCTGCCTCTTTCGTAGTTGAGGCCTGGCTTCCGCTTTAAGTCGTAGCCCATGTTTTGCATGATCTTCAGCGCTTGAGGGCTGTATCGGTGAACCTGCATTCTCCCAGTATCATTGTCGAAAGGATCTTCCTGGGCAGTCGGTTGATTGCGCATGCGTCCGAAGACTATCGAACGCTGGCTGCTGCAGGTAGGCGGGACGATGAAGATAGAATCCTCGTGTAGCCCATATGTCGTGACGACATTGGACGATGACGCCACTTCCCAGACATATGGACGGTAGGAGTTTATAGCTTCCAAGAATTTTTGTGTTATTGGTTCTACTTCGTCATGGTGAGGACATGGCAATTTTTGTGGACTTAACATTACTGGCGTACTTTAAAATTTAAGTACGAATGTTAAGTGTAGACGATAATCGATATCAGAGGTAATATGGAGATGATAATTGATGGTCGAAAGTTTATTCAGAGATAATATGAACATGACAAACTTTGTGATTATGACTCCATCGGGGAGGGAGGCACACATCTGCTCAGAGGTAATATGGACATGGAAAATTTTTGTGGACTTAACATTACTGGCGCACTTTAGAATTTAAGTACGAATGTTAAGTGTAGACGACAATCGATATCAGAGGTAATAAGGACATGATAATTGATGGTCGTAAGTTTATTCAGAGGTAATATGAACATGACAAACTTTGGGATGGTGACTCCATCGGGGAGGGAGGCACACATCTGCTCAGAGGTAATATGGACATGGCAATTTTTTATGTACTTAACATTACTGGCGTACTTTAGAATTTAAGTACGAATGTTAAGTGTAGACGACAATCGATATCAGAGGTAATATGGACATGATAATTGATGGTCGAAAGTTTATTCAGAGGTAATATGAACATGACAAACTTTGTGATTGTGACTCCATCGGGGAGGGAGGCAAACATCTGCTCAGAGGTAATATGGAAATGGCAATTTTTTGTGGACTTAACATTACTGGCGTACTTCAGAATTTAAGTACGAATGTTAAGTGTAGACGACAATCGATATCAGAGGTAATACGGACATGATAATTGATGGTCGAAAGTTTATTCAGAGGTAATATGAACATGACAAACTTTGTGATTGTGACTCCATCGGGGAGGGAGGCACACATCTGCTCGGAGGTAATATGGACATGGTAATTTTTTGTGGACTTAACATTACTGGCGTACTTTAGAATTTAAGTACGAATGTTAAGTGTAGACGACAATCGATATCAGAGGTAATACGGACATGATAATTGATGGTCGAAAGTTTATTCAGAGGTAATATGAACATGACAAACTTTGTGATTGTGACTCCATCGGGGAGGGAGGCACACATCTGCTACTCTGCCGTAGTGACCGTTCCCTTGTTTTTTTTTATAGACGCAGAGTGATGACCGTGGCATCAATTAATTCCTGAATTCTCCTTTTCAGCACATAGCAGGCCCTCGTAGGGTGATGAGTGTACCGATGGAAGAGGTAATAATCTGGGTCATCGATTCTGTCGGCCCTCTCAGGATATCTGATGTCGGGTAGCTGGAGCTTACGTTCCTTCCTTAATATATTGAAGATTTCAATTATGTCTTCTTTGAAGGAGAAAGTTCCTTTTGGTCGTGGGGCTTTTTATGCCTGAGTTTTACGGTCTTCCGGGAAGATAGCCGTTGTGGCGCCATCTTCGGATCCTGTGGACATTCTGCCCCTAGCCTTGGACGCTGCTTTGTTTCGTCGAGGCGAGTTACCCCCAGATACGCTGTGGTCCCTGGTCGTAGAAACTGATTCAGCAGGAGTTGTCTCTGGTCGTACAGGATTAGATTTTGAAGTTTTGGGATTAGCAGCATATCCCAATCTGAAATGAGCTTGCTGATGGCGAGAATTACCCTGCAATGGTGTTCGTCTACCCTTTCCATAGTTGAGGCCTTGCATTGATTTCAGATCATAACCCATGTTCTGTATAATCTTCAAAGCTTGTGGGTTATACCTGTGGATTTGTATTTTCCCACTCTCAGGCTCGCAGAATTCTTCCTGTTCAACCGGACCGTTCTGCTTGTGTTTGAAGATTATTGGATGCTGATCGTCGTGGGTAGGAGGGACAATAAAGGCATCATCTTCATATGGTTCATACATCATGATGACATTAGATGTTGATGCATCTTCCCATACGATCTCCCCCCGTTTGATGGTCAGGGGTTCTAAAACCTATTTACGGCTCCTGTCTTTGTCTTTTTGGATTAGACGGGTACGCAGGACAAGAGGATTTACCGAAGAGGAAGACGAAGGCTTGTATCTTCTATCCCCATCAGCGGGTACGCGGAGACTGGGCACCCCAGTTTTCCCTATACCACCCGTATACAACAGGTTGGCCATCTGGGCGGCGGATAATCCGCTGGGAGGGTGTCTTTCCATAATCTGAGCTTGTTTTATGCCGGGGGGCTGTGCCTGGCATAAATTGGAGATTCGCTCAGAGTGGCGTAAGGCTGAAGAGGTCCTCAGCTGGCCGTCGGCTTCCCATGTAATCCGGAGGGTAGGCAGATTGCTCCTTCGCTGGCGTAACGGCCGGGGAGTCGAGTATTCCGCTGCCTGCTTCTCTTCGCGGAAATAACGGCGTTCATCTGGTTCCTCATAGAGGTCAGATGTTGTCTGTCCTGGCGTTGAGGCATCACCAGAAGTTTGGTCTGTACCGTGCGTAGCGGGAGACTGGTTCCTGCACGTAAAGCACATTAGATACTTCTGGGTTAGCGCTGAGGCTTTGCCCGAAGTTTTGTCTGTACCGCGCGTAGCGGGAGACTGATTTCTGCGCGTAAAGCGCAGTGGGTACTCCTTGGTTAGCGCCGAGGCTTTGCCCGAAGTTGTCTGTACCGCGCATAGTGGAAGACTGATTTCTGCGTGTAAAGCGCAGTGGATACTCCTGGGTTAGCGCTGAGGCTTTGCCCGAAGTTTTGTTTGTACCGTGCGTAGCGGGAGACCGAATTTTATGTACGGGGCACGGAGGGAGCGATGCTACCACCTCATTGGTCGGAGAGATCAGAGAGATCGGAGATTCCACAAAAACGACGGAGGATGTCTTAGGCATCCACACTTTGCGCAGCTTCCTGTTGTCTTAGACGGAGAGAGAGTGAGAGCTACCCCCAGTCCGAAGCATGTCTTCATAGGCAGACTGGTCGAATTGGACGACCAGTGTCTTCTTTACGGATCCCACGGATACCGCATCGTGTTGAGCAATTACTTTCTCGTCAGAAGAGAAAGACGTCCCCAGCAGAGTCGCCATCTTGTTTGTGGTATTAAACGAAAGAATGAAAGTGTATTTCAATAACAGGGTTTATACGAGACCCGTGCCCTTTGGTTTATAAACAAACTTGTACAATTTGATCCTATACGAGGACGCGGGAGTATAATTTATTTAATCTGGGTATAAATTGCTATAGGTGTCTGATCTGCAGTTGATCACTTTAGCCCTTTGACTACACGATGTTGAAGAAGTGCCGTGGAAGACGGGTAGCGGCTTCGAAGGCTGCGAAGGAGGGTGGATGCACGGTGCCCGAGCCGTTGACCCCTACTCTTTGCTTGAGCTCCGGACTCTTCTTTCCTTCTCTCTCTCTCTCTTTTTACCAATTCTCCGACCTGGTTCGATCTTCCCTATTGTTGACCTTGTTCCCCATTGATAGGGGTCTATATTTATAGAGTTTTGGTGACAGTGACCACTCCGTCGGTGTAATAACCGAGGAGTGGACAGTACAGTACCCTTTTACACAACGGTTAAAATAACCAATACCTGCACATAAATGACCTTTTGAGTGAGCATGTGACACTTGTCCAACTAAGGGGACAAAACGCATATATCTGTTGCGAAGATCACGGCGTAGAAGCCACGTAGGTAGGTATCCCTTGTGTAGAAGAGGTTGGCGTAGAAGCCAAATGACCGTCACCCCTGGCGTAGAAGCCAAAATAGGCATAGAAGCCGAACAGGCGTAGAAGCCGAATGGGCATAGAAGCCGAACCGACATAGAAGCCGAATGGTCGTAGAGACTGAGTGGGCGTTTGAAGCCGAATGAGCACAGATCCTGAATGGGCGTAGAAGCCGCTGCGTACCGTGGCAGAGTGTTGATGTGGACGTCTTCGCCGGAATTACGGCTTTCGAAGGTGTAATCAAATCTCTTACAGAGATTTACCACCATCCTGTGCATTAAATACAGAGACGTGTTTTGAAGGTCTGCAGCCCTTCTATGCATCCATCGCAGAGACGTGTCTTGAGGGAAACTGTCACCGCTCTGTGCAATTTGACGTAGAGACGTGCCTCGGGCTCTGTACGAAGTGTAGCTTTTGACGTGGCAGGCGGTTTGTCTACTGCGGAGCGTAAAACAGCTCATGTTTGCCTGTGTAAAACAAGGCGGCGTATTCCCTTGTACGCGAAAGAGCGGTTTACGCTGGGGGGACTTTGGTAACCGACGGTTTGGTGATATTTTAACGAAATCCTCTGTATTAAATGCCGAGATCCGCCATCATACTGTGGGGCACATCCCGAGGGGTCTGCCATAGTTTCCAGCCGTCGTCTGGGTAGCCGTGCAGCACTTTTTGTCAGGAGTCAGAGGCCAGGCTCACTGCGTGACTTGACAGGTTTATTTCGGGGAAAACGAAGCGTTCCTTGTACGCCTTAACGCTGCTTTGAGAGCAGTTGAGTTTTACGCCATGGAGGCGATGAAGAACTCTGTCTTACGCTGGAGCAGCCTGGACGTACTGCACTTACGCGGATGGTCCTTTGAGCTTATACTTTATGCTGTGTTTTAGTGGAGAAAGCTCTGTTGCACGTTTGACGGCTCTGAAGGCCTCTGTTTATGCTGCTCTGTATCAAGAGGCTGCGTAGATCCTCCCAGCGTATTTTTTATGCTTCTACAACTGCCAGTCTTGAATTTTACGCCTTGGAATAAGATTCTAGCGTAAAAGATCGAGTTTTTACAGTCTTGGCGTAAAGCACAGACTGGTAACTTTTGGCATATATTGTAAGATTGTGAGGTCTAGTATAGAAACTGACGTATTTTTCTTACACTTTGTAGTTAACTTGCATATGTCTCCATTGGCTGAGGTAATGGGTTCTGCTGTCGGGATGTTGTATTCCAACTACCTGGAGGATTTGTCCCACGTGACATTTCCTATCTCCGGACCATAATATCCTGAAGGAAGGGGAATCCTGATATCGTCTCAAGGCGAGCGAATGCTGTTGAGCATGATGAACGGAGAGCCCCTGACGTACATAGACGGGGCCCTATATATAAAGCTGGCTTTTTTCTTCGGGGACATGATTGACAAAAGTCCAAAACGAAGCCCAAGAAAGAACTCTGAGTTTTCCCTGCCGGGGGCTTGGTCATGTATCTGCCCAAGATGCTGAGAGACTACCCTATCTCGACATTCTTCCATGTGACACATCCCAGGAGGATGTCGTGGACGCTGACTCCTAATCCTCACGGCCAGCCGGGGAAGATATTTTACCAGAAAGGATCTAACCAAGGATTATTGTCAGCCGCCCTTCCGGCTTTGTGATACCGTTCAGGGGATTATATCCGGGCAGTGTCCCGAGTGAAGACACTTCACTGCTCCAACCGGTCCAATTACCGACTTTCTATAATAATTTTATGGGGCATGGAGGAGTATACCCCAAGGTTAATCCTCGGACCAATGGGTGGATTACCCCTACAAATCTTCGATGGGCTCGTTTAGCTGACTGGCCCTGAAGTATTTTTAGACCGAGCTGGAGAGCATTGGTCTGTACGAAGCTGTGAGTGCTACAAGTGTTGGGTTACCTCTCAACCCCAGCCTGTATCTGGCTTTGTTGGAGTGATATATCTCGCTCACCGGGACTTTTGCCACTCCATTGGGGGAGTTAGGATTGGCCCTTCACGAAAAGGCAGAGATTTTGAGACTGCCAATGGGGGATACTCCTTATGAAGAGTATGTTCCCACAAACCGGGAGCTGGGGGATTCAGACCCTCGGGTAGTGGCAGTGTACCAGGAGCTGATGTGCCACTACCTTGCTTGCATTGCCTTTTATAATGAGCCCTCTGATTTGGCCTATACCAATAAATGGGCGTCCTACCTCTTCTTTCACCGGGCCAGGGCTGCTAAGCCAGAGAAAGTCTTGGATAGCAAGGATCAGCATATGAGCTTTCTGAGCGTGCTTAGTGCTCAGGTAGTCGATGATCTTATGGAAGACGCTGGGGCTTCAGATCAGATTCTTGACGAAGGGATAGGGAAATATCCTGCAGGCACTAAGGCCTACAGTTATTTGAGGCATTATCGCAGGCCTCTGTCCAAGAAAGCTCAACTGGCTGTCTTCCTTTCTATATGGCGGCGCCGATTGGTAGTACCCGGCATTGCATCTGCGTACCGCATTCACCGCAATACCTTATGGCCTGCAGTGCGTCTGGTGTTCGGGGCAAGACTGGGTTTGCTTCCTGCCATGGTGTGCTGCACACAAGTTGGCCTGAGGGCCATTACTGATGGGCTACTTGCCGATGAAACTCGGTGTGATAGCTTTCCTAGGGTAGAATTACCGTACCTGTATTTGATGGGATGGTTAATTCTCCATAACCCCAGGGTGATGTCTCCCTGCTCTGGCAGTAGTTTGGGGAGTAATTTCTTGCTGAATTACAAGAATTCCTCCTGGAACGTGACTACAGTTTAAACTGTCGGCGGGCACTGAATTTCAGTCACAGCTGGAAGCTCTTCTGCACTATCTCCTCTGTACATCTTAATCAACAGGGGCAAAGACTTCAGGATTTAGGCGACGGAAAGACCGTTCTTTCTCCTGAAGCTTTTAATTGGTTGGTCTGCATTAGACCTTCCTATTTACTGTACAGAAGTGAAGACCAATGCTTCTTGGAACCCTATCTGCCTAGTCGGTTTGCCAGGCAGTTTGGGTATGACCAATTACATGTGGGCAATGCTGTCACCAGCTTCAAGTCCAGGGGTGGACTCATTGATGGAGCGAGAGGACGGCGATACTTCATTATGGAATGCACTGAAGCAATTTTTACTGTGCCTGCCACTTCACTCTCCATGGAGCTGCACATCCTCCACTCGTATGCCCAGTTTTATGTGGCAACCAACACCTTCCATCGCAATTTTGATATGCGTGGAAGCTTTAGGATGCCCTCCTCCAAGTCCGCGGGAAGAGACAAAATCCCCTCGGTCTCCTCTAACGAGGGTGAAGATTCCGTCAATCCAGATGAGCCTCTGTTGGCAGTACCGAGGGGTAAAATACCTCCTCCTGCAGGGCATCTAGTTATCTCCAGTAAGCGAAGGGCTCCTGTTCTGAAGGAGACTTCCCCTCGCAAGAAGAAGAAGATGGTCAGTCGTCCTGTCAGGACTTCCCACCCTGAGGTTCCTAGAAGAGAACTTGTTGTTTCCCCTGTTGGGGACGATTCTTCGATTAGAGGTTCCTCGCCTTTTAGAGAGGGAACCTCCACAGTTCCGACTGGCAGTGCCAGAGAATCCCTGCTTGAGGATGCTGTCGCTGCTACCACTTCAGGTAGTGGTACGAGATCGCCTTCGAGGCTGAGCCAAATAAGGATATCTTTATCCAGACCAGCAACGGGAGAAGCCCCTGCCGTGTTTGTAAGTACACCCAGCGAGATTCCACCTGATGAACCTCGATTGGATCTGGGTGAAGATTCAGAAGAATACCTGGCAACGTCAGTTGGCACACCCCCTTTTCCAGGTATGACAGCTCGCTTAGCATCATTAAGAAATGATTTAGCTGTAATGGCTGTAGACGCGACATATATACCATCGGCCATGGGTAAATGTCGTCTTTACGCCTCTTTTATAAAAGTTAACATCATTTTGATATTAACTTTCTTGTCTTCTTTTCAGGGGAAGACATCTACTAGGAGGGCAGTATTGACACTCCTTTTGGCTCTGTTTCAGCTCCTGGCGATGACATGGAGGTGCCTGACTTCGAAGAGGAAACATTTTCGGGTGCCGGCTCGCCCGAAATGGTTCCGATATCTCAAGAGGAGGATGAGCCTGTCATTGCGACAATGCCTCCTCTGAGTACGCCAGTCACTTCGTTCGTTGTTGGCGCATCTTCTTTTGTCGCACCATCTATTGAGGCGACGACTGTGGCAACATCGTTTGCGGTCATTCCTGGGGGGAGGTTCGCCAATATTGCAGCCACTCCCAGCGTCCATTCGGATCTAGCCATGCTGACTGAGCAGTATACTAGTATCTTCTACACCACCTTGAAAACTCTAATATCAATGATGTTGGAGAAGAATCTAAGCTTCGAGGCTCTGAGGAGGTCCTTTCAGTTTGCGATAGTGCCGATCAGAGAATTCAACGACACTGGGATAACTGACACACTGGAGCAGATAGTTAATCGTTTGGAACAACCCATTAACGATTACTTACAGCTATCTCGAGGCAACATTGACGGTCTCGTTCAAGCTAGGTATGACTCCTTAACTGCAGAGCTTGCTGGGCAACTGGAATCTCTGAATAAATTTGTTCATGAACAGCAGCAGGAGATAGATCATTAGCGTACCAAATTGGAGTATGTCATTCCTCAGCTGCCTCAGTGCGAAGCCGAATATGAGAAGGAGACAGCGAGGGCCCGCAAATTAAAAGATGAACTCGCTCAATCAGAGGCGAAGGCTTTCACTTTGTCGATAACTCGAGATGTACTGAAGGATCGAATGGAGATTGCTCAGCAGAACCTGGCATATGTGGAGCATGCTTGAAGCATCCATGTAGCTGCAACTTTAACTCCTCTTTTACTTTCCTCGTTAGTGCTTGCAGGTGTTAACTACTGCATATCGAAGAATTAAACTATGCTTTAAGTTAAACTATGTCATACTCAACTGGAGGCATGCATTAGTGGGAGAGAATCTTCTCATCGGTCCTTAGATAATGTCAAGCAACAGCTGCATGCTTCTGCGGTTACACTCAAAGTTAATTGTTGCAGCAAAGCCATGAACATAATTGCTACTGCCCTAGCCAAAGCGAGATTGAGCTTAGGTCAGGATTAAATTTTTGAAGACCATGAAGCGCTACCGCTCAGCATCCGTCAGCTCCTTTTGCTCGAGGCTTCTTTCTAGATGCTTTGTTTTCTTTAGCTTGTAGTGCTATCTTTATGTTGGCATATAACCTTAGTTGGCACTCAATCCTTCATCTCAAAAAAATAGCTACGGCTACTCGTGAACGAGGTTAACCCATATATATATATAGGAACTCAAGGCCAAACAAAATAATGGTAGCGTACAATGCCAACAAATAAATAATTTGGTGCACTATTACAAAAGTGCGCAAGCATGACACTGGACGCATTTTGTTGAAGTATGCCAGCAATAAGGATGGGCGTATTCAGTAAAGTACGCGAGCTAAAAGGCGACAAGAATTAAAAGACAAAATATTAGTTCCAAAACTGGTATGAGAGTCGAAGGCACGACTATCGAGGACTCAAAAATTAAGGCACACCAAAGTCATAGCTCGCTTATCGAGGCTGAACTGAGCAAGTGTGCCAAGAGATAACAAGTGTGTCAGGTTATTAATCTATTAAAAGTGCGCCTTTCGTCGAGTGTCTAGAAAGTGCACTAAGGGTTATATAAGAGCGGCGAACTTTTGATAGTTAATGCCCAATATGTTAATTGTGCGCCGGTTTGTTAATTTAGTTAAAAGTGCGCCAATCAATAGGATATTAGTCCAAAGTGCGCTGAAAGGTAGACTGACACACTTTTGCTTGTTTTATTCATTAGTACATCAATTGTGCGTCAATGGCTGAAGTCATCCAAAGTGCGCCAAGAAGAATTTTTTCCAAGAATTTATCACCTTGACCTACTTTTGCAAGGAATTGGCAGTACTCTTAAAGTACGCACTAGTTATGGAATGCGAGTCATACTCAACATTCACCCATGATGCAAATCCTTCTGTGTACTTCTTGTCACTGTTCTTCTTCTCCAACCGACCACCATTGATGCACTCAAAGCTCAAACTCGGGACTATGATACTACTACATATCACAAATGCCAAAAAAAAGCTACATAATATAGTATGCTCATCACTATGAGCCAATTTATTTTCCAAAATACTTAGTTTTCGGAGATTATTTTCCCAAAATATCAAGAAGATCCATAAATCAAGAACTCAGATCTACAAGATCCTAGCCATAAATATCTAAAACAGCAAGCACTAAAGATCAAGATGAACTCAGTCCCAACAATATTAGCTAATAAAATCAAGAATTATAGAGAAATAAATCCATGCATTATCCATGTTTCTTCATTTCAAGCAAGATGTACTTGCTTGGAAAGAAATGATGGAAAGAGAACAAGAACACAATAATGGAAGAGAGAGAGGGACGACAAGAATATATATAGCAAATGTTGGATTGTGAACCGTTAGATTCCACCTAAATAGTCCAAGCCACACAATCACAATCCTAACCGAATTAACAAAACAAGGAGTTGCGCCGGTCTCTAGCCAATCGTGCACAAGGAGAATGTGCCCAAAGTGCGCGAGCTAAACAAAATGCACAAAAGTACGCCAAGAAGCAAACACACCAGGAGTGCACCAAAATAAGAAATTCAAGCAAACATCCACAAGCAAAAGTGCACCAGGGTGGCCAATCAAGAGAAGGAAAATGCGTAAAAATATACGCTAGGGTCAAAGCAAAGGCAAAAAATACGTACCAAAAATGTACGTCGGGGAAGGGGTCTGACATCTCTACCCACCTTAAAATAATTTTGTCCTCAGAATTAAAGCTCAAAGCTAGCTAGAGATATCAGGGCAAGCAAAATACAAACAACAAGAAATCTACATATACATGTAAGCAATCCAAACAACATATAGCGAAGAAAAGCAATATCATATCATAAATAAAAGAGCAAGGATCAAGGAGTTATGGACATGAAGATATACGGATGACTATGCCCCCTGAGTCATGCTAAAATAGGAACTCGTCCCATGACTCCCAAAATGAACAAGGGTCAAGTCTAAAAATGAGTCTGTACCAATGACTCAGCCCAAGATATCACTTTGTCCAGGACGTACCTTCATAGTCGGGACATACTATATCTATCATGTATTACGAGTTATGGAGGCGGAATAGCGAGACAAGAAACTCATCTCCACTTGCTAAGTATGGAATCCAAGAATACTACTGAAGAAGCTCACAACGTACCCTCAACAGAACAGCCTTAAGGCAAGATCTGTTCCTGCATGCCGAACTCTGGTTGATCGTGTCTTAGTGCTATTACAGCTTTGTCGTAAGGGTGACACTGTCGTTGTGGCCTCAGTTGACCAATCTGACGTTGTCCCTGCTGAAATATCATAGCTCATGTTAACAAGGGACGCTGGGCTAATGGTTGTACTGTAAGTACTGGATCTTGATAAGGAATTGCCCCTAGAGCTCGTAATGCCAGGAATTGCTTATGTAGTGCTCCTTGCCTCTATATCTATGGGAAACTATCTATTATATGGTTTGAACCTCCATATCGCAGGCATCTTTTACTTGACATTCTATATACATCTCGGGTGTAACCTCCCTTGCCATAGTAAATGCAACCTTCTGAGTTCCCCGAGTATTGTTGACGTTGCCTTGGGCTATCGTTGCCAAGCTAGTGCCATTGAACTGAGACCACTAGCCCTCGTTGTATTGTATCACTGATACGGACACCGGGTGCTGGTGCTGAAGTCTAAGGTGTTGGTCCTTCTCCTACATTCTGGGCATAAGACCTCTTTTGGTCTCCTATCCTGAATGCGAATTTTTATGTAGTCAGCTCGCATCTCCTATATACTATTAATACTTTATCGAAGGTTTGGATATCATGTCCCTCCACCAATCGTAAGATCTCGAGATAAAGTTTGTACTAGAACCTCCTTGCTATTTTTGGCTCTATGGCTACTATGGCTGGAGAAAATCTGCTCAATCTGCAGAAATCTCCTACATATCTGTCTACGATCTGGCCTGCTTTCCTAAGATCAATGACCCATTATTGTAGCTCATACCGTACTACTACTCCAAAATACTTTGTCCTAAAATGGGCCCTAAAATCGTTCCAAGAGATAGGACACCTCATGCCAACTTCTTCTGTAGCCCTCTAGAAGATCTTGGAGTTGTAATTTAACTTAATCAACTTGCTCGTTAGTTGGGACCTTTGCTCATCATCTGTTGTGATAGCATCCTCCGCGCCATTAAAATATTCTGAGTTTAATTTACAAAATCTGACAAATGCCACAGAATCTATCCGGTCAGTTCTCTACAAGGTTGTCTGCAATCCCTGGCTTAGCAGGACATACTGCTCGTAATGTTGAAGATGGTATTGTTATTGTGTAGCCATCATCCCTCTTATGATCTTTAGTAACACTTGTGTATCTAACGTAATAGGTGCTGCTGGTATAACCGGGGAAACTAGTATCTCCGGTATATGTTGCTCTTGTTGTTCTACCACGGTTACTACTCCGATCTCATCACGAACATATGCTGTCTCTTGTTGTGAACCAACAGAGCCTTGTCCTGCTGAAACTGCTGGTGCACTAACCATCAAGAGTGGAGAAGCCCTAAAGAAAAGGATACAAGAAACAAGATAAATCAAGAACATGATGAGAAGGAAATTGAGGAAAACAATCAGCATGAAAGTTCAATCTTGGTATCAAGGAAGACGAATGTAGCATTTCAAGAAGGAACAAGGTGGATTAAGATATTCGATGAA
Organism: Iris macrosiphon; assembly: GCA_036927795.1. NCBI lineage: Eukaryota > Viridiplantae > Streptophyta > Magnoliopsida > Asparagales > Iridaceae > Iris > Iris macrosiphon. The sequence continues at coordinate 987,907 of JAYESA010000028.1, read as the reverse complement.
CAAGACAACCATTAAGTCTAGAAAGACAGACCTGCATGGGCAACCACTAAAACCTTATCCGCCCAGATCAGAATACTGGAGAGCGGGGTAATGACCTAGCTAACCACACATTATGGAATACAAAAGCAACCCGCAATAGGTTAAGGTTGTTAGAGACAAGGTGGTGCATACTACAATCAAGTCTCCTAGGGCCAAGAATTTTTGTGTCTCAATCATTCAAACGAGTAGCAATAATATAGAATATTTTAGAATAAGTAGTAAGGCATCCCAAACGCCACATCAAAATATTCTTTAGAGATCTGGCGGTACAAATGATTTGCTAGATATAAGATCAAAGTAAACATGACAGTTAGCTAAATGCAGTCTGAAAATATATACATTCATGTTGGAAAATAGTGTCTAGATTTGCCAGCTAACATGTGTCGTTTGGCTAAATGTCCAAAATAATATAGTTTATAAAAAACGAGCACTGAATAAAGGAACCCACTTGTATCCCTCAGCAGCCATACTTCTGGTGCTTGCCATTAGTGAGGGTGAGATAAGCTTGATCCTCTGGTGTTGGTTCTATACTTGTCCATAAAAAAATAGTGTAGTTAGACCCCAAATAGCAAGTACCACTTGGAAGCATGAATGAAAAAACAAAAACTAGATCAAGTATATAGTGCAAGAACCAACACTCAGTGGCACGTTCCTTATCGTCGGGATAACATGACATTATTTCACCAAACAAGGACATAAAATGCCATGTCACACGAGATAAGGTACGTCACATAATTATGGTCAACCTAGGATAATGTGTCGTAGTTTGATCCATATTCCATCATAGCATAATGACCCAACTCTCCAACCAAATAAGGACAGAAGTTGGACCCCATACTATGATAGTTCATGTCCCTAAGCTACTAGTAGAATAATTACTATTATAAAAAAGTCAAGTTAGTACGGTCACATAATGTTACGGCTTAATATGTGGTGTCTGGGTTATCCCAGTATGCAACATATGAGTATCCTCAGATCATGCCATAATCGAGCAGGGCTGGCTAAATCAATGATATACGAGCAAGAATACATGTAAAAGTTACACCAGTCCCTTTCAAGGGCCCTGAGCTAATTAATGATCAGTAACAGTTATAGGATTTCTATAAAAAAGATACTGTCTCGGTCTTATATTTAGATCAGATACTACACTCTACTAGTGCGGATGATATACAGTATCCGTGGTTGTCACCCTCACTTTTTCAGCTAGGAATAATTTAGTAATTTAGCCTAGTTATTTAATTTTAGGAATATAATATTAATACTAGTGGGCCATGTATATTTATTTGATACTTGTATTACTTATTTAATTATTAGAGTATTATATTTAATTAGAGGCTTGTAGTATTTAATTTAGTTAGTGGACTAGCCTATTTAATTTGACTTGTGTAGTGGACCTAACTAGTTTAGTTTAGATCTATGGACCAATATTTAATTCTAGTTAGAATTGAGCCTAATAGTAAGCCCATTTATTAGGAGGATGAATTAATTAGTGAAACCAAGTAGACTAGAACCTTCCCTCCTCAATTAATTTTTTTATTCCAAATCTAGATCTAGAATTTTTTCTCTTCCAATTTCTTTATTCCCACACCAATTCCTACTCAAATTTCTTTCCAATTCCTTTCTTATTCTTCATTGGAGGCTATTAGAATAAGGATCTACAAGGAGGAGTAAGGATCTACAAGTTGGAGACTCTTGACACCTAATTTAGAGATTTTATTGGAAATCTATCTTTCAATAGGTACAATTTAGTTTTTCTAATCTAGTTAGACTTTAAATCTATAATTTTATTATTAGGAACTATCCCATATGCTAAGGCTACCCATAGGAATTAGATTTAGGTTCATAGGAGGCCTATGGAGAAAGTTGTGGTATTTTGTGTCAATTTTGGAAGAATTTCGAGATTGACACATCTTATGTTTGTCAATAGATCAATTAGACCAAATTGACCTGTTTGATTGTGTGTGACTAGTGTCGTATCCACAATTGGATTCGTGTAGGCCATATACTGACAATTTGGAGATACGGGTTAATTTGGAGGTTTTTTTCCGACACGGGGGTTTGAGCATGTCACATTTTGATATGGACACGTAGTTGAGTAGCTAGTTCTTCGTGTTGTTCATAATTATAATTTTAGACTTGCTCATAACCTTTAGAATATGTTTGGTTGTGTGGTGGAGCCGTATCGCAAGCGTATCATAGAATGAGTATGATACGGGTGCGGTACAGTCCACGTGTTTATTTTATTATATTTAGATTTAATATAGCTTTGTAATAGCTATTATATTATTATATTATAATGATTGTATGATATATGTATACGTATATTTATGTATGTGTCTATGTTTCAATTTGAGGTATTGGTGGTCATGGGAGAATATGATAGTGTATATGCATTACTAGTATAATTACTTATATATATATATATATATATATATATAGGTGTGTGTGGTATATATATATATGTGGAGGTATATATGTATATATAGATGTTGTGTTGGTTAGTGATATATATTTATATATATATATGCATGTGGTTATATATATATAGAGTTACATATATATATGAATATTGGTGATCTATATATATATATATATATATATATATATATATATATATATATATATATATATATGTATAGGTGTATAGTTATATTATGTGTTTATGTATAGATATGTACTTATATTTATGTGTGTGTGTGTCTTAGTGGAGTATGGTGCATTGATTAAGAGTGTGAGTGAGTGAGTGATTATAGAATGTACAGTGAGAGTAAGGGTCGGGCAGCAGCTAGGTGCAACAGCAAAAGCAAGCACCTAGAGCAGTAACAACTGCAGTAGCTCAACAACAACAACAAAAGGGCAGCAGCATTAGCAGCAACTGTAGCCACTATAACAGCTAACAGCAAGCAACAGCAAGAAGGAAGCAGCATTAGCAGCAACTGCAGCAACTACAACAACCAGCAGCAAGCAACAACAAGAGGGCAGCAACATTAGTAGCAACTGCATCAACTACAACAACCAGCAGCAAGCAACAACAAGGGTAGGAGCATGTCCAGCAGCTTTAGAGCAATAAGGATCAGTAGTAGTTGCCATAGGTTGGGGTTTTTTTTTATGATTAATGTTTGGATTAGTATATATTAGTATAAGTATTATATGGTGAGTTCATATATATTAGTATATGTAAACTAGTTAGTTAGGTATTAGTATTAGTTACTCTTAGTTCTAGTTACCTTGAAGTATTACCAAAGTATTAAGATTAGCGTTAATACTAAGGTATTTGAGCACATGTTAAGGTACTATTGGTTATCAAGATACTCAATATTAATAGAAGGGTAAAGGATAAGTATTACTAAGATATTGGTGATAAGCAAGTAATAGATTTCTTTATGAGTATATATATATATATATATATATATATATATATATATATATATATATAAGATAGTGTATATGGATACCAAGGGTATCCTAGTATCCAATTATCTTAAATATTAGTGTTAGTTAACTAACATAGCTAGTATAGCCTAGTTACATAGTGTATGAACCCAATATCCTAGAGAGTCACTCATATAACCTAGAAATAGCTAGTTTGACCAAGTTTAACTAGTTTGACCTAGAGTTGACATAGGTTGACTATTTTGACTTAGAAATGGTTTTATGACCTAGTCTCGACCTAGGACATCAAATTTAGTGCATTTATGGCTCATTTATCATTCTTTATTTTCCATTGACATAATATTCATATATAGGGTTATGAGATACCAGTTCAGACACAGTTTGTCATTCATTGCTCTGGAGCACATGCGAGTACATTCTTTGATAGTTTCTATTAAGTATTTAGAAATATTTTACATGACTCTTGACACATTGGTACTCAGACTAGTATACACATAGATTAGTCATGGGATATTATTTATTGTTTCATTGTTCCTCGTGTTCTCATACGGTTAAAAGACAATATTTAATATTAGACAATGTTCAATGTTCAAAGTTTAAGGTTCAATGTTTAATGTTTTACAATACCTTGAGTATCTTGTATCGTAACGTGTCATGGTTGGATCTATTGTACTAGTCAGGAAAAGGAAAAGTGTTAGCTAGATATGTGATCAAATTCTAGACAATATTCAATGTTCAATGTTTAAGTTAGACAATATTTATCCAACGTTTAAGTAGATAATGTTCAACCCAAGCCGATCATATATCTAACTAGTATTTCAATCACTTAGTATAGTTATAGTTCTTCACCATATTCTATTTTATTGTCTTGTTCTATTTTATTGATAAGTGTATACCATATTTCTCTTGTTTACATGTTTCTTCTACCATAGTATGATATTGTTCATTGTTTCTTATCATGTATTATATTTTCTATTTTTGTTTGTAGTCATTATCAATTAATTAGAACGGCTATTGGGTTGTACTTTATTCCAATCATTACTGGATATATTTTTTAGATGACTGGTTACTGAGGATGTGTTCCACTCACTAAGTGCTAACAGATGGAGTGTCACCTGAGGATGTAGGGCCTGATACTGAGGCCATTTAGATTTCTATATCTTGTAGTAGTTGTATCTAGTTTGACTTCGGATTATATTATTATTTCAAGATCTTAAGTTGTGTTTAGATGTTGAGTTGGACCTGTGATGTATTGAGAATTATATTTCTTTTTTTTCCATTCCATATCGTGCTTAAATCTTTTTTTAGTTTTTATATGTGATTGAGTATTGACTACCCTTTATTATATCATCATATTGCTCCTCCATTTGGAGTTAAGATGGCATGATAGGTATTATATATATATTGTGTGAGATGTTAAATAGTATAGAAGATTGAGACAACGTTCTACTCCCGATGATGCGGTATAGGCTGGACGTACCCACGTACTCGTACCCCTATACCGGGTGTGGGTCGTGACACATTTTTGTCGCGGCCCATGTAGGTCAGGCTTCACAATAGTGCGATGTCATGGTAGTACAACAACATAGTTGTACTACTGTAAGCCAGCGATAGGATAGGATATAGGATACTAGGATGAGAGAGCGAATAATCAATCATAACTGGGGAACAATTCCAACCTAATTGAATCTTGCCATCTTTATCATTCTGAATATTGCTTTTCTTGAAAAATTTGTCCTTCTAGGATGATATCGTATCATGCTCAGTATTGATTCCTTATGTTTGAATTTGTCTTTAGGAAGCCGTTGAAGACGCGTTTCCAGCGCTCAGGTGCAATATCAGCGTGGTCAGTCACTTTGTCACCTATGAGGGCAGTACTAGTAGACACTGTTCCAGCAACTATATTCCAGAGATCCACTTCACCAATTCAGGTGGGCATTTCTGTAGTACCGTTCGGGGGTGCTCCACCTCCAGTACAGAGGACAACACCGACAGTTTCAAGGAATTTCTATTCCCACCACCCGCAGTCGATCAGACGTAGATATTTATGGTCTTTCAGCAGATGATAGAGGCATAAACAGTGTCAGTTAGAGGTTATGGGATAGGTCATTGAGAATGCTTACCAGATTGCATTCGTCGCAGTAGAGAGAGTCTCCTTAGTCCAGCCGTAGACGATATCGCCTCAGCCCGATCCGCAGCAACCGAGGCCAGGGACTATCATTTACTTCAAGAGGATGGGGCCTAAGGACTTTAAGGGCACAGAGAGAATCTTGTACGCAGACGACTTGATAGAGGACATTAAGTGGGACTTGCTATTGGCGCAGATTTTTGAGAGCTTGCAGGTAGAGACAACGGGTAGTATGATGTTCGATATTACGCTGACATGGTTTCGGACAGACCCCAGGATATCAGCACCGGGACTTACTTAGGAAGCTTTCAAAGAGCTTTTTGAAAAGAGGTTCTTCTCTGATGTGGCTCTGATTACTTTGGAGAGTTAATTCCAGAACCTCGTCAAGGGGAACTTGACAGTGAACGAGTATGCGATAGAGTATTGCCAATTGGGATTTTTTTTGGGACAAAATCGTTGGGCCAAGGCTAGAAAGTTCAGGAAGGGACTTAACAGTGAGATTAAGTCTCATACAAATGGAGACCGCATCGCCACTTTTTAGAAAATTTAGAGACAGGCACATCAGGCGGAGGATGTAACGACCCGTTTCGCTCAAGCTGTCTGCCGATTCAAACGGCAAAAGTGCAACGTCCCGATCCACTTTGCTCAGCGAGAATAATCATTTGAGGCAAAGGATTTTCAGACTTATCTTTTCAGGAGTTCCGGCTTAGGTTTTAAAGGCTCGCTCGGAGTATTGCTTGACCGAGGCAAATCGTCGCTAAGGTGGGTGGCTACGATGAACTTGTCTTTGCTTATCCAGCCCACTTAAAATATGGACGGTATATGCTAGTCGCTTAGGTGAATCACCCCCTGTATGGTAATAAAGAATACAACACACCTAGCTAAGGGAATAATCCCAACTTGTATTGCTAGTGTTAGAACATGGAAATGAAACTTTACTCATATATGGACCCTCGCATGCTACCCTTGTCTTGTGCAACTAGACCCCGCTATGCCTCTAGTAAAAAATTATACTCTTCGTAATGCATAGTTCACTTGCTACAATATACGACTCTAGATTATGTCGCTTGGTATGTCCCCGTACGGTTTTACTCCGCGGTTTACCCTTAGACCGTGTCAAAGTAAATGTTTATATTCTATATGAATACAATGCTTGCCTGCTTATATACTAACTTGTATTTATTGCCATATTTTAATATTTGCTACAAGAATTTATGCCACAACCAAGTAATACTATCGCGTATCGTTCATGCATCTTGTTAGACACAAGACTATCAAATAGCTCTTCTGTGCAATATGAACTTGCAAGTATCCTGGACCGTTAGTGCACCAAGGTAGTTCCTAAAATAGGAAAATACATTAAGGCAAGTATAATACTGAATGAGAATCATGTCAAGTTACATCTGAACAAGAATCCTGTCAAGCAAATATAAGAACCACAGCTCGTGGAGCAATGCTCGTTTAAGAACAAAGAACCATGGATTATCATATCTATATGTGAAATTGGAATGACCCAGACTTGCAAGTCGTGGATAACTTATTTAACAAGTGGATCTTTGGATCTCAATTCCACAGGCAGTTTCCAGGGCACCGGGGCTGATCCGATCTGGATGAAACTCTTTTAGACTTTCCTACGCTAGGCAGGGTGGCGCCTCCGCTAACGTCGTGCCATCCTTGCTCAAAAGGATCTTAGTCTCTTGTTCTGGATGGGATTGTTTGTAGCGTCGCATCCTTTCGTTGCATCCTTCCTCATTCATAGACTATAACTCGTCCTTTAGGGTTATGCCAGTGACACATGTTCATATAGATAAGTCATCCTCGCTTAGCGGCAATTCACGTGCGAGTCATTGTATCACGCCTAAAAATCAGAATGATCTGAATGATCTTGAGTATAACACACTTGTACATATGGAACACTTCAACATCTTCTATAATACCTGATATTTCATGTAACTCGTGCACCCAAAATATCATCTAGTTTATAATACTTGTGTTTGCATATGCTATTTGCCCCTGGATTTTAAATATGCTTGTGCTTGATTTAACATGCTTTACCTTGGACAGGGAAGAACGAATAGTAAGGTGGTAAGTCTTGCCGTATTTTCTCTCATATCATACGGCACACTGCCACACGAGTTAGGCTATTCATCATTGCCATAAAACTGATCCTAAGACACGACTAGAAAGATAACTTAATGGATGGTGCACGAAACCTATATAACGTATTTGGATTTTTCGAGCGGGCGAGTAGCCTCCCCACCAATGCATTCATGTACTAATAACCCATCAGATTGCTTGTAGGGTGCGAGATAACCTCGTTCGGTGCGGATGACTCCTTCGTGCATGGTAAGGCATGGAGTCCACTCTGAAGTCTTGGAGCATTGTGTCCGGAACTAAAGTACATATACAAGACACAAATTTAGCCACTTGGCATGCTTTTACTGTTTCATAGAGAGAGGCTTGAGCGACATATAATCTCAGCCTAGCGCTGCCTGTAACACTTGTTCAATATCAATAAACAGTTTGCTTACTTCTATACTTGTGTTATTCAATGCTTATGCTATTGACGATTCTGTGAACTTGTTACCAATTGCCTAAGCGTTTATTATTCCGTTGCACTCGGATAATCTGTGCAACTCTGTGGCTTAGACCTCTTACCGCTAGTCGGGACCACGTCCTTGCACGGACGCGGCTCACGCTCGTGCGGCATCATGCCCAGATGGGTTAAACGATCTTCCCGCGGGAGTGCTAGCGCGGTCATTCTCCCCCAGTAGGGACGGCCGATTAGGCTGCGGGAGATCGAGGTGTAACATATTGGTATCAGAGCATGGGTATACGCCTTTGGACTTCGTTTTAATTTTCTCAATTTTAAAAGCTCGTTCGTGGGTTATGTGCATACGCTCTCTCTCAATGTCCCGTTGGAATATTCCAAACAATAAGTCAAAATACTTTAAAAAGTGCAAGTTAATGGTATAATTGCTTGTACAAAATTGTGATACAAAGTCCTTTCTGCCGACCTGTGCTAATCTTTGTGGGAATAGACTCGTGCTAGACTTTGTGGAAATAGACTCGTGCTAGAATTTTCGAGATATGTGCGAATCCGAATACCTATACATGATTATCCAACTGGTTAGTGTGCGAAGTAGAATATCACTCGAATGGTTAGCTATGCACACAGCCTTTTAGCTAAGTTGTGTAGAGTATCGCACGCCAAGACCCTTTTGGTGCAAGCTAAGTTACAATGAGATTGGGATATCATTCAGGAATAAGACAAGTCGGACTTAGAATGGAAACCGATATAAACATTATCAGATAATCGCTAAGGCGATCATAGAAAATCGTGCTTAGATTTTGGAAAATAGTTCCAACAGTATTTCGTGTCAGAAGATACAAATCGAATGTAGGTTACTTTGATGACTATAAACAGGGATAAATTCGAGGCTAAGAGTTATCAGGTTATACCTAAGTATCGTTCAGGAATTCTAAGAAAAATTCGACAAATACGCTAGCGATTGATGCAATCACGATTAAGAATTTGATTGGGTAACTCAATTTTGAGTGGTGTATGGATCATTTAGAAATATCCAAACAGATTCATAGGTCTCGTACGATAGTCAGATTGAACGGTTGGAGAATGTCTTGAACAAATCATAAGGCTTATATCGAATTGGGACTCGTAAAAATAGAAATTGATATCTTGGTTAAGAAAAACTTGTTGGAAACTTGAGGATCGTGAGAGCAATTTCGTATTGAAACAAACAAATTGAACTTGAATACAATATTGCTCGATTAGAAATATAAGCGATACCGTATTTGACTTGGAGTTTGGAAGAAATGCCTGTGCTTCGAAAGTCTTAAGGACAAAACTTTTTCTGAGTGGTGTATAATATAATGACCCATTTCGCTCAAGCGGACTGCCAATTTAAATGATAAAAGTGCAATATTTCGACCCTCTTTGCTTAGCAAGAATACTCGTTTGAGGCAAAGAATTTCTAGACTTGGCCCTTCAAGAGTTCCGGCTTAGGTTTTTAGAGGCTCGCTCGGAGTATCGCTCGACCGACGCGAATTATCGCTAATGTGGGTGGCTACGATGAACTTGTCTTTGCTTAGCCAGCACACTTAAAATATGAATGATACATGCTAGTCGCTAGGTGAATCGCCCCCTACATACTAATAAAGAATACAATGCACCAAGCTAAGAAAATAATCCCAACTTGTACTTCTTGTGTTAGAACATGGAAATAAAACTTTACTCATATATGGACCCTCGCATGCTACCCTTGCCTTGTGCAACTAGACCCCGCTATGCCTCGAGTAGAATATTATACTCTTCATAATGCACTGTTCACTGGCTATACTGCATGACCCTAGATTATGTCGCTCGGTCTGTCCCCGTACTTTTTTACTCCGTAGTTTACCCTTAGACCGTGCCAAAGTAATTGCTTATGTTCCATATAAATGTAATGCTTGCCTGCTTATATGCTAACTTGTATTTATTGCCTTATTTGAATATTGGCTACAAGAAATTATGTCACAACCCAGTAATACTATTGTGTATCGTGCATGCATCTTCTTAGCCAAAAGACTATCAAATAACTCTTTTGTGCAATGTGAACCTGCAAGTATCCGGGACCGTTAGGTCGCCAAGGCAGTTCCAGAACTATGGAAATATATCAAGGCAAGTTTTATACTGAACGAGAATTATGTCAAGATATATCTGAATAAGAATCCTGTCAAGCAAATATAAGAACAACAGCTCGTGGAGCAATGCTCGTTTAAGACAAAGAATGATGGATGTCACTACCACATTCTAAAATAGGGGTATTTTTGTCTTTTTTATTTATTATAAGTAATGTCTATATTTTATTTAATATATTGTATGTTATATTTTATATATATAATATATTGTGTTCATTAATGGATGAGTTAGTAGACTAGACCTAGAAGCCCACTAGATGAATCCCTGACTAAATTATAGGATTATGGATTTTAATTAGTATATTTTTTGAGTTTAATTATTGGGGATTATAATTTATTATTGTTATTTTATTTAATTATTGTACCTTACCGTTTCTTCGATATTTGGATAACTCATAAATACCCTCTCTTGTGCTTCATTTTAGTCACACAATATTCGTTACAGATGTTTATTTTAAATCCAATTAAATCCAACTTTGTATCTTTGTCCGTTCTAATCAAAATTGGAGACACAACATGGACCCGTTTTGTACAACCCAAATTATGACAATATTCTAATCTGAGTCTTCTACGTCCACGATACTTGTGTCCCACCTAATTTTAATCCTATGTACTTCCAATTAATTTTAGAACATCATTTAAATTAATTTTTAATTAAATTAGTGTAAGGACCCAACTTAACCTAAAACTAGAGCCAACACCAACCCAAACCCGCACTCACACCCTCAAGGTTCATACTAAACACCAAACACCCTTTTTAACCATTACATCACACCAAATATGATATTTTCCATCATTCAATCCAAACCCCAATTTTTGTGCAATTTTCTAAATGTTGGGGACTTTTATGCAAAAGTGCAGTGAGGTGTCCACCTTTCATTAGACCCAACATATGAAGAAACACCTTACCTTTTCTTTGACCGGTCATATGCATTTTCCTTGCATTTTTAGAGTATGTAACACTCAAAACATCACCCCTTAACCATCTTGGCCTTCCATTCAAACCCATTCAATCCTAACCTTTAAATTTCCTACATGTAAAAGCCAATCCCAATCCCTAGGAGGCATGGCCGACCCTAATCACTAGGTAGTCATCACCCTTTTCTAGCTCATACAAAAACTATTATCTTCCTATTATTTTTCATCACCAACACCAAAGCTACAAACCAAACCCTAACCCTAAACTATTTACAACCACCATCACCATCACCCTCTCCATCCCTGGCCCTCCACCGACGACAGCAGCTCGCCTAAGCTACACCTTACCTCTTCACCACCACCACCATTAACATCACCGCCACCACCTTGCCAACACGACGACAGCCTTCACCTCCTTCGCACGACCCCTTGCACCATCACATCTCTCGCCTCCATCCCGTAGCCGACCGTCGACCTCATTCCCGACTGGACAGCAGCCACCGCCTGCTCCCATCATCATCACGATCACCCGCCGAGCAGCGGCCACCCTGACTCGCCCCCGACCTTCTTACCATCTCCCTGACTTCCCCACGCCATCGTCGACCTCCTCATCACCACCGCCACCGACGACAGCCTCCAACCTCATCACCATCATCACCATCATCATTATCATCTCCTCCGTAAGCAACCACCAGACCTCCGCCTGAGCAGGACCGCTCCTCCCTGACCGACGAGCAACCAACCTCCCACTGAGCAACATACCTCCTCCCTCGATACCCCGACTCCTCCCCTCACCATCGTCGTTCTCGACTCGACCACGACAACAGCCGCCACCGTCGGGACAGTCCTTTCCGAGCGGTAAGCCACCACCATTCACGCCGGACTATACCCCGCCGCACCACAACGAGTCACCTCCACCACTGATCTACATTCGAGCACCACCTCGTCATCGCCATCAAGTCGATCACCCCGTCAACCTGCCTGAGCAGTCCCTTCTCGACTTCACCAGTATCCCCACCGGAGCCCGAGCACCCTCTCCGATCAGAATCACCCTTCTCGATCACGCACACCCCGAGGTTTAAACCTGTCCTCTCTTATTTTATATTGTGTTGTTGCGTGACACTGCGTTTGGGTGAACCCTAGTGACTAGTGTGTGTGTGCATGTATAACTAGTATTTAGTATTTGAAATTAGTATTAATAGTAATTAGGTTTAATAATAATTAGGTTTAATAATTACTTCAATAGAAATTGGGTTTATTATTTATGTTACGGGAATTTGGTTGTTAGTCGTAGGTATCACATATTTCTATGTGTTGTGTAGACCTAGATGTATTAATATAATTATATGTAGTGGGTAATACTATGTAATATATTATGGTGCTATATATTTATATATTAAACATATTTTGGTAACTAAGTGTCTTGTGTATCTAACCTACTAGGTAGACCATGTATTAGTGCTATACGAGATTGGAGATTTGGATATTGTGTTAAGTTAGTTGTTTGTCTTGTTGTGCACGGTATTCAAGGACATGACACCTCTGCGTTTAGACACGCACACTTGACCCTACTAGTTGACTAGTTATCACCCTTGTGCAGTTCCGAGTGCATTATAATTATGTTTACGTGAGTACCAGTGTAATGGCGGATGTATTATATTATATTATATAAATATAGGACCTTTGGATCGTTCTACGAGACTTTGGGAGTAGGATATTATTATTGTCCGCTCAGAACCACAAACAAGTACATTCTCTGATAATTTTCGTTATTTGATAATTTCTATAATTCAAGTATTTAGAAATATTACATATGAATCTTGACACTGTGCTACACGGACTAGTATATAGATTAGATCTGCAGTCATGAGATGTTACATTAGTTATCGTATTGACATTGTACACGATATTAATATTAGATATTGTACAAGATATATTGGACATTGATAGTGTATCATAAGGTGTCATGGTTGGATCCACTGTACTAGTTGGGGGCGGAGAAATTGCTAGTGAGAAATGTGATCATAACCCTATCGTACAAGTATAAAATAATTTAAGTGTTAATCATACACCTCACGTATGATTAGCCAGGCCATATAGCAATCGTACATGTTTTCAAGCCGATCACATATCGAAGCTACTATTTCAAACATTTAGAATAGTTACAGTTCTCCATTTCAGTTCATATACTACATTACCCTGTATATGATATTGTAGCTCTTTCTCTTCATTCCATATATACACTTTCTATACCATATTGTCTATTGCCTGTTCTCTTTATTATTTGTCATTGTATCTATTTATTATTTTCTCTTCGTATATAGCATCATTTAATTGGAACTGTTATCGAGTTATACTTCGCTCCAATCCTGACTGGATATATTTTTCTAGACTACGACTTAGAGGACTGGTGTCCGATATATTATGGTCCACAGGGAGAGTAGTTGCAGCCTTTGACCTTGTAGCCAGGTGTAATTCTGGGAGGTCTAGCCGGGATTACTAGTTATTCAGTTAGTTTCTTTTAGCAGTTTGTGGTATCGAATTTGTTTCTGGCATACTTTGAGACTTGGATGTTATTGTTTAAGTTAGATTATTTTGTTTAGACGTGGTGCATTATATTTATTTTCTTCGATATCTTATCGTACTTTAGTTCTGTATTTGTGTATTTACATATTATATTGTGATATCTGTGTCTCTTAATGGAGTTGATATCATGTACAGGTTTGTGAGTTATGTTTAGTATTATTGAGACGTAGACAAAATTCTACCGTCGATGCTGCGGCGTAGGCTGGACGTACCCATGACTCATGCCCAAATTTCTGGTATGGGTCGTGACACATTTTTAGAGGTAGCCCATGCAGGTCAGGCTTCGCATGTAGGGAGATATCGTGGTAGTACAACATCTTAGTTGTACTACTGTGAGTCTGTGATTGGATATAGGACATATGATACTAGGATGATAGCAAATACTCAATCACAACTAGGAACACTTCTAATCTATTTCTATTGCTATTCTTTCTGAGCATTGCCTTTCTTGAATACTGTCCTTCCTTGATAATATTATATTCTTGTGCCTTAATGACTTATTCTGGTTTTGATCCGTCTTCAGGATGCCGCTGAAGACCAGATCGCAGGATCAGCAGCAGCCTCCGAGGCAGACCCAGCAGGCTTGTTATTTCTGTAAGAATCCAGGTCTCCTTCGGAAGAGCTGTAGAGTGAGGCTAGGACTTTGTTTGTACTGTGGCACTGCGGGACATCGAGTGAAGGATTGTCTTCGAGCTCCTTATCTTTCCGGCCAGCGCACAACTCCAAATCAAAGAGGTCCAGTTAGGCTACCTGTGGAACCGCAGATTGCTCAACACAAGCGAAGGAAGCCACCGTAGCAGGGCGGAGCATTTGTGATGACGGTCAAGGAGACCGATACTGCAGGTGATATGATAAAAGGTTCGTCCGTTCTCACTTGTTGTTATTAAATTTGATTCTTGTTGATCAATTATTCAATTTAATTCTTGGTGTCGTTGTTGAGTTTGATTTCATATCAAGATTAATTTTACGGACTAAATTACAGTATCATCTAATGACATATGTTGATGAGGACAGTGAGAAAAGTAAAACGTCTACTTTGGTTATGGAGCCTAGAGTTTATCGCAGCCACATTAGCTGTCGTGGTAGAAACGTAGGAACCTGACCTTGGATGTATATATCTTAGTTATAAAATTTAGAGTTTCTTGCAGTCATACCGGTTGGCGTGGTGAGGATTCTAGATGACAGGATTATAGAGTTGCATACCTTAGTTATTGAACCGATCATTTGTCGCAGCTATGCTTACTGGCATGGCGAGGATTCTGAGTGTCATGATTTTGGGCAGACGTGTATGATTATCAGATTGTATCTTAAATTGGTTCTTAAAGTATTATCTCAATACTTATCAACTTCTGTTTTTATAGGACCTTGTTCCATTATTTTCTTTACTAGCAGTAGAGATACCGTTAGTCCTTAGTCCAGCTTCTTTCCATTAGGGTTCCTTGTTAGTGTGATAATTGGTGACTTACAATTAGGTCTGTGTCTTGAGTATCAGTGTTGACTGTTGGGAGTGTGGCTTGTGAGTCTTTAAGTATTTTTTGGTTGGACATGTGAGCAGTAGGCATCAGTCTAGAGTTAAACCATAGCATAGTACCTTGTAGCAATAGTTCTATGATATGTGTCATTATAGTTAGTATTGGTACTATAGGTAAAAGGGGGAGTAATGAGTATCAGTGAGGGTTTCACGAGTTAGTATCAAAGTTAGCATGCCAGTCCTGGATAGTCATGAATTCATGTAGTTGGATGATCCATGTAAACAATTAAGTATCAAGAAAATTGTGTTGAAAATTAATGGAGCATGATGTTCAATTTTGTGGTTAATACTTGGGTGTGTCAAGAGTAAAGAAATATATATGCATAAAGGGTATTAATGAGTGTTCCATAGTAGGAGGATACCTATAAGTGAATAGGAGAGTATGAGAGAATAAGGATACATTATGCTAAGTAGTAAGACTTGTATTACAAATAAAAATAGGGCCTTGATGTGAGTATATATGAGTGCAACAGTATATGACTACTGATGGATGTATCACCTGATATTGAGGCCAGTAATTGTTTTGAAGCAATAGATGGAAGAGTGTCTAGAAATTATGTGCAGGATGCACAGTGGGTGATGAGTGTCAATGTGATGAGGTAATCTAATGATGAAGCTAGTGTTACTATACCAAGAGTGCTAGTGTTTCTATGTCAAGGATTAGTTAAACAATGTGCTAGTAACAGTAAGTACCTCGTATGATAATATTAGATTGATGTATCAGTTAATATGGATAAAAAACCATTGGAAGTTATAGTGCAAGTAATCCAGGCAGTATAAATTTTAATACACAGTTGAGGGGTGTAGACAATTGGTGTATTGGTGTGTATCTTTTGTGTTAGAGACAATAAGTATATATAGGTATACTTAGATAGATGTGGGTAAGAATGTATATTAGTATATGAGTAGATGATATCCATGTGTAAGGATCTGTTGGCTTGAGCATGTATGAGATGGCACTATAAAATGACTTTGGTGTCCATCTAGAGTTGTATTAGAGGGAGAAGTACTTAGTGTGCAATGTTGCACTTGGCGGGCACTTGAGTGATAATAACAATAAGTATAAACAATTGTAGTAGGTAAGAGATCTAGCTGTGAGTGTGCATGTAGTAGAAACAGTGGTACTAAAGGGATAGGGGTATCAAATTTTGGATGCATAATTAAACCTATGGTTGTGTTAGAAGGTTCTGTTCTGTTCTTTCTTTCTGTTCCTTTCGTCTATTTGATTGATTGATTGATTCCTTAGTACCATAGCTTGTATCAGTGATTTTTTGTTAGAATATAATTAGTAGTATATCCGGACAGAGACTGTAATACCATGACAAAAAAGACCATAACCATGCAGTTTTACCAAGATTGTATGTTGTATGACTGTAGGTAGGACTTTCTTAGACCTTGGCTTTTGGGGGTTTGACCGTATTAAAGATTAATGAAGAGGTTATGACTCGACAGAGAGAGACAAGGTGTCTTAAATTTCGAGGACAAAATTTTTCTAAGGGGGGTAGACTTTTCACTACCACATTAAAAAATAGAGGTATTTTTGTCTTTTTATTTATTATAAGTATTGTGTATATTTTATTTAATATATTACATATTATATTTTATATATATATATATAATATATTGTGTTCACTAATGCATGAGTTAGTAGACTAGACCTAGAAGCCCACTAGATGAACCCCTGACTAAATTATAGGATTATGGATTTTAATTAGTACATTTTTTTGGGTTTAATTATTTGTAGCGCTACACAAGCTTTTGTCTTCCAACATATTTCATACCCTTGTCCTAGAAGTGCCCATCTTCCATTCTAACCTTTGTGTAACTCATAAATACCCTATCTTGTGCTTTATTTTAGTCGCACAATATTTGTTACGGACGTTTATTTTAAATCCAAATAAATCCAACTTTGTATCTTTGTCCGTTCCAATCAAAATTGGAGACACAACCTTGACCCGTTTTTTGCAACCTAAATTATGATAATATTATATTCTGAGTCTTCTACGTCCATGTCACTTGTGTCCCACCTAATTATAACCCTTTGAACTTCCAATTAATTTTAGAACACCGTTTACATTAATTTTTAATTAAATTGGTGTAAGGACCCAACTTAACCCAAAACTAGACCCAACACCAACCCAAACCCCCACTCACACCCTTAAGGTTCATACTAAATACAAAACACCCTTTTTAACCATTACATCACACCAAATATGGTGTTTTCCCTTATTCAATCCCAAACCCTACTTTTTGTTCAATTTTCCAAATGTTGGGGACTTTTATGCAAAAGTGCAGTGAGGTGTCCACCTCACATTAGACCCAACACACGAATAAACAACTCCCCTCTTCTTTGACCGGTCACATAGATTTTTCATGCATTTTTGGAGTGTGTAACACTCAAAACATTACCCCTTACCATCTTGGCCCTCTATTCAAACCCACTCAATCCTAACCTTTAAATTTCCTACATGTAAAAGCCAACCCCAATCCCAAGGAGGCATGGCCGGCCCTAATCCCTAAGTAGTCATCACCCTTTTCTCCCTCATACAAAAACCATCATCTTCCCATTATTTTTTAATACCAACCCCAAAGCTACAAACCGAAACCTAACCCTAAACTATTTACAACCACTATCACCATCACACTCTCCATCCCCGACCATCCACCACCGACAGTAGGTCGCCTGAGTTACACCCCGCCTCTTCACTACCACCACCATTATCATCACCGCCACCACCTCGCCAACCCGACGACAGCCTTTATCTCCTTCGCACGACCCCTCATCCTCGACTTCCCGAGCACCCCTTGTACCGTCCCATCTACGACCTCTATCCCGTGGCCGACCGTCGACTTCATCCCGGACGGGACAACAACCACCACCTTCTTCCATCATCATCCCGATCAACTGTCGAGCAGCGGCTACCCTGACTCATCCCCGACCTGCTCACCATCTCCCCGACTTTCCCACGCCATCGTCGACCTCCTCATCACCACCGCTACCGACGACAGCCTCCAACCTCATCACCATCATCAATACCATCACCATCATCTCCTCCGCGAGCAACTACCAGACCTTCGTCTGAGCAGGACCGCTCCTCGCTGACCGCCAAGCAAACAACCTCCCTCCGAGCAACATACCTCCTCCCTCGATACCTCGACTCCTCCCCTGACCATCGTCATTCTCGACAAGACCCCGACAATAGCCACCACCGCTGGGTAGACCTCTACGAGTGGCGAGCCACCACCGTTCATGCTGGACTACACCCCACCGTACCACAATGAGTCACCTCTACCACTGATCTTCATCCGAGCACCACCTCGCCATCGCCATCAATCCGATCACCCCGTCGACCCGCCTGAGCAGTCCCTTCCCGACTTCACCAGCATTCCCCGCCGGAGCCCGAGTACCCTCTCCGGTCCGCGTCACCCTCATCGATTGCGTACGCCATGAGGTTTGAACCTGTCCTCTCTTTTTTCATGTTGTATTGTTGCGTGACATTGCGTTTGGGTGAACCCTAGTGACTAGTGTGTGTGTGCATGTATGATTAGTATTTAGTATTAGAAATTAGTATTAATAGTAATTAGGTTTAATAATGATTAGGCTTAATAATTACTTTAATAAAAATTGGGTTTATTATTTATGTTACGGGAATTTGGTTGTTAGTCGTAGGTATCACATATTTCTATGTGTTGTGTAGACCTAGATGTATTAATATAATTATTTGTAGTGGGTACAATATAATATATTAAGGTACTATATATTTATATATTAAACATATTTTGGTAACTCACTGCCTTGTGTATCTAACCTACTAACTAGACCATGTGTTAGTGCTATACGAGATTAGAGATTTGGAAATTATGTTAAGTTACTTATTTGTCTTGTTGTGCATGGTATTCGAGGACATGACACCTGTGCGTTTAGACACACACACTTGACCCTAATAGTTGACTAGTTATCACCCTTGCGTAGTTTCGAGTGCAGTAAAATTTTGTTTACGTGCGTACTAGTGTAATGGCTGATGTATTATATTATATTATATTATATAAATATAGGATCTTTGGATCGTTCTGCGAGACTTTGGGAGCAGGATATTGGTATTGTCTGCTCAGAACCATGAGCGAGTACATTCTCTGATAATTTCCGTTATTTGATAATTTCTATAATTCAAGTATTTAGAAATGTTACATCTAATTCTTGACACTGTGCTACACGGACTAGTATATAGATTGGATCCCCTGTCTGAGATATTACATTGGTTATCGTATTGACATTATAAATAATATTGATATTAGATATTGATATTAGACATTGTACATGATATATTGGACATTGATCGTGTATCGTAATGTGTTATGGTTGGATCCACTGTACTAGTTGGGGGCAGGGAAATTGCTAGTAAGAAATGTGATCATAACCCTATCGTACAAGTATAAAATAATGTTAGTGTTAATCATACACCTCACGTATGATTAGTCAGGCCATATAGCAATCGTACATGTTCCC
Organism: Iris macrosiphon; assembly: GCA_036927795.1. Taxonomy (NCBI): domain Eukaryota; kingdom Viridiplantae; phylum Streptophyta; class Magnoliopsida; order Asparagales; family Iridaceae; genus Iris; species Iris macrosiphon. The sequence goes on along the minus strand of JAYESA010000028.1, from coordinate 968,107 downwards.
AAGCCGATCACATATCAAAGCTACTATTTCAAACACTTACAATAGTTACAGTTCTCTATTTCAGTTCATATACTACATTACCATGTATATAATATTGTAGCTCTTTCTCTTTATTCTATATATGCACTGTCTATACCATATTGCCCATTGCCAGTTCTCTTTATTATTTTCCATTGCATCTATTTATTGTTTTCTCTCAGTATATAGCATCATCAATTTATTGTTTTATAGTCCTTGTCAATTAATTGGAACTGTTATCGGGTTATACTTCGCTCCAATCCTGACTGGATATATTTTTCTAGACTACGACTTAGAGGACTGGTGTCCGACATATTATGGACCACAAGGAGAGTAGCTGCAGCCTTGGACCTTGTAGCCATGTGTGATTCCGGGAGGTCTAGCCGGGATCACTAGTTATTCAGTTAGTTTCTTTTAGTAGTTTATGGTACCAGATTTGTTTTCGGCATACTTTGAGACTTGGATATTATTGTTTGAGTTAGATTTTTTTTTTAGACTTGTGTTGCATTACGTTTATTTTATTTGATACCTTATCATGCTTTAGTTCTGTGATTGAGTATTTACATATTATATTACGATATCTGTGTCTCCTTATGGAGTTGATATCATGGACAGGTTGTGAGTTATGTTTAGTATTATTAAGACCTAGACAGTTTTATATTGCCGATGCTGCGGTATAGGCTAGACGTACCCACGACTCATGTCCAAATTCTGGGTGCAGGTAGTGACAATGGATTATCATGTCTAGATGTGAAATTGGAATGACCCGGACTTGCATGTCGCGGACAACTTCTTTAACAAGTGGATCTTCCGATCTCAATTCCACGGGAGGTCTCCGGGGCACCGGGACCGATCCGATCCGGATGGAACTCTTTTAGCCTTTCCTGTGCTCGGTAGGGTGGTGCCTCCACTAACGCTGAGCCGTCCTTGCTCAAAAGAATCATAGTCTCTTATTCTGGATGGGATAGTTTATAGCGCCGCATCGTTTCGTTGCATCCTTCCTCGTTTATAGACTATAACTCGTCCTTTATGGCTATGCCAGCGACTCATGTTCATATAGATAAGTCATCCTCACTTAGTGGCAATCCGCTTGTGAGTCATTGCATCGCGCCTAGAAATCAAAAATATCTGAACGATCTTGAGTATAACACACTTGTACATATGGAACACTTCAACATCTTCTGCAACACCTGATATTTCGTGTAACTCGTGTACCCAAAACATGATCTCGTTCACAACACTTGTGTTTGCATATGCTATTTGCCCCTGGATTTCAATATATGCTTGTGCTTGATTTAACTTGGTTTGCCTTGGACAGGGAAGAACGGATGGTAAGATACTAAATCTCGCCGTGTTTCCTCTTATATAGTACGGCGCACTTCAACACAAGTTAGGCTATTCATTATTGCCATAAAACTGATCATAAGGTAAGACTAGAATAATAACTTAATAGATGGTGCACGGAACCTATATAACGTATTTGGATTTGTCGAGCTGGTGAGTAGCCTCTCCACTAGTGCATTCATGTACTGATAACCCACCAGATTGCTTGTAAGGTGCGGGAGAACCTCGTACGGTGTGGATGCCTCCTTCGTGCGTGCTAAGATGTGGAGTCCACTCTGAAGCCTTGGAGCGTTGCGTCCAGAACTTAAGCACATATACAAGCACAAATGTAGCCACTTGGCACGCTTTTACTGTCTCAAAGAGAGAAGATTGAGCGACTTGTAATCTTGGCCTAGCGTCGCCTATAATACTTGTTCAATATCAATAAAGAGTTTGATTAACTTCTATACTTGTGTTATTCAATGCTTTTGCTATTAATGACTCTGTGAACTTGTTACCTATCGCCTATGCATTTATTATTCCGCTACACTTGGATAATCTGTGCGACTATGTGGCTTAGACCTCTTACCGTCAGCCTAGACCATGGTTTTGCACTTGCGTGGCTTATGCTCGTGCGGCATCACGCCTAGATGGGTCAAGAAAAAATCCCGCGAGAGCGCTGACGCGATCATTCTCGCCTTGCGTGGATGGCCGATTAGCCTGCAGAAGATTGGGACGTGACATATCGGTATCAGAGCATAGCTATACGCCTTTGGACTTTATTTTAATTTTCTCTGTTTCGAAAGCTCGTTCATGGGTTATGTGCATACGCTCTCTCTCAATGTCCCATCGAAATGTTCCATACAATAAGTCAAAATACTTTAAAAAGTGCATGTGAATGGTATGATTGCTTGTACGAAATTGTGATACGAAGGCATTTTGTGCCGATCTGTGCTAGACTTTGTGGGAATAGACTCGTGCTAGAATTTGCGAGATATGTACGAATCTGAATACCTATACATGATTATCCAGCTGGTTAGTGTTCGAAGTAGAATTTTGCCCGAACGGTTAGATATGCACACAGCCTTTTTGCTAAGTTGTGTAGAGTATCGCGCGCCAAGACCCTTTTGGTGCAAGCTAAGTTACAACAAGATTGGAATATCGTTCAGGAATAAGATAAGTTGGACTTAGAATGGAAACTGATATAAACATTATCAGATAATCGCTAAGGCGAACATAGAAAATTATGCTTGGATTTTGGAAAATAGCTCGAATGGTATTTCGTGTCGGAAGATAAAAATCGAATATGGGTTACTTGGATGACTATAAATAGGGATAAATTCGAGGCTAAGAATTATCAGGTGATACCTAAGTTTCGTTCATGAATTCTAAGGAAAACTCGGCGAATACGCTAACGATTGATGCAACCGCGATTGTGAATTTGATTGGGTGACTCGATTCCGAGTGGTGTATGGATCATTTAGAAATATCTAAACGGATTCATAGGTCTCGTGTGATAGTCAGATTGAATGATTGGAGAATGTCTTGAATAAATGTTAAGGCTTATATCAAATGAGATTCATAAAAATTAAAGTCGATATCTTGGTTAAGAAAAACTTGTTGGAAACTTGAGGATCGTACGAGCGATTTTGGATTAAAACAAAAGAATTGAAGTTGAATACAATATTGCTCGATTAGAAGTATAAGTGATAACGGATTTGACATGGAGTTTGGAAGAACGGCCTGTGCTCCGGAAGTCTCGATGACGAAACATTTTTTGAGTGGTGTATAATGTAACGACCCATTTTGCTCAAACGGACTGCCAATTCAAACGACAAAAGTGTAACCACCTGACCCGCATTTCTCAGCGAGAATACTTGTTTGAGGCAAAGGATTTCAAGACTTGGCCCTTTAGGAGTTTCGGCTTAGGCTTTTAGAGGCTCGCTCGGAGTATCGCTCGGCCGAGGCAAATTATCGCTTAGGTGGGTAGCTACGATGAACTTGTCTTTGCTTAGCCAGCACACTTAAAATATGGATGATACATGCTAGTCATTAGGGGAATTACCCCCTGCATTCTAATAAAGAATATAATGCACCTAGCTAAGAAAATAATCCCAACTTGTATTGCTTGTGTTAAAACATGAAAATAAAACTTTACTCATATATGGACCCTCGCATGCTACCCTTGTCTTGTGCAACTAGACCCCGCTATACCTCGAGTAGAACATTATACTCTTCATAATGCACTGTTCACTTGCTAGACTGCACGACCCTAGATTATGTCGCTCGGTATGTCCCCGTACGGTTTTACTCCGTGGTTTACCCTTGGACCGTTCCAAAGTAAATATTTATGTTCTATATGAATGCAATGCTTGCCTGCTTATTTGCTAACTTGTATTTATTGCCTCATTTCAATCTTTGCCTACAAGAAATTATGCCATAACCCAGTAACACTATCGTGTATCGTGCATGCATCTTGTTAGCCAGAAGACTATCAAATAACTCTTTTGTGCAATATGAACCTGCAAGTATCTGGGACCGTTAGGTCGCCAAGGCAGTTCCCGAACCATGGAAATGCATCAAGGCAAGTTGAATACTGAACGAGAATCATGTCAAGTTATATCTGAATAAGAATCCTGTCAAGCAAATATAAGAACCACAGCTCCTGGAGCAATGTTCATTTCAGAACAAAGAATCATGGATTATAATGTCTAGATGTGAAATTGGAATGACCCAGACTTGCATATCGGGGACAACTTGTTTAACAAGTGGATCTTTGGATCTCAGTTCCACGGGTGGTCTTCGGGGCACCGGGGATAATTCGATCCGGATGGAACTCTTTTAGCCTTTTTTGTGCTTGGCAGGGTGGCGCTTGTCACACCTCGATCTCCCGTAGGATAATTGGTCGTCCCTGCTAGGCGAGAATCATAACGCCAGTACTCCTGCGGGATGATCGCTTCGGCCCATCGGAGCGTGATGCCGTACGAGCATGAGCCGCGCCCGTGCAAGGCCGTAGTTTATTGGCTAGCGGTAAGAGATCTAAGCCACAAAGTCGCACAAATTGTCCGAGTGCAGCAGAATTATAAACGCATAGGCAATTTATAATAAGTTTACTGAGTCGACAATAGCGGAAGCATTGAATAACACAAGTTAAAGTAAAACAAACTCTTTATTGACATTGAATAAGCGCTACAGCCGGCGGATAGTCGAGATTACAATTCGCTCAAGCCTCTCTCTCTGAAACAGTAAAAGTGTGCTACGTGGCTATATTTGTGGAAGGATATAGGCGATGTTCCAATATTATGTCTTGTTTATGTGCTTCAGTTATGGATGCAGTGCTCCAAGGATCCGGAGTAAACTCCACACCTTAGCACACACGAAGGAGGCATGTCACACCCAAGTCCCAAAATACGTAGGACTAGGACACGTAAGCATGCCAGCCGCATGTATATGGCAACTCCAATATATGGAAACCATAGCACGTGCGTACGTTGTATAATGAACAATAATTCACAAGTGGTAAAACATATCAAAAGTCACGGGGTATAATCTAAATCTCATCCACGAAAATCAAATATAAATAAATAACAAATATTTATGAACTAGATCTCAATATAAAGTATCCAAAGATGACAGTCGGATGGAAACAAATCTACTACCGAACCAGAATATAGAATAAACAAGATAATGTAATATAAGAATTTTAACTAACAATCACGGGCTCGAAGAGAAGGCCTCATCGCAATATACGTAGCAAGTCCGGATCTGCGCTCCTGCGAATACTCATGAATAATACACCTGGAAAGGGCCAGGTCCTCAGAAGGATATAATAAGATACATAAAAGCATGCCATAAAGTAAATACTATAAAAACTCAAGGGTAATCTAACCAGCTAAGTGAAATACACTTTGAAGACAACCTTGGTACGTATGGGTAGGTAAAAGGTATAAAGCATAGCGTCGAGCTAGAGGCTATGTATCTAGCATTAGCTGTAAACTGGATGCCAGATGTATATGTTGACTACATCACCGATCATGGTAGCGCGCAACTAGTAACCTCTGCTGGATATATCGACTTGCATATACTCCCATAACCAGGCAACACTGATCCCATAACCGGGTAACACTGGCCCATAACCGGGTAACACTGGCACATAACCGGGTAACACTGAGGCTCACGGCCCCGCAGTTTACTCTGAAACTACAGCAACATAATGTTTGTCCCATACGCCTACTAATTGTCTTCCCCGCCCAATGATCTATGTATGTTGAATCCACAACAAGCAGTAGCTACTACACCGAGAGAGACTGCAAGTATCGATGTCGTAACTCTGGCTCATAGTCTATCGTTAGAATAATAGTCCAACCTCACAACCAAACAAGAATCGGGGGTGTTTCATACAGTTGTCTGGCAAGGGTGACGGGTCTATGATGATGACTATGACGAAGGTTATGACGATGATTGAGGTTGCTAAGGGTGATGGTTAAGGGTGATAATGACTATGGTGATTAGGTGATGAGGTAAGGAGGATGCTGTAGATGGTGGTTGGGATGATGGTGATGATGGGGATGAGACGATGATGATGTGGATGATTGTGATGACGATGATGCTAATGATGATGATGACGACAATGATGAGATAATGATGATGATGTGCTTAATAAAGAGATGATGATGATGACAATGATGAGATGATGATGATGATGATGATGATGACGATAATGAGATGATGATGTGCTTAATGAAGAGATGATGATGGTGATTGCTTGAGGCTCGTCGGAATTCGGCCAGTGCAGGGTGAATGTTCGGCAAGGGGAGGTCGAACAGGAAGGAGGCCAGGGAAACAGGGAGGAGGACAGGGACACAGGGAGGAGGATATGGACACAGGGAGAAGGAATGAGAGGACGGCAAGGTCGAAGAGGAGGAGGAGTGGAGTTCAGGCCAGTGGGGGAGGGGCTGGTCGAGGTCAGGGAGGAGAGCACAGGGAGCGGGGTGGTGGTGCTCCAAGCGAGTCAGGGAGGAGTACTCGGCGGGATGGTCTCAGGTGGTCGGGTCGGGTGGAGAACGGAGGAAGGATGAGAAGTGTAGGCCGGAGATGAGTTGAAAAAGATGGCGAGGAGACAGAGACCGGAGGCAATGGTGGTGTACTGGTGGTGTCGTGGTCAGCTCCGACGAGTCATCGAGGAGTACAGCAGTCGGGGGGGGGGAGATCCGGTCGACGAGGTGAGCGGATCAGGAGGAGAGCGGCGACGGTTTCCGTGGTGATGGTGTGGTAGAGGAGAGATGCGGATGGTGGTTCGTCGAGGAGGAGAAAGTTGAGGAGGAGGACGGCGAGGGTCAGGCGAGGGCACGGTGTTGCGGGTCTGGTCTGCTCTGACGAGAGGAGAGGAGGTTGAAGATGAACAAGAAGGGGAGGGTGCCTTCGGCTGGGTGAAAATAGGTTTAGGTGATTTTGGGAAAATAAAGGAACATTGATATATTTATATGTAAAATTTTGGTTTAGGTTGACCTAAGAATGGTTTGACTTGGTCAACATCCTCTTGGGTTGGTGCAACCTCCATATCCTGAAATTCTTGCTTAAATATTGTTATTAGGTTAATTTGGGGCTATTGGAATGTTTTCACAATTTTTAGTTAATTAAAAACTAATAACACTAATTTCCTAGGACTTGTAAGAATTTAATTTATATCCAAACTTAATTAAAAATATCCCAAACTTTTATTTTAGGTTCTAAATAATAAAATATATTTTCTAGAATTTTTTGGGAATTTTCTGATTATTTTTACATTTATTTTGAGTTAATTAGGGAAAACTGAATTAAAAACTATTTTTCTGAAAATAAAAACCTAAAAAGTAATTATTTCTGCCCAGTCAGCCAACAGGGGCCCACCTGTCAGCCTCTCGCAGTGAACTAGGCGGGGCCCGCCTGTCAGTGACCGCGTGATGGGTGCGGGTGACGCCGAGCCGACCTTGAGCCGAGCCGAGTCCGAGTTCGACTCGGACTCAGCTGAGCCAAGCCGGGTCAAACCCGGACCGTCCGATTTGGGTGGGGCTGCATGGATGGCTGCCACGTGGCAAGCTCCAAGCCGCGGCTGCTCTCTCTCTCCTCTATATATAGGGTATTTAGGTTATTAATTTCTAGGGTTTTCCTTGAGCCAAATATTGGAGAATTGTCATCAAAGATTACTTCATCTTCCAGAAGCCATTGCGCATAGCTCCAGACTACAAATGAGGCCTAGTTTCTTGCGTTAGAATGATATTGAGGTTATATTTCTGAATATATAAATTGTTTTACAAAATTATGAGTATTAAATTCTGGAAAATTCATAGAACACAGCATGTCCGAAAATAGACGCATCTCGATGTTTTCGCGATTCCGGGAGAACCAGAAATCAGAATCATGAACGTTTAAAGTTTCGGAAAGATAATGTCGAGATAATTGACATATATTTTTCTCACAATTTAATTCAAAGTATTTATATACTGTTAATTCTGAAGAACTTCTAGGTTAGAATTTAACCATCGGTACATGATACAAAATTTGTATGTGTCATAATTCCCAAACGAATTTGAATTCGGACGAGCCGTAAATTTTAGCATATTTTTTATGATGAAATCTATAGGGAATCATGCATGAAAGTCGAGTTTGTGTCGGTTGACTTTTCGGTCAATCGATCGCCTCGATTTGCGTGCCATGAGTCTCGAGTCGATAAAATTTAGGTTCTTTAGGGCAAAAATTAGGTTTTGACCTAAAAATTACAATAATAAGATTAAAATAAGATTTTAGAGTAATTAATCTAGAATTAAATAAATTAAAATAAATTATCTTTTGACATGGTAAAATTATAATAAATAGGCTATTTAGACTGTGACTTGGACTCTGACAGTTTCTATTATGTTGATTATCTTTATAATTTTTGTTATATAGCGTACATGAGTCTGACACTATTTTTTACATGAGTTGGCATCAATGAGACCTGTCACGAGGAGTCGTGATTGGAATCCATCGTGCTAGCTGGGGGGAAACGGGGAAATATTAGTAGCTTATGTGATCATACCCAACTTTACATGCATCATAGCTCACCCACACCTCACGTCGGTGAAGCCTTACTATTACATGCCTCATCGCTGTTACATGTGGTTAGCCTGACCAGTTAGGGATGATCGCGAATCAATGTAATGAGTCATATAGTACCAAGCCGATCACATAATATGCTGATGTTTCACACACTCAGTTAGATGATTCTTGACATGTATCTTAGTATATTGATATAGCATTTCCACATGTTCTAGTTATTGATCTTGTACACACTTACATACCAGTTCATTGTTCTTATTTGTACTTGTAGTTCTATTCATTGCTAGATGTATATTGATGATGACATATGCTCCAATATTCCAGTTATTCCAGCATTTCTTTATTCCATTTATTCTAGTATCTCTTATTGCCAGTATTCATATCTATCTTGTATTTCTTTACACTGTATTATAGTTTTTGTCAATATACATGGAACTGCTGTTAGTGCTTGTACTTCGTTCCAATCCTGACTAGATATTTTTCCAGACTGTGACATAGAGGACTTGTTTCTGACATACTTGGAGACTGGATGTTATTGATTACAGGTTAGACTATTTATTGTTGTTTAGACTTGTCTTGTATTTCATTGCTTGCTTCGATATCTCATCGTGCTCTAGTTTATGTGATTTGCTATTCCATATTATATTATGATATCTGTGTCTCCTTATGGAGTTGGATATTCGTGAGAGATTGTTTAGATAGTATTGTAACCTAGACAGCGTTCTACCGCCGATGCTGCGGTGTAGGCTGGACATACCAACACTCTCGTACCCCTATACCGGGTGCGGGTCGTGACATATTTTTAGTGGTAACCCATGCAGGTCAGACTTCGCAAGTTGTGCGATGTCGTGGTAGTGCAACGTCTTAGTTGTACTACTGCGTGCCTGCAATAGAATATAGGACATAGGATACTAGGATGAGAGAGGATACTCAATCACAAAAAATTCTTGATAGATTCCTGGGACGACCCCTTGAGAATCTTATTACAATTTCCAATTTAAATCTTTTTCCTTGTTTTTGTCCTCTCTCGCTTGTTGTTATTGAACTTGATTCTTGTTGATCAGTTATTGAATTAAAATCTTGGTATCATTGTTGAGTTTGATTCTTGTTGACCAGTTGTTAAATTTAATTCATGGTATCATTGTTGAGTTGATTTCATATCGAGATGAATTTTACGAACTTATCTTTATGGTATCATCTGATGACATATATTGTTGAGGACAGTGAGAAAGATAAAACGTCTACTTTAGTTATGGAACCTACAGTTTATCGCAGCCATATTAGCTGTCGTGACGAAAACGTAGGAACCTGACTTGGATGTACATACTGTAGTTATGAAATTTAGAGTTTCTCGCAGCCATACCAATTGGTGTGACGAAGATTCTAGATGACGTGATTATAGAGTTACATACCTTAGTTATGGAACCTGTCGTTTATCATATCTATGCTTACTGGTGTGGCGAGGATTCTGAGTGTCATGATTTCTGACAGACGTGTATGATTATCAGGTTGTATCTTAAAATGGTTCTTAAAGTCTCATCTCAATACTTATCTATTTTCGTTATTACAGGACTTTGTTCCATCGCTCCTTTTTCTTGATAGTAGTAAGAGATACCTTCAGTTCCTTAATCCAGTTCCTTTTTGAGCTTCTTTTCTTTGAGAATTCCTTATTAGTATGATAATTAGTAACTTGTAATTATGTCTGTGTCTTGTATTAGTGTTGATTGAGTGTGACTTATGAGTTTGTAAGTGGTTCTTGGTTTGACATGTGAGCAGTAGGCATTAATCTAAAGTTAACCGTAGCATAGTACCTTATAGCAATAGTTCTATGATAGGTGTTATTATAATTAGTATTGGTATTATAGAAAGAGGAGTAAGAGTATCAGTGATGGTTCCAAGAGTTAGTATCAGAGTCAGCATACCCGTCCTAGTACTCATGAATTTATGTAATTGGATGATCTATGTAAATAATTAAGTATCAAGAAATTATGTTCAAGATTAATGGAGCATGATGTTCAATTTGATGATTGATACTTGGGTGTGTTAAGAAAAAAAAGAAAAAAAAAGAAAGAAAAATATATACATGCATAAAAGGTATTTATGAGATGCCATGGGTTAAGAAATATCAATATGGATCATGCAAGTTATAAAGTGTATCACAGACTCGGGTGACAGTTTGTAAAAGATTTTAAGAGAAGATACGTATACATAAATCGAGATATGGAACCATATGCCGCCCTTGAGAGTGAAGTGAAACAGGTGTATTATAAAAGGTGCAAGTGATCATGAGTTCTAATAAGTGTGATGAGGTAACCTAATAATGAAGTTAGTGTTACCATACCAAGACTACTAATGTTTCTATATCAAGGATTTGTTGAGCAAGGTGCTAATAACAGTAAGTACTTCATGTGATGATAATTAGATTGGTGTATCGATTAATATAGATAGAAAATCATTGGAGAAAATATGTGTGATGATAACTTTGATCATTTGGAAGTAATAGTGCAAGTAATTCGGGCAGTACAAATTTTAGTACACAGTTGAGAGTTGTAGACAATGGGTGTATTTAAGTGCACCTTGAGTATTAAAGACTGTGAGTATTTATATGTATACTTGCGGATTTAAATTTATAATTTGAAGACTGGAAATAAAATTTCAATTTTAAGAATTTTTGAGGAGTTGAGGTTTTATGTTATTAAAATTTTGAGGATTCAAATTCAATTCAATAAACATAGTCAAAGCTATAAAGATTTTTTGGAAGAGATTAAAATTTTATTTCAATATTTGAATATTTGACTTTGAGGAAGGTATATGCATTTTATTTTAAATTGTTCAAGAAGTTAAATTTTGATGATTTTATTTTAAGGATTAAATTTTATGGTGGGTAAGAAGTATATATTAGTATATGAGTAGATGATATACATGTGTAAGGATTTGTTGACTTGAGCATGATTGAGATGGCACTGCAAACTGACTTGGGTGTCCACCTAGAGTTGTATTAAAAGGAGTAGTACTTAGTATGGTGTGTTGCACTTGGCATGCACTTGAGTGACAAGAACAAATAGTATAAACAATTTCAGTAGGTAAAAGAGTTAGCAGTAAGTATGCTTGTAGTAGAAACAGTGCTACCTAAAAGGATACAAGTATCAAACTTTAGATGTATCATTTGACCGATGATTATGTTAAGAGGTCCTTGGTATCAAATTTTGGTATTAATAGACATATGTGTGTAATGTGGATGTATCCATGGATATCTTGTGAACTACTGATTAGTTGATATGGGTAACAATGTATAGGGACAGGAATTTATGAATAAATGTGCCAGAGTTAAGTGTATGATAGAGGTTGTAGATATCCAAGTAATGGATTAGAAGGCTATGTCCTGTTCTTTTCTTCTGTTCCTTTTTCGTCTATTTTATTGATTTATTAATTTTCTAGTACCGTAGCTTGTATCAATAATTTTTTTGCTAGATTATAGCTAGTAGTACACCCCGACAGAGACTGCAATACCATGACAAAAGAGACCCTAACCATGCATGTTTCATCTAGATTGCGTATTTTATCTAGATTGCGTGTTGTATTACGTGTTGTATGACTATAGATAGGATTCTCTTAGACTTTGATTGTTGAGGGTTTGACCGTAGTGAAGATCCATGAAGAGAATATGACTTGACAAAGAGAGACAAGGTGCCTTAAATTTCGAGGATAAATAAAGAGTTAAGGACTTAATATGACAGAATTGGCGATTGGTTAAATTACTGATTTTTATGAAGATTATAATATGGTTGAATTTGTCATTAAAATTCGAGGAAAGTAAGGAGATTATCATTATATTTATTGTATTACAAGAAATAAAATTAAAAATTATTTTGAATGTTGCATTTGAAGATCTTGTAAGTATTATATTGTTTGAGTATGATGTGGAAAAATAATTGAGGAGTAAGATCATTAATGGATTAGTATTTGAATTTAAATTTTTAGGATGTAATTTTTAAATTTTATAAATATGCATTGATTGGATTTAAAATTAGAGGATTGTATATTAAATTTTTGAGTATTTAATTATTAACTTAAAATTTTGGACGATATTGTGATAAGAATGGAATTTGATTTTATATTTGAAGATTTTCAGGAATATGATATTTATAGAATTTTGAGAAATATTGTGAAATAACAATATGGATTAGTTCATGATTATATAATTTGATGAATTTAATTTTGATGGTAATAAAAAAAAACAATTGAGGATTTTAATTTTGAGGACAAAATTTGTTCTAGGTGGGTAGACTTGTAACCTCCGTATCCTGATATTCTTGCTTAAATATTGTTATTAGGTTAATATGGGGCTATTGGGATTATTTCACAATTTTTAGTTAATTAAAAACTAGTAACACTAATTTCCTAGGACTTGTAGGAATTTATTTTTTGTCCAAACTTAATTATTTCTGCCCTGTCAGCCAACAGGGGCCCCCCTGTCAGCCAACAGGGGCCCACCTGTCAGCCTCCTGCAGTGAACTGGGCGGGGCCCGCCTGTCAGTGACAGCGGGATGGGTGCGGGTGCAGCCGAGCCGAACTTGAGTCGAGCCGAGTCCGAGTTCGACTCTGACTCAGCTGAGCCAAGCTGGGTCAAACCCGGACCGTCCGATTTGGGTGGGGCTGCGCAGATTGCTGCCACGTTGCAAGATCCGAACCGCGGCTGCTCTCTCTCTCCTCTATATATAGGGTATTTAGGTTATTAATTTCTAGGGTTTTCCTTGAGCCGAATTTTAGAGAATTGTCATCTAGGATTCCTTCATCTTCCAGAAGCCATTGCGCATAGTTCCGGACTCCAAATGAGGCCCAGTTTCTTAAAATAGAACGATATTGAGGTTAGCTTTCTGAATATATAATTTTTTTTACAAAATTATGAGTATTAAATTCTGGAAAATTCATAGAACACAGCATGCCCAAAAATAGACGCGTCTTGATGTTTTTGCGATTTCGGGAGAACCAGAAATCAGAATCATGAACCGTTTCAAGTTTCGAAAAGATAATGTCGATATCATTGACATATGTTTTTCCCAGAATTTAGTTCTAAGTATTTATATACTGTTAATTATGTAGAACTTCTAGGTTATAATTTAACCATCGGTGCACGATACGAAATTTGTATGTGCCATAATTCCCAAATGAATTTGAATTCGGACGAGCCATAAATTCCAACATATTTTTGATGATGAAATCTACAGGGTATCATGCATGAAATTCGAGTTTGTGTCGGTTGACTTTTCGGTCAACAGATTGCCTCGATTTGCGTGCCATGAGTCTTGAGTCGATAAAATTTAGGTTCTTTAAGGCAAAATTAGGTTTTGACCTAATAATCAGAATAATAAGATTAAAATAAATTTTAGATTAATTATTCCAGAATTAAATAAATTAAAATAAATTATCTTTTGACATGGAAAAATTGTAATACATATGCTATTTGGACTGTGACTTGCACTCTAATTCATACCAGCTAAGGACCCCAGGCGAGTACATTCTCTGACAGTTTTTATTATGTTGATTATCTCTATAATTCTTATTGTATAGCATACATGACTCTGACACTATTTTTTACACGAGTTGGCATCATTGAGACCTATCACGAGGAGTAGTGATTGGAATCCATCGTGCTAGCTGGGGGGAAACGGGGAAATATTAGTAGCTTATGTGATCATACCCAACTTTACACGCATCATAGCTCACCCACACTTCACGTCGATACAGCCTTACTATTACAGGCCTCATCGCTGTTATATGTGGTTAGCTGACCTGTTAGGGATGATCGCTAATCAATGTAATGAGTCATATAGTCCCAAGCCGATCACATGATACTGTGATTTTTTACACACTTAGTTAGATAATTCTTGACATGTATCTTAGTATATTGATCTAGCATTTCTATATGTTCTAGTTATTGATCTTGTACACACTTACATACCAGTTCATTGTTCTTGCGTGTACTTATAGTTCTATTCATTGCTAGATGTATATTGATGATGACATATGCTCTAGTATTACAATTATTCCAGTATTTCTTTATTACATTTATTCCAGTATCTCTTATTGCCAGTATTCATATCTGTCCTGTATTTCTTTACACTATGTTATAGTTTTTGTCAATATATATGGAACTGCTGTTAGTGCTTGTACTTCATTACAATCCTGACTGGATATTTTTTCCAGACTGTGACATAGAGGACTTTTTTCCGACATACTTGGAGACTGAATGTTATTGATTGCATGTTAGACTATTTATTGTTGTTTAGACTTGTCTTGTATTTCATTGCTTGCTTCGATATCTCATCGTGCTCTAGTTTATGTGATTGGGTATTCCATATTATATTATGATATCTGTGTCTCCTTATGGAGTTGGATATTCGTGAGATATTGATTTGATAGTATTGTGACCTAGACAGCGTTCTACAGTCGATGCTGCAGCGTAGGCTGGTCGTACCCACGCTATCGTGCCCCTATACCGGGTGCTGGTCGTGACAGTTGGGCCTTGGGCTCACATGGGGATGTTTGGGAGGGCTACAATTTACATTGTTTAAATGCAAGGATAGGTTTAAAATAAAGTGGCGATGTTGCGCGTTTGCAGATTCAGAAAAATTATAAAAAAATTCCTATGAAGTGGAAAGTTGGATTTCTTTATATATTGTCCAATGGGGTGGATACCTCAATACAATTTTGCATAAAAGCGCCCAACAATTGGAAAAGTTGCACAAAGACAAAAATTGGTTTAAATTAATTAAATTGAATGCGCAAGGTATTCTTGAATTAATTTGAAGTACATGGGAATAAAATTAGGTGGGACACAAGTATCATGGACATAGAGGATTCACTGTAGGATATTATCATATTTTTGGGCTGCACAAAATAGTCAAGATTGTGTCTCCAATTTTGATTCGAACGCACAAGGGTACAATATCGTATTTTATTTAGAATTAAATAATAACGTCTGTGACGAATGTTGTGCGACTAAAATGTAGCACAAGAAATTATAATTATAGGTTACACAAAGGTCAGAATGGAAGGCGGTCATGTCTAGGGTAAGAGTATAAAATTTGTAGGAAGACCATGGCTAGTGTAGTGCTCCAATTATCGAAGCAACGGTAATGTGCGCTAAGTGATATAGATATTGCATAATTAAATAAAATATCATGTTCTAATTCTAATTGGGTTCAAACTAGCCCTAGTATCACTGTCTAAGCCAAGTAGGCCTAATTTTGGGTGAGGGGGTTTACAATCTACCCAACTTAAAATAATTTCGTCCCCGAAATTAAAATAGGGTAGGGTCTCTCTATCTAAACTTATTTGATCACTATCTAAAAGAATTTCTCCTCAAGATTTAACAAGTGTAGTTTCTACCCAACTTAGAATTTATCTATCAATCACCTAAGGCTATACATCTAAGGAAGCTATTCCTCAAAATTATTTCATCATGTTATTTAATCCTCAAAGTTTTAACACCAAACAGATCATCAATGATATGCCCTTAATCAACTATAAAAGGGAGTCACTAAGTAATATGATTAGCCTATGGGGTACATCTAGTACTATCAGTGTATCAACTTATACCAAGTACGAGGTTTCGTCTTTCCGAAATAAGGAAAGACAGAAAGCAATAATAAAGAGTTCAAGGGGGAGGTAATAGAAATAAAGTGTGGGGATCGAGGCATTTAAAGAATTCAAATGGGAATTGTCAAGGCAGTTATGGATTAAAATCCTATTTTGGTAGGTTCTTATTCACATGCTCATATCAGTATAATTATGTAATCGATATGATATGCCCAGATATGTCTAAGGGAAAGTACATTCCTTTATTAGTTAACTATATTTTTTGATCTACGTAAAGTAGTCATACGAAGAGCGAACCAAGCGCACTAAGGTTAGCTAGACCTTAATACACCGATTCTGAAATATATTAGTGTGTCGACCCAATAATACATATATCAAGATCAAGCTCAATAGAAGAGTAAGCTTGCAAAACTAGGCCATATTAGCAGCAAAAGTCATGGTAGTTCATAAAATATATATACGCTGGATTATGATGAGAGAAGTCACAAAATAATTCAAGTTCACAAAAGATTAGACTCTACAGTCTCTACAGTTGCCATACTAACTCCTTGTCTAAGTCGCTAGTCAACCAAATAGGGGTATGGACCTCTAAGTTCTACAGTCCAGATAACCACTATCTTCTTATGCTAGCATACAGTTAATGTCATTAAGTTATACTATATTAATCAGTCAAAAGGGCTTCACGATACTAGGTTGTGAGGCTTACTACCCAGCTTAAAATAATAAATTAATACGGTAATGCCTTAAGGAAAATGTTGGAATTCCTATTAAGGTTTACGAGAAGAGGTCTTGGTACTTATTAGGGCATCCTCTTATATTATTTAGGTCATGGTCATCTTAAGTCTTAGTCATAGTTAACATTAAGAATGGAAGCGTTAGGTGGCACCACAGAAGAACATAATTAGTCGTTGCACAAATCGCGAGCGCTACGGTCTCGGAGGAACAAATATGAAATTAAATAAAATGACTCTAGATAACATCACGATTTTCTAAGGGGAAGGTGGTATGTTAATCTCTGTGTTCGAGGTTTGATCGAGAAAAATATTCTAAGCATTGATTTTGGCTTTCTAAGGTATTATCTGCTAATCTCAAGACAAGAATCTAAATTTATAGTTCTCCGATACTATCTTACTATGAAGGTTGTGTTTAGTTCTAATGTTCAACATTGGATTTTTATCGGTTCCTCAATACTAGGACCAAATACTATAGCCAAATTTTAAGCTAATCCTAATAGAATATGTACTACTCTCAAGTCATTCATAAACAGATCAAGGGATAATGGTAAATCAACCTATAGGTAAGGGATGCTAGGGTTCATTAGGTATTCTAACTCAGTAACGTGTCATTATCCTAGTTGTACTTTGAATAGGAAGGTTACCTTACTTATTATCTAACAACAGAGACTTCTATATTCTAGGAGAAGGCTACACTTAAGGAACTATTAGGGAAGCACATGAATCAATCAGGATGCAGCTATTCAAATAGAACAAATTGGAAGGAAGGTGAATCATAGTCAATTATGGATGAGATCCTATACTCTAATCCTAGGTGCAGGCTTGCTCGGTACAGTAACATAACCGAGACAATATGGTCTTGACCTGCATGGGCCACCACTAAAAATATATCATGCTCCAGTTCCAAAATACGTAGGACTAGGACACGTAAGCATGTCAACCGCATCTATATGGCAACTCTAATATATGGAAACCATAGCACGTGCGTACGCTGTATAATGAACAATAATTCATAAGTGATAAAATATATCACAAGTCATCGGGTATAATCTAAATCTCATCCACGAAAATCAAATATAAATAAATAACAAATGTCTATGAACTAGATCTCAATATAAAGTATCTAAAGATGACAGTCGGATGGAAACAAATCCACTACCGAACCAGAATATAGAATAAACAAGATTAATGCAATATAAGAATCTTAACTAACAATCACTGGCTCGAAGAGAAGGCCTCATCATAATATATGTAGCAAGTCCGGATCCGCGCTCCTGCGAATATTCATGAACAATACACTTGGAAAGGGCCAGGTCCTTAGAGGGACATAACAAGATACATAAAAGCATGCCATAAAGTAAATACGGTGAAAACTCAAGGGTAATCTAACCAGCTAAGTGAAATGCACTTTGAAGACAACCTTGGTACGTATGGGTAGGTGACAGGTATAAAGCATAGCTTCAAGCCAGAGGCTATGTATCTGACATTAGCTTTAAACTGGATGCCTGATGTATATGTTGACTACATCATCGATCATAATAGCATACAGCTAGTAACCTCTGTTGGATATATCGACAAGCATATACTCCCATAATCGGGTAACACTGCCCATAACCTGGTAACACTGGCCCATAACAGGATAACACTGAGGCTCACGGCCCCGCAGTTTACTCTGAAACTACGACAACCAAATGTTTGTCCCATACTCCTATTGCTTGTCTTCCCCGCCCAATGATCTATGCATGTTGTATCCACAACACGCAGTAGCTACTATACCGAGATAGAGTACAAGTATCGGTGTCGTAACTCTGGCTCATAGTCTATCGTTAGAACAATAGTCCAACCTCACAACCAAACAAGGACAAGGATTGGACCTTCGTACTACAATAGTCTATGCTCCGACTACTAATAACTGCTAAGTCTCTAACATGCATCACTAGTAGCAGTTATACCCTATCCGTCGTACGACTTAAACGTACAGGTGGCCAACCGCATACGCGAGTTCATGGCCTACATGAGACTCACAACACGTAGAAAAAATGTGTCAAGGCCTGGGGAGTCATACCAATAACTCCACGACTTTAGGTGGGTTTACTAGACTCTAGGTCAGACACAAGTCCTAACATCAACACCTTCGTTGACTGCACCCGAGTCTCTCTTGGATGCGTACAGTTAAAATAATAAACATGCAGCTAATAATACAGAATTTAAACAGTACCATAAGGCAAGGTATACTTCCCTGAAGGAAGCTACGCAGTACCAATAGCCTGCTCCAAAAGCCGCATAGAACCAATCCAATAGATCCTTGGGGTAAGCGTGTACAGGCACAAGAATCGGGGGTGTCTGCTACGGTTGTCTGGCAAGGGTGACGGGTCTATGATGACGATGATGACGAGGGTTATGACGATGATTGACGTTGCTAAGGGTGATAGTTAAGGGTGATAATAACTATGGTGATTAGGTGATAAGGTGAGGAGGATGCTATAAATGGTGGATGGGATGATGGTAATGATAGGGATGAGACGATGATGATGTGGATGATGGTGATGACGATGATGCTAATGATGATGATGACGACAATGATGAGATGATGATGATGACAATGATGAGATGATGATGATGATGATGATGATATGCTTAATGAAGAGATGATGATGATGATAATAATGAGATAACGATGATGAGATGACGATGCTAACAATAATGAGATGATGACGATGATGTGCTTAATGAAGATATGATGATGGTGATAGCTTGAGGCTCGCCGAAATCCGGCCAGTAGGGGGGAATGTCCGGCCAGGGGAGGTCGAACAGGGAGGAGGACAAGGACACAGGGAGGAGGACATGGACATAGGAAGGAGAAAGGAGAGGACAGGAAGGTGGAAGAGGAGGAGGAGGAGTGGAGTTCAGGACAGTAGGGGAGGGGCTGGTCGAGGTCAGGGAGGAGAGCACAAGGAGCGGGGTGGTGGTGCTCCAGGCGAGTAGGGGAGGAGTTCTCGGCAAGATTGTCTCAGGTGGTCGGGTCGGGTGGAGAACGGAGGAAGGAGGAGAAGTGCTGGCCGGAGACGAGTTAAAGAAGATGGCGAGGGGACGGAGAACGGAGGGAATGGTGGTGTACTGGTGGGATCGTGGTCAGCTCAGGCGAGTTATCGAGGAGTACAGCGGTCATGGGGGGAGATCTGGTCAACGAGGTAAGCGGATCTGGAGGAGAGCGACAGCGGTTTCTGTGGTGATGGTGTGGTGGAGGAGAGACGTGGATGGTGGTTCATCGAGGAGGAGGAAGTTGAGGAGGAGGAGGGCGAGGGTCAGGCGAGGGCACGGCGGTGCGGGTCCAGTTTGCTCCGGCGAGAGGAAAGGAGGTTGAAGATGAACAGGAAGGGGAGGGTGCCTTCGGCTGGGTGAAAATAGGTTTAGGTGATTTTGGATAAATAAAGGAACATGTGATATATTTATATGTAAAAATTTTGTTTGGATTGACCTAGGAATTGTTTGACTTGGTCAACATCCTCTTGGGTTGGGCCTTGGGCTCACATAGGGTTGTTTGGGAGGGCTACAATTTACATTGTTTAAATGCAAGAATAGGTTTAAAATAAAGGGGCGATGTTGCGCGTTTGCACATTCCAAAAAATTATGGAAAATTCCTATGAATGGGAAAGTTGGATTTCTTTATGTATTATCCAATAGGGTGGACACCTCAATGGAATTTTGTATAAAAGTGCCCAACAATTAGGAAAATTATACAAAGACGAAAATTAGTTTAAATTAATTAAATTGAATGTGCAAGGTGTTCTTCAATTAATTTGAAGTACATGGGAATAAAATTAGGTGGGACACAAGTATCATGGATATAGAGGATTCATTGTAAGATATTATCATATTTTTGGGCTGCACAAAACGAATGTTGTGCGACTAAAATGTAGCACAAGAAAGTATAATTATAGGTTACAAAAAGGTCAGAATGGAAGGCGATTGTGTTTAGGGTAAGAGTGTAAAATTTGTAGGAAGGCCATGGCTAGTGTAGTGCTCTAATTATCGAAGCAACGGTAAGGTGCGCTAAGTGATATAGATATTGCATAATTAAATAAAATACTGTGTTCTAATTCTAATTAGGTTTAAACTAGCCCTAGTTTTACTGTTTAAGCCAAGTAGGCCTAATTTTGGGTGAGGGGGTTTACAACGCATCCGCACCGAACGAGGTTCTCCCGTACCCTGCAAGCAATCTGGTAGGTTATCAGTACATGAATGCACAGGTGGGGAGGCTACTCGCCCTCTCGACAATTCTAAACACGTAATATAGGTTCCACGCACCATCTATTATGTTATCTTTCTAGTTGCCTTAGGATCAGTTTTATGGCAATGATGAATATCCTAACTCGTGTGGCAGTGCGCCGTACGATATAAGGGAAAATACGGCAAAACTTACCAAATTACCATTTGTTCTTCCCTGTCCAAGGCAAACCAAGTTAATTCAAGCACAAATATTTATTATGAAATTCAGGGGCATAGCATATGCAAACACGAGTATTTCAGTACGAGATTTTATAACGGTGCACGAGCATACGGTTTGTCCAGAAGTGTTGCATAAGATATTGAAACGTTTAATTGAGTGTACAAGTATATTATATCCATGATCGTTCAGGTGTTCCGATATTCTGATGCGATGCAATGAATCGCACGCGGATAGCCGCTAAGCGAGGATGACTTAACTATATGAACATGAGTCGCTGGCATAGCCATAAAGGACGGTTATAGTACAACGATGAAATAATAAGCAACACAATGATCATGGACATTGCAGGCCATTTCTCCCGTTAAATATGCAACTATCTTGGGGTTTCCACCAGATCGGATCGGTGCCAGTGCCCCAGCGACCGTCCGCAGGAACCAATTGACCTTATTTCCAAGTTGTCCGTGAAATACAATTTCCTGGATCATTCCATTTTCATACTTGATATGATAGTCCATTGATTCTTGTTCTAAAATGATAAGTTGCTCCACAAGTTGTGATTCTTGATTTATTCTTGACATGATTCTCGTTTAGAGGTAAACTTGATATGATTATCATTCTGATGCATACTTGACATAATCCTCAATCAGTGATCCACTTGCCTTAATGCATTCCCCTGGTTCGGAGACTGCCTTGGTGACCTAATGGTCCCGGATACTTTCAGGTTCATTCTTGCACGGAACGACTATTAGATAGTCTTCCGAGGAGAACTAGATGAATGCATGACATGCACATTGTTACATAATTGAGGCATAGTTTATGCGACAAGCATCAAAATGAGGCAACAAAAACATATAAGCAAGCAAATATACATTCATAAGGAAACTTAAGCACTCACGTTGGCTTGGGTCCGAAGGTAAGCCGAAGAATGAAACCGTACAGGAACTTAACGAGTAACATGATCTAGGGTCGTGTAGTGTAAAAAAGTGAACAGTGCACTAAGAAGCACATATACATATTGTTCTGTTCGAGGCATAGCGGGGTCTCGTTGCATAAGGCAAGGGAAGCATGCTAGGGTCTGATTGTAAGCAATATTTTATTTCCATGTTCTAATACAAGCGATACAAGTTGGGATTATTCCCTTAGCTATGTGCGTTGTATTCTTATTAGCATGTAGGGGGTGATTCACCTAGAGACTAGCATGTATCGTTCCATATTTTAAGTGTGCTGGCTAAGCGAAGATAAGTTCATCGTAGCCACCCACCTTAACGATGATTCGCCTCGGTTGAGGGATACTCCGAGCGAGCCTTTGAAAGACTAAGCTGAACTCCTTAAGAGACAAGTTTGAAAATCCTCGTGCCACAAACGAGTATTATCGCTCAAGCAAAGCGGGTTGGGACGTTATACTTTTTGCCATTTGAATCGACAGTCCGCTTGAGCGGAACATGGTGTTACATCATACACCACTCAGAAAAAGTTTCGTCCTCAAGACTTACTGAGCGTAGGCCATTCTGTCACATATCAAATCTATCCCAAAAGTAATAATTGGTACCACTAAATCCATTTGAACACAATCTTCTACCATTTCCTTATGTCATATTGCGTGTATTCTGAGTCAGTCTCATTTATGCCTTAGAACGGGACATATTGCTTAATGTAGGGCCCGTTTATATCCATTATGATTTACGATCTAAGGATGAGGCAACATATACAAGACGTTATACTTGTTGATGTGGATATTTACTTGCACTAGCATTTGAGATCGACATATCGCGATCGTGCACATATTCAAAGCATTCTTCAAACACATGCATGTCAACCAACTTAGCGATAGTGAACTCTTAGCACTTGAGTTTCATATCTCTTTGAGTCTTGGATCGTGCACACGTTTAAGGCGTCGCTCAAACATATGCATTCAACCAAACTTAGAGATAGTGAAATCGGACAAGCTACTTGCAAAAATCTCAAGGGTTCTCATTTTGTGAATCATAAGGATACTTTCAATAGGGTCTATCCAATTAATCTATTTCTATTTCAACCCAATTAAAGTATTTGTACAATCGTTAAGCATGATCTATCCGATTAACGGACTAGCGTTCATCCATTCGGGTCAAACATAACACACGTTAATGATCCAAGTCTAACCCTAAGTTTTGCTGCCCCAATTATATAGCTTTATTCAAGAAATATGGTAAAGTCGGGCATAGGTTCATTCACTCGATATAGGGTCATTTGCCTAATTGCTTGGTCAGCTCACAAGGTCATAGGTACAAGTTCAAGAACGCGATTTATCGTGCAAATTTGTCGCATGATGCTTGCCCCAATTCCTAGGATCAAACCATTATTCATTTGCATGGGGTATTCTATCCAAGCTTATTTCACTCAGATTTCTAAACATCGAGCAGACATTTTCCTACTCTCAATAACACGTTCGTTTACACGGGGGTTCGAGTTCGTTCAATAAAATCCATAGTATATCCATGTTACAGGATAAGCTTAGTAATTTGCATCGTCTATCTCTCAAGTATATTCGATAGAATCCATATTCATTCTAAGTCCAATCCACCAAGCCAAGATTCAATTATAAACCTTAGATTATAATCCAAGTCGTCCAACCTGATTCACGTATCCATTCACGAAACCATCAAGCATGATTTATTTCAGGTTCCAGGCTAACTTAGCCATCAAAATATTTCTGATCACTTGCATTCCAAATTTGTCTTATCGTGTCGAACCAAAAGTCAAGACGATCCATTAGTTGTCACACTTCGGTCTCCCATAAGTTTGATCACCCTCTTTCGACGTGAGATCACCACGCCAACGGTCCCGCTGGATAATTGTCCTAATCCGGACGTGACGCACGTACGGGCATAGAGTTACGCTCGCACAAGACAAGAACGTTTTGAATGTTATGGTTTTCTTCGGCACGATCGAAACACCTTATATTTCCCTTTGCTTTATCTATGTTATATCTATCAAGTTCGTTTATGCAGATCATCCAACTTTAATGTTACCGTTCGGTAAGTCCATAGTCAATTTATATCATTCCTCAAGAAACTAGTTTCATATATTCAAACTCAAGTCTACTCCATCTTTTGATATGTCCCATTCATCGAGTTCGTTTGGAATAATCACCGAACATGTTCTCGTGAGTTCGATCATCCTCGTCGTACGTAAAATTACTACATCGGCGCTCCCGCAAGATAATGATTCCCGTTGGGACTGCTTCGAGAGTTATTGTTTCGAACTTTAGTTCAAGATTGATCTTCCAAACTCTAAACTAAATCCATTATCGTTCATCTCTTTTATCGAATCAAGATATTTATTTCTTGGCTAACTTATTTTTTGAGACATATTGTATTCAAGTTCCATTCTTTTGTTTTAATCCAAAATTGCTTGCATAATCTTCAAGTCTTCAACAAGTTTCCTTAACCGAGATATCTATTTCTATTTTTCGTGAATCCCAATTCGATATAGCCTTATCATTTTTGTTTCAAGATATTCTACTAAATTATTTGATCCAATTAATTGCACGAGACCTATGAATCCATTTGAACATTTCTAAATGATTCATACAACACTCGAAATTGAGTCATCCAATCAAATTCTCAATCGATTTGTATCTTCCGACATGAAATACCATTCGAGCTATTTCCCAAAATCCAAACACGATTATCAATATTCGCCTAAGCGATAAATTCGAGAATATTTCTATCGGATAGCATTCTAAGTCTGACTTATCTTATTCCTGAACGATATCTCATTCTTATTTGCACTAGCTTGCACCAAAGAGTCTTGGGGCACGATACTCAACACAACTTAGCCGAAAGACTGTGTGCGAAGTGAACCGTTCGGGCAATATTGGATTTTGCACTAACCAGTTAGGCAAAACATGTATAGGCATTGGGTTCGCACATATCTTGTAAGTTCTAGCACGAGTCTATTCCCAAAGGGTCTTGCACAGGTTGGCACAAAGGCCAATCGCAATACAATTTCATAAAAGTAATCACATCATTTACACGCACTTTTTGAAAGTATTTAGACTCATTGTTGGAATATTCCATTTGTAACATTGAGAGAGAGTATGCACATAACCCACGAACAAGCTTTTGAAACTGAGAAAATCGAAACAAAGTCCAAAAGCGTATAGCCAAGCTCTGATACCAATCTGTCATGCCCCGATCTCCCACAGGATAACCGGCCATCCACGCTAGGCGAGAATCACCGTGTCAGCACTCCCATGGGACGATCGCTTTTCCCCATCTGGACGTGATGCCGCACGAGCGTGAGCCGCTCCCGTACGAGGCCATGGTTTATTAGCTGGTGGTAAGAAGTCTAAGCCACATAGTCGCACAGATTATCCGAATGCAGCATAATTATAAATGCATAAGCGATTGGTAACAAGTTCACTGAGTCGACAATAGCAAAAGCATTGAATAACATAAGTTGAAATAAAATAAACTCTTTATTGATATTGAATAACCGCCATAGGCGACGCATAACAGAGATTACAAGTCGCCCAAGCCTCTCTCTCTGAAATAGTAAAAGCGTGCCAAGTGGCTATATTTGTGGAATGATATAGGCGATGTTCCAATATTATGTCTTGTATATATGCTTCAGTTCTGGACGTAGTGCTCCAAGGCTCCAGAGTAAACTCCATGCCTTAGCAGTCACGAAGGAGGCATCCACACCGAACTAGGTTCTCCCGCACCCTACAAGCAATCTAGTGGGTTATCAGTACATGAATGCACTAGTGGGGAGGCTACTCGCTCGCTCGACAATTTCAAACATGTAATACAGGCTCCGTGCACCATCTAATATGTTATCTTTCTAGTTGCCTTAGGATCAGTTTCATGGCAATGATGAATATCCTAACTCGTGTGGCAGTGCGCCGTATGATATAAGAGAAAACATGAAAAAACTTACCAACTTACCATTTGTCCTTTCCTGTCCAAGCCAAACAAGTTAATTCAAGCATAAGCATTTATTATGAAATTCAGGGGCATAGCATATGCAAACACAAGTATTTCAGTACGAGATTTCAACTCGGTGCACGAGCATACGAGTTATCCAGAAGTGTTGTATAAGATGTTGAAACGTTCAATTGAGTATACAAGTATCTTATATCCATGATCGTTCAGGTGTTTCGATATTCTGATGTGATGCAATGACTCGTACGCGGATAGCCGCTAAGCGAGGATGACTTAACTATATGAATATGAGTCGCTGGTATAGCCATAAAGGACAATTATAGTACAAGGATGAAATAACATGCAATACAATAATCATGGACATTGCAGGCCATTCGTCCCATTAAACATGCGACTATCATGGAGTTTCCTCCGGATCGGATCGGTGCCAATGCCCCAGCGACCGTCTGCAGGAACCAATTGACCTTGTTTCCAAGTTGTCCGCGACATGCAATTTCCTGGGTTATTCCATTTTCACACTTGATATGATAATCCATTAATTCTTGTTCTGAAACGAGTAAGTTGCTCCACGAGCTTTGATTCTTGATTTATTCTTAACATGATTCTCGTTCAGAGGTAAACTTGATATGATTATCATTCCGATGCATACTTGACATAATCCTCAATCAGTGATCCACTTGCCTTGATGCATTCCCCTGGTTAGGGGACTAACTTGGTGACGTAATGGTCCCGGATACTTTCAGGTTTATTATTGCAAGGAACGACTATTAGATAGTCTTCTGAGGAGAACTAGATGAATGCATGATATGCACAGTATTACACAATTGAGGCATAGTTTATGTGACAAGCATCGAAATGAGGCAACAAAAACATATAAGCAGGCAAATATATATTCATAAGGAAACTTAAGCATTCACGTTGGCTTGGGGCCGAAGGTAAGCCGAGGAGTAAAACCGTACAGGGACTTACCGAGTGACATGATCTAGGGTCATGCAGTATAAACAAGTGAACAATGCACTAAGAAGAGCATATACATATAGTTCTGTTCGAGGCATAGTGGGGTCTCATTGCACAAGGCAAGGGTAGCATGCGAGTGTCTGATTAAAAGCAATGTTTCATTTCCATGTTCTAACACAAGCAATACAGGTTGGGATTAATACCTTAGCTATTTGTGTTGTATTCTTATTAGCATGCATGGGGTGATTCACCTAGCGACTAGCATGTATCGTACCATATTTTAAGTGTGCTGGCTAAGTAAAGACAAGTTTATCGCAACCACCCACCATAGCGATGATTCGCCTCGGTTGAGGGATACTCCAAGCGAGCCTCTGAAAGCCTAAGACGAACTCCTGAAGAGCCAAGTCTGGAAATCCTCTTGCCTCAAATGAGTATTCTCGCTGAAGCAAAGCGGGTTGGGATATTACACTTTTTGCAGTTTGAATTGACAGTCCGCTTGAGCGGAACATGGTATTATAGCGCCTCCGCTGACGCTATGTCATCCTTGCTCAAAAGGATCTTAGTCTCTTGCTCTGGATGGGATAATTTATAGTGTCGTATCCTTTCGTTACATCCTTTCTCGTTCATAGACTATAACTCGTCCTTTATGGATATGCCAGTGACTCATGTTCATATAGATAAGTCATCCTCGCTTAGTGGCAATCCGTGTGCGAGTCATTGTATCGCGCCTAGAAATCGAAAACATCTGAACGATCTTGAGTATAACACACTTGTACATATGGAATACTTCAACATCTTCTGTAATACCTGATATTTTGTGTAACTCGTACACCCGAAACATGATCTCATTCACAATACTTATGTTTGCATATGCTATTTGCCCCTGGATTTTAATATATGCTTATGCTTGATTTAACTTGGTTTGCCTTGGACAAGAAAGAAAGGATGGTAAGTTGGTAAGTCTCGCCGTGTTTTCTCTCATATCGCACGGCGAACTGCCATACGAGTTAGTCTATTCATCATTGCCATGAAACTGATCGTAAGGCAATACTAGAAAGATAACTTAATAGATGGTACACGGAACCTATATAATGTGTTTGAATTTATCGAGCGGGTGAGTAGCCTCCCCACCAGTGCATTTATGTACGGATAACCCACCATATTGCTTGTATGGTGCAGAAGAACCTCGTTCGGTGAGAATGCCTCCTTCGTGCGTGCTATGGCGTGGAGTCCACTCTGAAGCCTTAGAGCGTTGCTTTCGGAACTGAAGCACATATACAAGACACAAATGTAGCCACTTGGCACGCTTTTACTTTTTTAGAGATAGAGGCTTGAGCGACTTTTAATCTCAACCTAGCACTGCTTGTAACACTTATTCAATATCAATAAAGAGTTTACTTGACTTCTATACTTGTGTTATTCAATGCTTCTGCTATTGACGACATAGTGAACTTGTTACTTATCGCCTTTGCATTTATTATTCTACTGCACTCTGACAATCTGTGTGACTCTGTAACATAGACCTCTTACGGCCAGCCTGGACCATGGCCTTGCAAGGGTGCGACACACACTCGTGCAACATCACGCCCAGATGAGTCAAGCGATCATCCCGCGGGAGCGCTGGCGTAAGGATTCTCGCCTAGCGAGGATGGCCGATTAGCCTGCCGGAGATCAGGGCATGACAGAGGATGATTTGGAGCTTGGCTCCAAGAGAAGGAGAGACAACAGAGGAGCGAGTAGTGGTGCGGGCCAAACAAAGTGCACCCACTTTCAGCAGTCGAGAGTATATAAGCATCAACAATATCATGTGCCAGTTAGGGCACCATCTCAACAGATACAATAGTTGCAGAAGCCAGTTCATCAGAAACCGCAGACACTACAGCAGCCTCAGAGGCAGACTCGGCAGAATTTTTCTTGTGCCTATTATGGAAGCCATGGGCATGATTAGGAGAACTTTCGAAAGAGGCTCAGACTATACTTGTATTATGGTTACCCTGACCATCAGGTGAAGGAGTATTCCAACACCCCGTATGGACCAGATCGCGGTGAGAAAGATAGAGTTAGGCCACCTGTGGTACCGCAGACTGCTCAGCACCCGCATAGAGAGCCACCCCAGTAGGGCAGAGTATTTGCGATGGCAGTCGAAGAGGACGACACTACAGGTGATAGGTTAGCTTGTTTTGTCCTGTTCTGTTCCTTTTCTTTCCATTTGTTGTTTGTTTGCTTAGTTAGTACCTTATAGACTGCTTGTGTGTTATTGTATAGTTAGTATACCCTATCGGAGAATATAAAATCATGATGGGCATAGACTATAGTTAGTGATTTCTTTTAAATTGTATGTTGTATGTCTTAGATTTGACTTGGGTTGACCTAGAGAGGGGTACGATCATCTCTAAATTTTGAGGACGAAACTTTCTAATGTGGGTAGGATTGTCACCCTCACTTTTTCAGCTAGGGGTAATTTAGTAATTTAGCCTAGTTATTTAATTTTAGGAATATAATATTAATACTAGTGGGCCATGTATATTTATTTGATGCTTGTTTTAGTTATTTAATTATTAGAGTACTATATATATATAGTAGTATATATATATATATTTATATATTTATATATATATATATATATATATATATATATATATATATATATATATATATATATATACAAGATAGTCTATATGGATACCAAGGGTATCCTAGTATAGCCTAGTTACATAGTGTATGGACCCAATATCCTAGAGATGGACTCATACAACCTAGAAATAGCTAGTTTGACCATGTTTAACTAGTTTGACCTAGAGTTGACCTAGTTTGACTATTTTTACTTATAAATGGCTTTATGACCTAGTTTCGACCTAGAATATCATATTTAGTGCATTTATGGCTCATTTATCATTCTTTACATTCCATTGACATAATATTAATATATATGGTTGTGAGACACCAGTTCAGACGTAGTTTTTCATTCATTGCTCGTGACCACAGGCGAGTGGATTCTCTGATAGTTTCCATTATTTGATAATTAGAAAATTTTTACATGACTCTTGACACATTGGTACACGGACTAGTATACACATGGATCAGTCATGGGATGTTATTTATTATTTTATTATTCTTCGTGATCTCATATAGTTAAAAAATAATGTTTAATATTAGACGATGTTTAATGTTCAATATTTAATGTTTTATAATGCCTTGATTATCTTCCATTTTAACGTGTCATGGTTGGATCCATTGTACTTGTCGGAGAAAGATGAAGTGTTAGCTAGATATGTGATCAAATCCTAGACAATGTTTAATGTTTAAGTTAGACAATGTTTATCCAACGTTTAAGTAGACAATGTTCAACCCAAGCCGATCACATATCTAACTAGTATTTCAATCACTTAGTATAGTTATATTTCTTCACCATATTCTATTTTATTGTCTTGTTCTATTTTATTGTGATCAGTGTATACCATATTTCTCTTGTTTACCTGTTTCTTCTACCATACTATAATATTGTTCATTGTTTCTCGACTTGTATTATATTCTTTATTTATGTTTATAGTCATTATCAATTAATTGGAACTGCTATTGGGTTGTACTTCTCTCCAATCCTGACTGGATATATTTTTTAGATGACTAGTTAATGAGGATGTGTCCCACTTACTAAGGACTAACAGATGGAGTGTCACCTGAGGTTGTAGTGCCACATACTGAGGCCATTTAGATTTTTATATCTTATAGTAGTTGTTTCTAGTTAGACTTCGGATTGTATTATTATTTTGAGATCTTGAGTTATGTTTAGATGTTGAGTTGGACCTATGATGTATTGAGATTTGTATTTCTTTTTTTTCTATTTCATATCATGCTTAAATCTTCCTTTAGGTTTTATATGTGATTAAGTATTGACTTCCCTTTATTATATCATCATATTACTCCTCCATTTAGAGTTGAGATGGCATGATAAATATTATATATATATATATATATATATATATATATATATATATATATATATATATATATATATATATATATATATATATATATATATTATGTGAGATGCTAGATAGTATAAAAGACCGAGACAGCATTCTACCGTCGATGCTACGTCGTAGGCTGGACGTACCCACGTACTCGTGCCCCTATACCGGATGCGAATTATCACAGTGGTGGCCAGCCTTTACGCCGTGTAATTTAGAGTCGCTTGACATGCACGATCTCGAGATACCATTCCCTCTCCATGTTCTAATCAGCTATTATGTTACCTAATTAACCCTACAGTGATATAGAATTTGCTTTCGTGGCCATAAAAATAATCCACTTAATGTTGTCGTACAAGGTACATGCATATTTGATACAAATCTATTTTGTTACAAGAAAGTAAAATCTGGATTCACCCAAGTATGAAAGCAACAATTAATACTATCTAGCAACAGCTAAAGTCACTGTCCAACTACCAGATCCATGCATAAAAATAATTACATATATTACGTAGCTAGAATACGTGGCACGATGACTCACTATATATATAAATATATCAAGTAGGACTTTCGGTACGATCAAGTGTATCAGCACAAATATAATAGTCAGGGCAGGAACAAGTGTATCATCACGTATGCACTGAACAACAGAAGAAATTTAGGTGCATAAAGCTAGGCAGACAGACTTGGTGCATTTCTACAAAAGTGCACAAGCGATAGGGGTCTAGACACTCAAGGACAAACAAAATAATGGTGGCGCACAAGGACAATAAACAAATAACTCGATGCCCTCTCACAAAAGTGCGCCAACAAGACACTTGGCACATTTTGTTGAAGTATGCCAGCAATAGGGAGTGGCATATTCGGTAAAGTATGTGAGCTAAAAGACGACAAGAACTAAAAGATAAAATACAAATGTTAAGGCTGGCACGAAAATCGATGTCACGATAGTTAATGACTCAAAAATCAAGGCACGCCATAGTCAGAACTCACTTATCGAGGCTGAACCGAGTAAGAGTGTGCCAAAAGATAACAAGTGCATCGGGTCATTAATGTATTAAAAGTGCGCCAACCGTTGAGCTTCTAGAAAGTGCTCCAAGGGTTGTATAAGAGCGGCACACTTTTGATAGTTAATGCACAATATGTCAATTGTGCACCGGTCTGTTAATTTGGTTAAGAGTGCGCCAATCAATAGAAAGTTGGTCCAAAGTGCGCCTAAAGGTAGACTGGCGCACTTTTGATTGGTTCATTCATTAGTATATCAATTGTGCGCCTATGGCTGAAGTCTTCCAAAAGTGCGCCAAGAAGAATTTTTTCCAAGAATTTATCTCCTTGACATACTTTTGTAAGGAATTAGCAGTACACTTAATGTATACACTAGTTATGGAATACGGGTCATACTAAATATGCATCCATGTTGTAAATCCTCCTGTGTACTTCTTGTCACTATTCCTCTTCTACAACTGACCCACCATTGATGCACTCA
Organism: Iris macrosiphon; assembly: GCA_036927795.1. NCBI lineage: Eukaryota > Viridiplantae > Streptophyta > Magnoliopsida > Asparagales > Iridaceae > Iris > Iris macrosiphon. Next base: position 935,564 of record JAYESA010000028.1, on the reverse strand, counting down.
GAGCTCAATCTTGAGACTTTGACAGTAATCCAAATCATAAATGCTACGAAGAAAAGCTATATAATATTAGATGCTCATCACTATGAGCAAAGTAGTTTGTTAAAATACTAAATTTTGGGAGATCATTCCCTCAAAATATTAAGAAGATCCATAAATTAAGAACTCAGATCTACAAGATCCCAGCCATGAAAATCTAAAATAACAAGCACTAATGATCAAGAGTAACTTAGTCCCAATAATATAAGCTAATAAAATCAAGAACTAATGGAGAAATAAATCCATGCATGATCCACGTTTCTTCATTCCAAGCAAGATGGACTCGCCTGTGAAGAAAAGATAGAAAGACAAGAAGAATACAATAATGGAAGAGAGAGAGAGGGAAGACAAGAATATATATAGCAAATGTTGTATTATGAACTATTGGATCCCACCTAACCGATCCAATCCATACAATCATAATCCCAACAAAATCAATAAAACAAGAAAGTGCGCATGTCTCTAGCCAACCGTGCACAAGGGGAATGCGCTTAAAGTGCGCAAGCTAAACAAAATGCACAAAGGTATCCCAAAAAGAAAATGCACCAGGAGTGCGCCAAAATGAGAAACTCAAGCAAGCGTGCATAAGCAAAAGTGCACCATGGTAGCCAATCATGAGAAGGAAAATGAGTAAAAGTATACGCCAGGGTCAAAGCTAAGGCAAAAATTACGTACAAAAAATATATGCCGGGGAAGAGGTCTGATACCCCTAGGATTAATCTAGTCCGTGGCCCCTTATTATCGTTCAAGTAACATTAAACCTTGTGCACAAATCGTCCATGACAATGCATACATATGGAACATAGCTATAAAGAAGACATATCATGCATGGTACTCGAAATTGTAATAAATACCCCATAGTTCTTATTTGTTTTGCCACCTTCCTTGAGCCGTAGGTCGTAATATTTTCCTGCCCAGTTCAGGGTCTATCTTGCCAATCCAAGGTCAATTATGCCCAGTCCATGGCTAGGTACATACTGCCCAGTCAAAGATTTTACCATAAATGAAAATAAAATATCTTGACCATTTCTATCATAATATATAATTCATATTCTAAAATAGCAACATGTTAATAGACATGTGATTATTATCTTTCTTTATCTTTAGTGAATTTTTGATATATAGCTTTAAGGAACAACTTACACAAACATGAACTACATTATTTTGTTAAGCATAAAGATAAAGGATCGAAGAACCAACACCACTTACATTTATTTCAAGGGACTTTCCAGCATGATCTTATAGCCTTCTGAATTAATCCTTCTGCATAACCCAAGTCCTACTGGATTCTTCGAGCCAACCCAGCCATCATAGTACACCTTGTAAAATGAAAAACTATAATATATATAACTAAAAAAAGTTTTTTCCATGAAACTTAAAACAAAACTCATCCAACTTTCTCAAGCAACTTTCCATCTAGCTCTGTGTCTACATCCCATGATAATGATTACACATTTTAGCATCTTGACATAGCATGCCATTTAATACAAATGGTTAATTCCACCATCGCTTTCGTTGTCTAACTTATTTATAGCCTTTTTTACCACCTTGTTTCTCATCGCAGCTCCATTTGAATTTAGCTCACCACAGTATAGATCGTAAAACATATTTCAAGCGTCCCCAAAATATAGTGCACTTAGCCAATGCCAATGGTTAGATAAGTTAAATGGCTACCGATACAACTTTATCCTAATATATATATCATTTTTACTATGCTCGACCAAACTGTTCATTAGCCATAATTTTTATAACTCTTTCAAGTTCTCGGGTCATCTCCTCGGTCAATCCCGTCAGAGTCTTTCTAACAAAATTATATCCATTGCAAAACTTATATAACCAAGTTTTGTGTAACCGTTTCCAACAATTGTTTATATCCTTTCGATCCCACACATGCCATTTCTTTGAACTTTTCTTACGGTCTGTCGTAAATGATATTAATTTTGCATAACAATGCTCCTTCGAGTTGCAACTATTCAGGCAGCAGGGACTACCCACAGTAGACTATTCACCCCAATACTGAACTTAATTTCTACCAAATTCAAGGGAAATATTTTCTGAACCAATAAGATTTGTGCTTTCAAGCAACACTGTAACACAACTTTCCATCTCAGGTTTATCAATATCCAATGAATCTATAGTTACCTTTGAACCTTGTTTCGATACTTTTTACTAACTCGATGAAGCATAATAGAAGTGATCCCGTGGACACATAATTTTATCTCGTTGTTGTAAGTTTTATTCCCTTATTTTTAATTCGATATTCCAATATTCTAGGGTAATTCTAACCAACTAAAAGAATTTTTCAATCAGCCATTCCGTAAAAGGCAACAAATATAATTTTTTGAAACCGTCAATTCCAGTTTTTTCCAAAATCAAGTTAACCATTCCAACACGATCCATCTTTTCGACAGTACCCATTCTAATTCCCAAACAAAGTATCTATCACATCCTGAGTCCAAACGCTTACCATGCAAGTCTTACCAATGCCATAAAACTCATACAATATCGATAGGGTCATCCTATGGGGCTCCAACTGTTAGGCCCCAATACCACGGAGACAGATACTACCAGCTATCCCATACAAGGTACTATATTTCGTACGACGATCAAGGCTGTAACTAGACAAGGGATTCATGCTACAATCAGGTTACTTAGGGTCACACAAACATCTATATTTCAATCAATCAAACAAGTAACAGTAATCATAGATCATATATGATAAAGTAATAAGGCATCATAAACGCTTTCTCAAGATATTATGTATACCAGTTGTATAAAATAAAGAGCTGGTAGAATATCAAACGTACATGATAGTGATCAATTGTAGTCTAATTTAATACAATCTTGTAAAAAAATTAAATGTCCAGACGTGCTGGCAAACAGGTGCCGGTGGCTAAACGCCCAAAAGATAAAATATACAATTACGAGCAGGAAAAAAGAAAACGTACTCGTTATCCTGAGCGACCATGTTTCTGGTATGCACCAAGAGTCAGGGGAAAGTATGCTGGATCCTCGGATTCTCGCTCAAAACATGGCCTTACAAAACCAGTGGGGTTAGACTCCAAAATAACAAGTACCACAAAGGAAGCACGAAATGGAGAAATAAAAACACAAGCAATAAACATATATAATAATATAGGTTATGTATCGCAACTTAGGTCCATGGCATATCCTAGCACAAAGGCCCAACCCTACAACCAAACAAGAAAATGGTTGAATCCACGACACTATGATAGTCCATTTCCCTAGGCTTTTTACAGAATAATACAATCATAATCATGTCCAATTAATATGATTGGTCAATCACTTCTACGATGTGCTAATTGTGGACTCTGAGGTTATCTCAAAATAATGCATATTAGGTATCCTCAGATGACGCCCTTACTGAATAGGAGCTAACCGAGCCAAATAAAATAATTATTCATGCACTTCACAAATAATACTAGTTCCCCATAGTGCCACTACGTTAGATCATAGTATTAGCAGTTCCAATATTTCTATAGTAAAATAGTGGTCATACATTATTTATAATAGGTCAGATACTTCACTCTACTAAGGCTGATGATATAAGTATCTATGGTGACCAGCCCATAGCGTACTAGAATGAATCTCTGTGGAAAGGTTTATTGACATGATCTTGCGAACCGTTTTATCCCAATGTTATTACCACTTTTAGTTCCTAATTAACCCTATATTTTTTTGAGATCTCAAGGCATAGCCAGAAGATAATTTCCCTTACGATATCGTACAAAGTACGGGCATGCTAGATACGAATCCATGGAAGTTCAATCTGGATTCACCCGAGTGTGTATGCAACATTCAACAATCAAAATCCTAGAGACACTTTGGTACTTGACTCGCATATCTTGCCCATGTTGGGGGAAAAAATATATATATAATATCACGCATTCAGAAATTTCGAGGCATTCTCGATGCACAATCCAAATATAATCACTTAACACGTAACACGGTATGTCACACCTCAGTGCACATTTGATCATGAACATTATCGAGCAATAATTGTATCATCACGGATACAATATTCGAGTCCAAATATAATCACCTAACACGTAACACGATATGTCACACCACATGCTCCTCCAGGCCGTATTCTTTGCCAGGCCCCATGCTCCGGCAAAATTTACTACTTTGGACAAGTGCTAAAGTGATGGCAAAATATAAAGTGTCAGGCAAGTGACATAAAGGTGATTGATGTGACAAAACATAAGTGCAAGAGAGGAAAGATAAAAGAACAATTAAGTCATGCAGAGACAAAAAGGTCATATAGAGGCATGGTCCCAAAAGAAGAGATGCATGGCTCGAGGTCGCATAATCTCTGAGACGCATGGACTCTGGGAGCATGGAGTCAGGCCTTAGTAAATTTCCATGCTTTCAAGGTACTATCCGTCCTACTTTTGAAAGCATGCACAAGCATACATGCGTCCAACAAGATGGGTGCATGTTGGATGGGGCACTTGTTGCTGGGCCACATGGTACTCCATCGTCCCAGAACAACAAGTTCGGCCATCGAAAAATACTAAGAATCCGAAAAGACTAGATCTGTCTTAAAATTAAGTGGTTCAAAAGCCAAACTACTCGAAATGAAGTGCTCCATCACCTAGAACCATAAGTTTTTGAAAATAATAAGTTTTAAAGATTAAAACCATAAAAACTCAAGAACAACCACACTCATAAAAAAATCCCTATCTACACCATTCCATCCACAAAATCCAAAAATATCAAGTTCTAAACATGCTTAAAATCACACAATAAATATAATAGACAAAATAATATAGATGATTTCTTTATTTATCAAGCAATGTGTACTTGCCAATGGAGGGAGAAAAAACCTAAGAGAGAAAAGGAAAAGAAAGAATAGGAAGGGAGAGAGAAAGAACTTGGGTTATATAGCTAGGGTTTGAGATTTAGACCATGGATTCAACTGATGACCAAAGCCAACACAAACCATAAAAACCAAAGAATGGGCCTAGTCTCGTTCAAGCAAATAAATAACATGCTAGCGACAATAATATGCCCCCATTATATATTGTAAATGGGGAGTGATATATATATCTGTCACCCTCATATTTTTATTTGAGGGTAGTTTGATAATTGATATGGGTATTATAATTTTAGGATTAATTTTTTATTTATTGATTGGTAGTTGCAGATTTATTTTAGACTTGTGTAGTGGACCTATCCTATTTAATTAGATGCATGAACCAATATTTTAGATGAGTTTAGATTTTAGATTGAGCCCAATAATTAGGCCCATGGATTAGAAAGTTTGTTTAATTAGTGAAACCATTAGACTAGAACCTTCCCTCCCTAATTAATTTCTTCATGAGAGGCCTCAAGGGGTAATTAGGACATTTCATACTTGCTTGGGGAGAGGGATATGGTCGGCCATAGAGGTAGGAGAGAGTATGCCTCTCTTATTTTAATTTCCAATTCCATTAGATCTAGTTTTCCCCTATTTCCAATTTCCTTTATTCCCTCATCAATTCTCCACCAATTTCTTCACAAATTTCTTTTCTATTCTTCATTGGAGGCTTCTACATCAAGGATCTACAAGAAGGAAGTAAGAAGCAACAAGGAGGAGGCAAAGATCTACAAGAAGAGAAGCTGCATTCCATTTGGATACTTTTTATTGAGAATCCATCTCCCAATAGGTATATTTTAATTTTCCTCCTTCTCGTAGACTCTAAATATGAGATTTAACAATGAGAAACCAACCCACATGCATAGGCTATCCATAGGAATTAGTTTTAGGTTCATAGGAGACCTATGGTGGAAGTTATGTGCATTTTTTGTGTCAATTTAGGTTCATAGGAGATTGGCACATGTGGTGTTTGTCATTTAGTCTAATAGATCAAATTGACATATGATTGATTGATTGTTTTTTACTAGTTTCGTATCTGTAATTGGATACGTGTAGGCCGTGTCTTATCAATTTGATGAAACGGGTTAATTTTGGGGGGTTTTCTCTTACACGGAGACTTATGCTTATCATATTATGACACAGACACGTAGATAATTTAATTACTATACGTATTGTTCATATTTAGGGTATTAGACTTGCTCGTGTCCAGTGGGATACGTTTGATTGTGTGTTAGAGCCATATCGCAAGCGTATCATAGAATTTGTGTGATACAGGTACGGTGCACTCCACGTGTTTTGTGTTTTGCTCTTAAATCTATATGTACATGAACATGTGTATGTACATATCTATATGGTATTTTTATATAATATATATATGTATATAAGTGTGTATATGATTAAGTGTATTTGTGTGTGTCTATATATATATGTTGTGTGCTATAAGTTTGTGTTATGTGTGAGTTTATATATATATATATTTATAGGAAGTATATATATATGGACATGGATATAGATAGATGAATATATGTATACATATATGTAAGTATGGTATATGTATATTTGTGTGTGAGTTATTGTGTGTGTGTGAGGATGCATAGTGAGAGGGCAGTGTGGTAGCAGCTAGTTTCACTCAGTGCCCAGGAGCAAGGAGTATATAGTAGGAGCTCGAGACCAGAGGAAAATAGTCTGTGCAGTACTGCACAACAAAGGGAAATTATGCAACAACACAGTGCAATTAGAGGTAGCATGTGCAGCCAACTGTAGTGCAAAGCATCAAGGCATTGTATAGCAGCAGCTCGGGTAAGAGAGCAGCAAGGTGTTGGGATTGGCAATTGTACAGTACAAACCAAGCAAAGGCAGTAGCAGATTTGGCACAGTATCGTGCACAGCATAGTGCAGTACAACTGAGCTCTTGCCGCCTCAGGTATTCAGCAGGTTCAGCAGTGCAGCATCAGCAACAGGGATGCAATACAACAACTCCACACAGAGCACTGTATATGTATCAGTGTATCTATGTTTTCAGTGCAATTTAGTATCTTCCAGTATCAGTTTCAGCTAGGTATCAGTGTCTTTGGAGTAGTTGGTATCAGTGAGGTTTAGTTGGATTATGGGAAGTCAGTTTTAGTATCAGTAGGTGGGTATTTGGGTTAGATGAGTATTAGTTCAGTACAAATAGTTAAGGTTTTGGTTAGTGGTTTATATGGTGTAGTTAGTATGTATATAGCTATGTATACTAGTTGTGATAGTGGTTAGTGAGTATTAGATGATTTAGTTGTTTATGTTAGTAGATAGATATGTATATTAGTGTAGCCATGTGTAATTAATAAGGATGGTTGATAAGTTATATGTTAAGTTATATGTATGCTAGTAAGTATACATGTTGGTAATAAGTAGGTATGTATTATCTTGATATCAATTATAGTAGTTAGTATATGTTAGCTTATAGTTAGTATTTTAGTTTGGGGTTTTATATTTATATTTTAGCTTTTATGTTGAGGTTTTGGATTACCTCGGGATATCAAGGTATTGGATCGATACCCAAGGTATTGAGTTTGGGTATCGAGTTAGGTGTGATACGCATTGGTGCAAGGCCAAGGTAGCATATTTTATTGTTTTGATATAGATATTAAGTATATTGACTTATACATATATCTAAAATACTATTTTTATATATGGAAACTTGCGTATCATAGGATACGACTTTTTGAGTGATTCATAGTATCTTAGATTATCTTGTATAGCTTAGTTTCATAGTGCATTGACTTAGTGTCTTAGTATTAGACTCTTGCACCCTAGTCTTAATCGGTTTGACCTAGAAATGGCTTATTGACCTAGAATTGCATCAACTTAACTTATTTTTATTTTTGAACCTTGTATTGATGCAACATACTAGTGTGACACCAGCTTGGACATCGAGAGACACACCTTACTCAGGATTTTAGGCGAGTACATTTCTCTGATAGTTTTCAATTCATAATAGTGTATATGTGCATGTTTTAGAATTGTATACTTGACTCTCACACAGTGATTTCATGGACTTGTACTACATGGATCCCGTCAGGAGATGTTATCCCCTACCATATTTAACGGGTAATCGTGTACATGTATTTCATCGTGTATATTGGGTATTGATTTATATTTTGTGTTCACACACTACTCGTGTTCAATGTGCTTATTCGTGTACACTCGTTGCTCGTGTTCAGTGGTTATGATATTCGTGTACACCCGCTGCTCATGTTCAGTGGTTATATTTCGTGTTCGTAGCGTGTCGTGATTGGATCCATTGGTATTAGTTGGGGATGGGAGAGTAGGAGTTGATTATGTAATCAAAGCCCCATTGTTATATCGTATACAATCTGGTTATATACCTCACTTGTAATCGCCTTACCTGATCATGTTCACCCAAACCGTTCACATAATAAACTTGTATTCTGAGGCACATTAGTTAGTTTATAGTTACTTCATCATATTGCTGATATTCATATTGTTCTTCTATATTCTCGTACATTACCTGTATATCTATTGTTCATCATTTATGTGTTTAGTGATCTTATATTTCATTTCTATTATCTGTTTTATATGCTCAATTATGTTATTAAAACTACTTTTAGAGGTATGTACTTCTCTCCAATCCTGACAGGATATATTTTTCCAGATGACTGGCTTATAGAGCAGTGTACCACATTCTATAGGCCGCAGGACGACGTACCTATAGAGGATACTCCTATAGACAATGAGGACTTAGTTGCAGAGCCCAAGAAGGTATAGTTTATTTGTGTTGGCATGTATTGGACTATTATATTTGTGGAGATTCACAGTTTGTATTTTATTTTGGATTATTGATTGTACCTTATTCTTTCCTTCGCTATTCTATTTGTGCATTATCTTCCTTATTTGTTTTGTGATTAAGATTAGTCATACTTGTGAGATACCATATTGTTCCTCCGTTTGGTGTTGATATGATTGACAGGTACCATATTATAATATTGAGATGTTAGATAATTAGAAATGAGACAGCGTTCTACCACCGATTCTGTGGCGTAGGCTGGACGTAACTACATACTCGTGCCCGAATATCCGGTGCGGCTCGTGACAAATTTTTAGTGGTGGCCTATATAGGTCTACATTCACAACTAGTATGATTTGTAGTGGTGCTCGTCTAGATTACTGCTACGAGCCTGCTTTAGGAAATAGGATTTAGACTGAGAGTTTACTCAATCACAACTAGCAAAATTCCAAAAATCTATTTTGCAAATCCTTATTTATTAAATATTGCTTTTAATTTGAATAAGTTTTGTCCTTCTTTGATGATAACGTATCATATTCAATATTGATTCCTTATTTCAATCTATCTTCAGTATGCCGACGAAGATGAGTTCCCAGCGATCAGGTGCCGTGATAGCACGATCAGTCATTTCATCACCTTTGAGGGCAACACCCTTAGATGATAGTCCAGCACCTACATTCCGGAGGTCAGCTTCACCGGTCCAGTTGGGCGTATCAGCAGCAGCTTTCGGTGGTGCTCCACCTCCAGTACCGAGGATAGGGCAGACAGTTTTCGAGGATCTTTTAACACCACCATTTGCAGTTGATCAAACATAAATGTTCGCATTCTTCCAGCAGATAATGGAGACGCATCAGTGTCATTCAAAGGTCCTGCGACAGAGCATGGAGAATGCTCACCCGATCACACTTGCAGTAGTTGAGAGAGCTACTACAGTCCATCCATAAACGATACTACCTCAGTTTATTTCTCAATAGCCGAGGCCGGGTAGTATCATAGACTTCAAGAGGATGTGCCCAAAGTACTTCAGAGGCACAGAGGGGATCCTTTATTCAGATGATTTAATTGAGGACATTGAGCAAAACCTGCGGCTGGCGCAGATTTTAGAGATGTTAAAGATAGAGGCAACGGGGTGTATGATGTTCAACATTACTTTGACATGGTTCCAGACAGACCCCAGGATCGCAGTAACAGGACTCACTTGGGAAGCCTTCAAAGTGCTTTTCAAGGTGAAGTTATTCTCAGACGTGGCTCTTATATCCTTAGAGAGCCAGTTCCACTGCCTCGTCTTGGGAGGTATGTCAGTGGACGAGTATGCGGCAGAGTATTGCCGACTTGGTCGCTTCGTGGAGGGGCAAAACCCTAGAGGTAGAGCCAGAAAGTTCAAGAAGGGCCTGAACCGGGAGGTCAAATTCCACACCCACAGAGATCCTATCGCCACCTTCGAAGAGATTCTCAAACAGGCGCAGAGAGCCAAGGATTACTTAGAGCTTGGCTCTAAGAGGCCGAGGGACATAGGAGGATCCAGCACCAATACGGGTCCAGCGAAGAGGCCTCATTTACAGCAGCAGCACCAGAGGTATTACCAGCACCAGAGGCAGTAGTATCACGAGCCAGCTAGAGCGCCGGCACGACAGATGCATCAGATCCAGAGGCAGTTGTTTCTTACACTTTCTATAAGAAGCAAGGACACGGTTGGGACGCATGCAGGATAAGGATAGGCCAATGCTTATTATGTGGATCGGAAGATCATCTGTTGAGGGCTTGTCCTAAAGTCCTAACTCGTCCAGTTCAAGGCAGAGGTCAGGCATAGAGAGCACCAGCTAGAACACCAGCGGGGCAGCAGAGAGGACCTCTTCCACCGCAGTAGCAGCAGTTTGCTCCACACCAGCAGCAAAGAGGTGCGCAGCAATTGTCACATCCCAGTCCCAAAATATCGAGGGACTAGACACGTGGCAATGGCCAGCAACACATACTGATGGACAAACCCAATTTAATGGATCCATCAGGAAGTACTTAAGCTGTAATACAACAATAGGGGTCTAAATATACTAATCTCATCCACAGATATGAATACAACAATATCAGAATCATAAAGCAAGATCAATCTCAATAAAATATAAACTCGGGAAATAACCTGATAATGAGTCTGATACAATTGTCAAGATACCAGAATAAAGATAACAACAGTAAATACTGAGTATAGAAACAGTATATACTCAAAAGATACCCTCAGGGATCACTCGTCTACTGGATCTGGTACTGCTCCAGTGTCTGCACCTGTTCCTGCTTCTGCTAATGCTCCGGTCCCATATACCTCGGGATAGATCTCGTCTGCTAATCCTGGGGACATAATACGGATCCAGGTCCTCAGGGGACATAGCAAGATACAAAATAACTCAAGCCAAAATAAAATCAGTGCAGCAATAAATGAAACATCAGGGTAAATATATACCCAGCTAAGTGATATGCAAGTGAGAGTTTTAGTCATACTCGGGCTGAGACTACTATAGGCTCTGTGTCGAGGAAACCCATAGCAGCATTAGTATTACGACTCCAGTATATATGCCAAAGCAAGTATTATCACGACTCCAGTATATGTGCCAAAGCACCTCCAGATATATATATAATATAATCAGCCTTTGATATGGTAATACTCTCCCCACCCAATGTAATCACACGTCTCATATCCATGAAACGTAAGATCAAAACTAATGCAGCAAGTCATAAAATGTCTATGAATACAATATCTATGTCATAAAACCTGTATCCTATACAGAATCACCTTGAATATTTCAAGAAGATTCTGTCACATGAATAGTGTCTAGTGTCCTGGGTTATGATGTACTTGATAAGACAAGTACGAGAATGTAAAGGGTCACGATATCCATTTCTAGGTGACGTTACACAACTCCACGTATGGTGTTGGCACCCGACTATTAATCGGACGCTAAGTAAGTCACACGGTGCTAGGTCAAGCATGTACAACATATAAATAAATCAAGGAACAAGAACTGCAAGATTTGGCAAGGTACACTTGCCTGGGGTTCTGGCTCCAACTGTAGTTCGGACTTCAGTGGGATTTGCAGGTGCTCCTCCGGTTGCTGAAATAAATATTCCCATCAGACTAAAAAAATATCAAATAGCAAGAAATGCCTATCCTTGAGTCCAATTTGGACACAGGGGCAAAAATGACAGTTTTTGGTCAAAGCGGGGTACACATGTGGGCCGCTTCGCACCGAAAAATGTGTCAGAATAAATGGTCTCCAAATTCGTCAAACTTAATGTTAACAAGTCCAGAACGATGATACGAACCCAACGGAACTTCCAGAACTAGATTTCGATGAGCCGATCACAAAATTGCCCGTCATGTGGAGCCGTAGGGCTCACGATACGCGATTTTGTCAACGTTCTCAGAATCAAACCAAACTTGGGTCACAGGACCAGCGTATTTCTACGAGTCCGATGGCGAAAGTTTTGTTTCGATCCAACGCGTGTACATAAAGTTATAACTTATTTCAGAAAAGGCAGATACGGGGCGTTGTCGGCGGGTATGCGTTGATTTCGGTGTGCATGCACATCCAAATCAACTTTTGCGAAATTTCGCACGTCCGTATCAACGTTGCGCACCTTTCGGTGAAAACCACACGCGACCAAGTCGTCCCGTTTGGCGAGACGCACTCAGTTCTGGGGGAAAATGGGGTATTATTTTTCCTGTTTTTGGATCGCAGTTCGCGATCGCCACAGGACGCGATGCACCGAGCGGGTTGCACGGGCATCGAGAGGGTTACCCAGTCTACGCGTCACAACAAACGGCACAAAAAATGGGGCAATGAGGAGAGAGAAAATGCTACCTGAATAGGGCTCCGTGGAACGAGGTTTCGTCGTGTCCGTGAGACGACACGACACAACTGCACAGTGCTGTGCTGTGTCCGGGTCAGGGTTCAATGTGTCCGGGTTAGGGTTTGATATCGGAGATGGCTGCGGTCGGTGGATACGGCGGAGGCGACCGGGGGCTGCTCTGTAAACCCCCTGATTTTTTAGGAATTTTTAAAATAGAATTTTTATAATTTTCTAGAATTTTCCGAGATTTTTCTGTAATTAAAACTAAGGTATTTTATGGTTAAATAATTTTTAAATGATGTTAAATAATATTGACTGGTGTAAAATAAAAAATTAGACATAGGGTAATTTTCCGAGATTTTATTGGACCCCGAAAGCATTTTTAAAGACCTAAAAACTAAGTTTAAAATAAACCAATTAAACCCTGAATTAAACCTAATTTTTACCCAAATCGACTGACCCGAACCGGACCGGACTCGGTTTAATTGAACCTACCCCAAACCCTGCGGGTCGGATCCGGGTCAAACCAGCCTACCCGAAACCCGTACACCCGACCCGCACCTATGCTTTAGCGGATCGGATCGGATACCCTCAGACCGGAACCCGCATTTATTTCTTTAGCAGATCGGGTCGGAACCCATCCTCCGCCCGACCCGGCCTGACCCGACTCGCCTAACCCTTTCTCTTCCCCGACCCGACGCTGCTTTGCCTCCACCGGCGGACCCGCCGTGGTGCCTCGACTCCCGCCGCTCCGGCTCCCCCGCAACGCCCGCTGGCTGCTCCGCTCCCCCAGCCGCTCTGCCTCCCGCACCGGCCGCCTGTCCGCCTCCCTCTCACCTCTATTTAAACCCCTCTTCGCCCTGAAACCCGCCCCCTCGACCACCGTCTCCCCGCCGTCTCCACCGACGAACCCAGCCGGCCCCGGCGAAACCCTAGCCGCCGAAACCCTAACCCTAGGCACTGTGCAGTGGATACAGTATCGTGTCGTTTCATGTCGACTCGTGGACACGAAAAATTTGGTTTCCGTGGAGCCCTGTTCAGGTACTCTTTTCTCTCTCCTCGCTGCCCCATTTTTCGTGCCGTCTATTGTGACGCGAACCCTGCATGACCCTCTCGATGCCAGTGCTGTCACGCCCCAATCTTCCACAGGCAATCGGCCGTTCTCGCTAGGCGGGAATCACCCTCGCCAGCGCTCTCGCGGAACGATCGCTTGACCCATCCGAGCGTGATGCCGTACGAGCGTGAACCGCGCCCGTGCAAGGCCGTAATTTATTGGCTGGCGGTAAGAGTTCTAATCCATAGAGTCGTATAGATTATCCGAGTGCAGCAGAGTCATAAACGTATAGCAATTTAGTAACAGGTTCACTGAGTCGACAATTTTAACGGAAGCATTGAAACACAAGTTTGAAGTAAAGCAACTCTTTATTGATATAAACACGTGTTATAGGCGGCATATAGCCGAGATTACAAGTCGCTTAAGCCTTTCTCTCTGAAATGGTAAAATCATGCCAAATGGCTACAACTGTGGAATGATTGTAGAGGCGATGTTCAGGCGAGTTCGGACTATGTTCCCACATTATGTCTTATATATGTGCTTCTGTTCTGGACGCACCGTTGAAATGCTTCAGAGAGAACTCCTGGCCTTAGCACGTACGAAAGAGGCATCTGCACCGAACGAGGTTCTTCCTCACCCTGCATACAAACTGGTAGATTATCAGTACATTGAATGCACTGGTGGGGAAGCTACTCGCCCGCTCGACAAATCCAAACACGTAATACAGGTTTCGTGCACAACTATTAAGTTATCTTTCTAGTTGCCTTAGGATCAATTTCATGCAAATATTGAATAGCCTAACGTGTCGGGCAGTGCGTCGTGCAACATGAGAGAAAACACGATGAGACTTACCAACTTACCATCTCCTTCCCTGTCTAAGGCAAACATTGAGGCAAATATTGTTAATTCAAGCACGGGCAAGTATAAACATTCAGGGGCATAGCATATACAAACACGAGGGTCGTTGAACGGGACAATATTCGGTGTGCTCAGTTGTTCTTTGATCCGATGTAATGACTCGCACGCGGATATCCGCTAAGCAAGGATGACTTATCTATATGAACATGAGTCGCTGGCAAAGCCATAAAGGACTAATTCCAGACGAGAATTGAATGCAACGAGAGCACACGATGCGCTACGAACCATCTTATCCGTACACGATAGATAGCACATGAAGTAGTCCAAGGCCAAGATAGATTGTAATAAAAGTACACGATGCGCTACAAACTATCTTGCCCGCACACGATGGACTACACACGTGATGTGGTCCCGGGAAAGTGGAATGCAACGAAAGTACACGAGGCACTACAAACCACTCTCCCGAACACGAGGGACCACACGTGAAGTTTCATCCGGATAGGATCAGCCCTAGTGCCCCGGTGACCGTCCGTGGAACTATATCTCGTTTCCGAGTTGTCCGCGACATGTACTTTCTTTAGGGTCTTTCAATTATCACGAGATACACGAGAACACGAGAACACGAGTGCACATGAACACGAGAACACGAGTGCACTAGAACACGAGTACACGAGTACACGAGATACTTGGATCTTATTTTCTGTATAGTGAATAACTTGCCAAGATCAATCAGGCACGGAACGACTACTTAGTAGTCTTCCGGGGGTTTGGATGAAAACAAGGTAACATTCAAGCAGACAAGCATGCATTGTATAAATATAACATTTATATTGGCTCAGGCCCGAAGGTAAGCCGAGAAGCGAGATCGTTAGGAACTTTCTCGAGTAACACATTCTAGGGCAGCATGCGAGGGTCTGAACATATATATAAAAGCAGTGCTTCATTTCCATGTTCTAGCATAAGCAATACAAGTTAGGATTATTCCTTAGCTAAGTGCGTTGGATTTATTAGCATGTAGGGGGTGAATCACCTAGCGACTAGCATAAATAATTCCAGATTTTATGTGTGCTGGCTAAGCAAAGACAAGTTCACCGTAGCCACCCACTTTAGCGATGATTCGCCTCGGTAGAGCGATACGTCAAGCGAGCCTCTAAAAGTCCAAGCCGGATTCCTGTAGGGACAAGTCTGGATATTCTTTGCTTCTCGTTTGAGGCAAGGCGGGTCGGGACAGCTGTACTATTGCCGTTTGAAACGGCAGTCCGCTTGAGCGAAACGGGGTGTTACATCCTACCCAATTTAGAAAAAGTCTCGTCCTCGAGACTTACTAAGGACAAGCAGTGATCTAGGGTTGAGGCAATCCTAGACAAGTCGTTGTACTTGTTCATTTGGATATTCACTTGCACAAGCGTCGAAATTAGCATATCGCTTAGACTGGATCGTGCGCACTTTCGAAGTGCACTTCTAGCGTGAACACGTCAACCAGCTTAGTGATAGCGAAGTCTTAGCACTCGAGTTTCACCTTTTTCTAAGTCTTGGATGGTGCACTAGTTCAAGCCATCCCTCAAATAGATGTATTCAACCAAACTTAGAGTTAGTAAAAATCGGACAAGCTACTAGCGATACTCTCAAGGGTTCGCACAGGTTGGCACAAAGGCCACTCGCAGCATACAGGTAAGCATATCATTCAAAATGCATTTTGAAAGTATTTAGACATATTGTTGGAACATCCCATCGAGGCATTGAGAGAGAGCGTGCACATAACCCATGAACGAGCTTTCAAAACAGAGATATCGAAATTGATTCCAAAGGCGTAGAAGCCAGGCTCTGATACCACTATGTCACACCCCGATCTCCCGCAAGCAATCGGCCGTTCTCGCTAGGCGAGAATCACCCTCGCCAGCGCTCCCGCGGAACGATCGCTTGACCCATTCGGGCGTGATGCCACACGAGCGTGAACCGCGCCCGTGCAAGGCCATGATTCATTGGCTTGCGGTAAGAGTTCTAAGCCACAGAGTCGCACAGATTGTCCTTGTACAGCGGAGTCATAAACGCATAGCGATTTGGTAACAGGTTCACTGAGTCGACAATTTTAACGGAAGCATTGAAACACAAGTTTGAAGTAAAGCAACTCTTTATTGATATAAACAAGTGTTACAAGCGACATATAGCCGAGATTACAAGTCGCTCAAGCCTCTCTCTCTGAAACGGTAAAAGCGTGCCAAGTGGCTACAACTGTGGAATGATTGTAGAGGCGATGTTCAGGCGAGTTCGGGCTATGTTCCCACATTATGTCTTGTATATGTGCTTCTGTTCCGGATGCACCGTTGTAATGCTTCAGAGGAAACTCCTGGCCATAGCACGTACGAAGGAGGCATCTGCATCGAACGAGGTTCTCCCGTACCCTGCATACAAACTGGTGGATTATCAGTACATTGAATGCACTGGTGGGGAAGCTACTCGCCTGCTCGACAAATCCAAACACGTAATACAGGTTCCGTGCACAACTATTAAGTTATCTTTCTAGTTTCCTTAGGATCAGTTTCATGCAAATATTGAATAGCCTAACGTGTCGGGCAGTGTGCCGTGCAATATGAGAGGAAACACGGCGAGACTTACCAACTTACCATCTCCTTCCCTGTCCAAGGCAAACATTGAGGCAAATATTGTTAATTCAAGCACGGGCAAGTATAAACATTCAGGAGCATAGCATATGCAAACACGAGGGTCATTGAACGGGACAATATTCGGTGTGCTCAGTTGTTCTTTGATGCTATGCAATAACTCGCACGCGGATAGCCGCTAAGCGAGGATGACTTATCTATATGAACATGAGTCGCTGGCAAAGCCATAAAGGACTAATCCCAGACGAGAATAGAACGCAACGAGAGCACACGATGCGCTATGAACCATCTCGCCCGTACACGATGGATTGCACATGAAGTAGTCCAAGGCCAAGATGGAATGCAACAAAAGTACACGATGCGCTACAAACCATCTTGCCCGCACACGATGGACTACACACGTGATGTGGTCCCGGGAAAGTGGAATGCAACGAAAGTACACGAGGTGCTACAAACCACTCGCCCGAACACGAGGGACCACACATGATGTTCCATCCAGATCGGATCGGCCCCAGTGCCCCGGTGACCGTCTGTGGAACTATACCTCGTTTCCGAGTTGTCCGTGACATGCACTTTCTTTAGGGTCTTTCAATTATCACGAGATACACGAGAACACGAGAACACGAGTGCACATGAATACGAGAACACGAGTGCACTGGAACACGAGTACACGAGTACACGAGATACTTGGATCTTGTTTTCTGTACAGTGAATAACTTGCCAAGATCAATCAGGCATGAAATGACTACTTAGTAGTCTTCCGGGGGTTTGGATGAAAATAAGGTAACATTCAAGCAGACAAGCATGCATTGTATAAATACAACATTTACGTTGGCTCGGGCCCGAAGGTAAGCCGAGAAGCGAGTTAGTTAGGGACTTTCCCGAGTAACACATTCTAGGGCAGTATGCGAGGGTCTGAACATATATATATAAAAGCAGTGCTTCATTTCCATGTTCTAGCATAAGCAATACAAGTTGGGATTATTCCCTTAGCTAGGTGCGTTGGATTTATTAGCATGTAGGGGTGAATCACCTAGCGACTAGCATGAATAATTCTAGATTTTATGTGTGCTGGCTAAGCAAAGACAAGTTCACCGTAGCCACCCACCTTAGCGATGATTTGCCTCGGTAGAGCGATACGTCAAGCGAGCCTCTAAAAGTCCAAGCCAGATTCCTGTAGGGACAAGTCTGGATATCCTTTGCTTCTCATTTGAGGCAAGACGGGTTGGGACAGCTGCACTATTGCCGTTTGAAACGGCAGTACGCTTGAGCGGAACGGGGTGTTACACGTGCAACCCGCTCGGTGTGTTGCGTCCTGTGGTGATCGCGAACTGCGATCCAAAAATAGGAAAAACAATACCCCGTTTCCCCCAGAACTGAGTGCGCCCCGCCAAACAGGACGACTTGGTCGCGTGCTATCTTCATCAAAAAGTACGCGCTGTTGATACGGACATGTAGGATTTTACAGAAGTTGAATTAGATGTGCGTGCACACCGGAATCAACGCGTATCCGCCGACAATGCCTCGTATCGGCCCTGTTCTCGAACTCATTGTAACTTTGTGTACACAGGTCGGATCAAGATGAAACTTACGACATCGAACTCGTAGCAATACGCTGGTCCTGTGACCCAAGTTTGGTTCGATTCTGAGAACGTTGACAAAATCGCGTATAGTGGGCCCCGCGACTCCACTTGACGGGCGATTTTGTGATCGGTTCATCAGAATCCAATTCTGGAAGTTTTGTTGGGTTTGTATCATCGTTCTGGACTTGTTGACACTGAGTTTGAAAAATTTGGAGACCTTTGTTCCAGACACATTTTTTGGTGCGAAGTGGGACACTTGTAGACCCAGCTTTGACCTGAAACTGTCATTTTTGTCCCTGTGTCCAAATTGAACTCAAGAACAGGCATTTCTAGCTATTTAATATTTTCTAAATCTGATGGTGATGTTTATTTCAGCAACCAGAGGAGTCCCTGCAGAACCACTGAGACCAGAGCTACAGTTGGAGCCAGAACCCCAGGCAAGTGTACCTTGCCAAACAGTGCAGTTTTGTTACTTATTTCCTTGACTTATTTATATATTGTTGTACATGCTTAACCTAGGACCGTGTGACTTTACTTAGCGTCCGATTATAGTCGGGTGCAAACACCGTACGCGGAGTTGTGTAACGTCACCTAGAGATGGATATCGTGACCCTTTACATTCTCGTACTTGCCTTATCAAGTACGTTATACCCAGGACACCTGACACTATTTATGTAACAGAATCTTCCTAAAATATTCAAGGTGATTCTTTATAGGATACAGGTTTTATGACATAGACATTATATTCTTATATCTTATTATGACTTGTTGTATTAGTTTTGATCTTGCGTGTCAAGGATATGAGACGTGTGATTACATTGGGTGGGGAGAGACACACAGGCTACAGGATGATTTATATATTTATTTATTATGGTGAGGCCTTAGACTCTATATCAGAGCTAGGCACTCTACTAGTGAGATATTATTGTGAGGCCTTAGACTCTACATTAGAGCTAGGCACTCTACTAGTGATATCACTGCTACCGGCTCCCCGACACCGAGCTTGTAGTGGTCTCGGCCTGAGTTTTAGTGATGCTCTCATCTTGCATTTCACTTAGCCGGTTATATAGTTTACCCTATTATTCATTTATTGTTGTACTATATTATTTATAGCTTGATTTATTTTGTACCTTGCTATGTCCCCTGAGGACCTGGATTATGTCCCCAGGATTAGCAGACGAGATCGATCCCGAGGTATACAGGACAGGAGCATTATCAGGAGCAGGAACAAGAGCAGGTACTAGAGCAGTACCAGATCCAGTAGACGAGTGATCACCGAGGCTACCTTCTGAGTATATGCTTTATCCATTCTTAGTAGTTGTTGTTATCTTTATTTCTGTATCTTGACTATTGTACCAGACTTATTATCGGGTTGTTCCCCAATTTATTTACTTGTGACTTGATATGTTTATATTTCCTTTTTTTGATATTGATGTATTTATTCTATGGATGAGATTAGTAGACCCTTATTGCTGTACTACAGATTAAGTACACCCTGATGGATCTATTAAATTGGGTTTGTCCATCGGTGTTTGCTGCTGGCCATTGCCACGTGTCTAGTCCTTCGATATTTTGGGAGTGAGGCTTGATATGGTTTTTGTGGTGTCCCATGCAGGTTAACGACTATATTGTTCTGTTTCAACTTAGGGACCGAGGAAGCCTACAATAAGAATAGGATAAGTTTTTAGGATCTCATCCACTTGCTTGAATCATTCTTGACATCTATATTAGATTCAAATTTATTTCTTGACTTGCATCCTGCCTTGATTCCTGTACGCCTTTTATTGTTTATTTTGAATGCAGAGTAATGGATCCACGAGCAAATGATGAGACTCCTGCAACATTACCACAAGAAGCTGTGGTAACCAACGAAGAAGAAGTAACACTAGTGGATGGTGATCAATCAGCTCAACAACGCAGTCAAGCGAATCAACATGCCTCGAGAAACCAGGAAGATGACATTCCACCATCAACGCAGTTTACTCCACCAATGCCCGTATTTCCACAAGGGCAGGCTATGGACGGGCATCAAATATTACAAATGATATATGCAATAATGCAAGCTCAACAACAAATTCAACAAGAGGCTCTGCATCATGAGGCAGAGAACTTGAGGAGCAGCCTAGTAACCATACTAGAGCAGGCAGATTTACCAGCACGACGGCTAACGACGGGCTCTATTATCGATTTTTGCCAGCTGAAGCCTCGAACCTCCTCAGGCAAAGAGGAGCCCACAGAAGTTCAGGAGTAGCTCACCAACACACAACATCAATTAGAAGCAGCTGAGCTTCCACGGGAATGTTGGATGACTGTCGTCAGAATGCAATTGACGGGTAATGCACATCACTGGTGGCTATCTGAGGAGATACGGCTCAGACAAGACCGAGTTACTTGGGAGGAGTTCTCCAGACTCTTTCAGGAGATGTACATTCCAGCCATCGCTCGATCAGAACTTTGGGACAAGTTCAATCACCTCACTCAAGACAATCTAACGGTGGAGGAGTACAACGCTGAGTTCATTCGTCTAGGTCGCTTCGCCCCAACCTTGATCCCGACAGAAGAAGAGAAGGCCGAGAAGTTCTTCGACGGACTAAACTTCGAGCTACAGAGACTGATCGGATCCGTTGCACCTACTTCTTACTCGGACGTCCTTGCAGCAGCCCGACGCATGGAGCGCGTCATCAGGAGAGAGACCAACCTGAAGCGGCCTTCCACATCCGCACCAACCAGAGCACCACAAGGGGAGTCTGCAAAGCGTAAACAGATAAATCCACCACCGAGAGCAGCACCAAGAGCCTCATTCCATCATACTTGTTACTATTGTGGCAAGATAGGCCATATTGAAAAAGAATGCAGACGCAAGCTGGGAATGTGCTTAATTTGCGGATCCAGACAACACTTAGCCAGAAATTACATAACACATCAAGGAAAAATACTGATGATTCATCAACAAGCTTTACCAGCACCAAGGCCAGTCTATCCAGCATTGGGAGCACCGCAAACGGGAGTTGAAAGAGTCATACCACCACCTCCAGGAGGGTATCAGCCGAGGCCACCTTTGATACCCCAGGCACTACTCTTCCAGCAGGCTCAGAAGCAACAGAGGAATCGACCGCAAGGACGCGGACAAGCTTTCGCGATGACCTTGGAGAACTCTCAGACTCTTGGAGTAGCTAATGCGCGTAAGTTTTTTATAGTTATTCATTTTTAGTATTGCTTTAGCTCGTGCCTGTTGGTTCATGACCTTAGCCTTGACCTAGTAATTTTGAACTTGCTAATAATTGATATCTAGTTATAACCTAATATGTTTTTCTAAATTATACTCTTCTAGATTTCCTTCATCTGGGAAATTGCATAACTTTTAATGCTTAGGGAAATAATTTTCCCTATGTGTTCTTCTTAAAACCCTTAACCTTGACTCTTCTTGATAGTAATGTGCTTCGAACAATGTTTGCAACTGTGTCATCTCTGTTGACCGGTTATTCTTTGATTGTGAGGACGCAATCCTCTTAAGGGGGGTAGATTGTAAACCCCCTGATTTTTTAGGAATTTTTAAAATAGATTTTTCAAAATTTTCTAGATTTTTTTGGGATTTTTCTGTAATTAAAACTAACGTATTTTGTAATTAAATGATTTTTAAATGATGTTAAATAATATTAAAATATTATAAAAATAATATTTTCTGGTGTAAAATGAAAAATTAGACATAGGATAATTTTTCGGAAATTTATTGGACCTCGGAAGCATTTTTAAAGACCTAAAAACTAAGTTTAAAATAAACCAATTAAACCCTGAATTAAACCCGGTTTTTACCCAAACCAACCGACCTGAACCGGACCGGACCCGGTTCAATTGAACCGACCCCAAACCCTGCGGGTCGAATTCGGGTCAAACCCTCCTACCCGAAACTCGTACACCCGACCCGAACCTTTGCTTTAGCAGATCGGGTCGGATCTCCTCAGAACCGAACCCGCATTTATTTCTTTAGCGGATCGGGTCGGATCCCATCCTCCGCCCAGCCCGGCCGGACCCGACCCGCCTAACCCTTTCTCCTCCCCGACCCGACACCGCTTCGCCTCCGCCGGCCTACCCGCCGTGGCGCCTCGCCTCCCGCCGCTTCGGCTCCCCCGCAACGCCCGCTGGCTGCTCCGCTCCCCCCGCCGCTCTGCCTCCCGCACCGGCCTCCCGTCCGCCTCCCTCTCTCCTCTATTTAAACCCCTCTCTGCCCTGAAACCCGCCCCCTCGACCACCGTCTCCCCGCTGTCTCCACCGACGAACCCAGCCGCCCCCAGCGAAGCCCTAGCCGCCAGAACCCTAACCCTAGGCACTGTACAGTGGACACAGTATCGTGTCGTATTGTGTCGACTCGCGGACACGAAAAATTTGGTTTCTGTGGAGCCCTATTCTTGTACTCTTTTTTTTCTTCTCGTTGCCATATTTTTCGTGCCTCTGTTATGACGCAAACCCTGCGTAACCCTCTCGATGTCTGTGCAACCCGCTCGGTGTGTCGCATCCTGTGGTGATCGCGAACTGCGATCCAAAAACAGAAAAAACAATACCCCATTTTCCCCCGGAACTGAGTGTGCCCCTCCAAACGGGACGACTTGGTCGCGTGCTGTCTTCATCGAAAGGTGCACGCCATTGATACAGACATATGGGATTTCACAGAAGTTGATTTGGATGTGCGTGCACACCGGAATCAACGTGTATCCGCCGACAACGCCCCGTATCGGCCCTGTTCCCTAACTCATTGTAACTTTGTGTACACACGTCGGATCGATACGAAACTTACGTCATCCGACTCGTAGTAATACGCTGGTCCTGTGACCCAATTTTGGTTCGATTCTGAGAACGTTGACAAAATCGCGTATCGTGGGCCCCGCGGCTCCACTTGACGGGCGATTTTGTGATCGGCTCATCGGAATCCAATTCTGGAAGTTCCATTGGGTTCGTATCATCGTTCTGGACTTTTTGACACTAAGTTTGATGAATTTGGAGACCTTTGTTCCTGACACATTTTTCGGTGCGAAGTGGGCCACAAGTGGACCCCGCTTTGACCTGAAACTGTCATTTTTGCCCTTGTGTCCAAATTGGACTCAAGGACAGGCGTTTCTAGCTATTTGATATTTTCTGAATCTGATGGTGATGTTTATTTCAGCAACCGGAGGAGTCCAAGCAAAACCCGCTGAGACCAGAGCTACAGTTGGAGCCAAAACCCCAGGAAAGTGTACATTGCCAAACAGTACAGTTTTGTTACTTATTTCCTTGACTTATTTATATATTATTGTACATGCTTAACCTAGGACCGTGTGACTTTACTTAGCGTCCGATTATAGTCGGGTGCCAACACCGTACGCGGAGTTGTGTAACGTCACCTAGAGATGGATATCGTGACCCTTTACATTCTCGTACTTGCCTTATCAAGTACGTTATACCCAGGACACCTGACACTATTCATGTGAAAGAATCTTCTTGAAATATTCAAGGTGATTCTATATAGTATACAGGTTTCATGACCTAGACATTATATTCTTAGATCTTTTTATGACTTGCTACATTAGTTTTGATCTTGCGTGTCATGAATATGAGACGTGTGATTACATTGGGTGGGGAGACACACAGAGGCTACAGGCTGATTTATATATATATATATTTATTATAGTGAGTCCTTAGACTCTATATCAGAGCTAGGTACTCTACTAGTGAGATATTATTGTGAGGCCTTAGACTCTATATTAGAACTAGGCACTCTACTAGTGATATCACTGCTACCGGCTCCCCGACACCGAGCTTGTAGTGGTCTCAGCCTGAGTTATAGTAATGCTCTCATCTTGTATTTCACTTAGCCGGTTATATAGTTTACCCTATTGTTCATTTATTGTTGTACTGTATTATTTATGGCTTGATTTATTTTATACCTTGCTATGTCCCCTGAGGACCTGGATCCGGATTATGTCCTTAGGATTAGCAGATGAGATCGATCCCGAGGTATACAGGACAGGAGCATTAGCAGGAGCGGGAACAGGAGCAGGCACTGAAGTAGTACCAGATCCAGTAGACGAGTGATCACCGAGGCTATCTTCTGAGTATATGCTTTATCCATACTCAGTAGTTGTTGTTATCTTTATTTCTGTATCTTGACTATTATACCAGACTTATTATCGGATTGTTCCTCGATTTATTTACTTATGACTTGATGATGTTTATATTTCCTTTTGTTGATATTGATGTATTTATTCTATGGATAAGATTAGTAGACCCTTATTGCTGTACTACAGCTTAAGTACACACTGATGGATCCATTAAATTGGGTTTGTCCAACGGTGTGTACTGCTGGCCATTGCCACGTGTCTAGTCCCTCGATATTTTGGGACTGGGGTATGACATGCTCGACGAGGCTCGAGGTGGCAAGGGCAGCGGGTCGTCGAGGGCTGTGGGTCAGGGAGATGGCGGAGGACGGCGAGGGGAGAGGGGAGTTCTGGTCGTCGAGGCTGTGGGTCGGGGAGACGGCGGCTTAGGGGTTTGGGAGTGAGGTGGAGATGGTGGGGCGAGGGCGGCGATGTGGAGATGGTGAGGCGAGGGTGGCCGGGGCTAGGGCACGGCAGCGGGGCTCGGGTCGAGCGGCTGCGGGGTCGTGATCTAGGCGGCGGAGGATCTCGAGGGGTGTCGGGGACGATGGCTGAGGGCGGGACTTAGGGCGAAGGAAGGAGAAGGGAGGCGGTTAGGGTTCAGGCCAGGAGGAAGAGGGGATTAGTGTTCCGTCGTCGAGGGGGTTAAATAGGGTAGTCACCGGGTCAGAATAGGATTCAGATTAGTATTAGGGTTAGGTTTCCGGCCGGGTTAACGGGTCCGGGTCGGGTTTAATTCGGATCCGACCTGACCCGTTAAGAGTTGGGTTTGGTTCGGTTCGGTTTAACTACGGTTCGGTTCGGGTTGGTTTGGTTTATTTAGAAATAAACCGGATTTATTTCAGGTTTTATATGGTTTAATTATAAGCTTGGTTTTTAGGGTTTTAAAAATGCTTTCGGGGTCCAATAAATTTCCGAAAAATTACCTTATGTCTAATTTTTTATTTTACACCCAAGAATATTATTTTCATAATATCTTAATATTAATTAACTTTATTTAAAATTTATTTAAATTTAAAATACCTTAGTTTTAATTACAGAAAAATTACAGAAAATTACAGAAAATTATGAAAATTCCAAATTAAAAAATTCCTGAAAATCAGGGGGTTTACAGCGATAGGTGCGAGCTTTTGCCTTGACTGTCAAGGAGGAGGAGCTAGTTGGCAATGTCATCTTAGGTTCAGTTTATCTCGATTACTTTCCATCTCATATTTTATTCGATTTTGGTGCTTCTTATAGCTTTGTATCTGTATCTTTTTCTTTAAGACATCATCTTGAGTTTGAACCGTTGGCGAGGACTTGCAAGATCATGATCGGGGGTGGCATTATCTTGGTCAGTGATGTTTACAAGAACCAAAAAGTTTATTTAGGAGGCCGGGAGTTGAGCGTATGTTTACTCGTATTGCCACTTTCGAGTTACGATATAGTACTCGGGATGAATTAGTTGAGTAGATATCACGCCAGTATCGATTATCGTGGGGGAAGAGTTTTATTTCAGACATCAGGAGAGCCAGAGTTCGAGTTCGTCCGAGGAGCAGAGCAAAGTGAAGGCAAATCTGTGGAGCTTTGGTAGAAGAGCAGGAGCTGCCACATCCGTTGATTGAAGAGTTCATGAATGTCTTTCCAGAGGAGTTTTCGGGGTTGCCTTCGGAAAGAGATATAGAATTTTTTATAGATTTGGTGCCAGGTGCAGAGCCGATATCTCAGCATGTCTATATAGTCCAAAA
Source organism: Iris macrosiphon (assembly GCA_036927795.1). NCBI lineage: Eukaryota > Viridiplantae > Streptophyta > Magnoliopsida > Asparagales > Iridaceae > Iris > Iris macrosiphon. The sequence goes on along the minus strand of JAYESA010000028.1, from coordinate 909,048 downwards.
TAATGAATTAGCAGATTTGAAGAAGTAGGTGGATGAATTACAAGATAAGGGCTTTATCCGTTCCAGTTCATCACCTTGGAGTGCTCGGGTACTTTTTGTACCAAAGAATGATGGGTCGGTACGTATGTGTATCGACTACAGGACACTTAACAACCTCACTATCAAGAACAAATATCCATTTGTCGCGGATTGATGACTTGTTTGACTAGTTAAGCAGAGCGAAGGTATTCTCAAAGATAGACTTGAGGTCAGGGTACCACCAAAAGAACGTGAAGAGGGAAGACATCCAGAAGATAGCTTTCATGACTCATTATGGGCAGTCAGTTCGAGTTCTTGATGATGTCGTTTGGGTTGATCAATGCCTCAGTGGTGTTCGTGAACCTGACGAACAAGGTGTTTCATCAGTAACTGGACCAGTTTGTTATAGTCTTCATTGATGATATTCTGATATATTTGAAGACCACAGAGGAGCATGAATAACACTTGAGGATAGTTCTGGAGACCCTCAGGAAGGAGAATCTATATGGCAAGTTATCAAAGTATGAATTCTTCCTTGATAAGGTTGAAGTCCTCGGGCATGTTATTACAGGAGATAGAATCTCAGTGGACCCGAAGAAGATTTTAGCAGTTGAATCGTGGTCTACCTCAAGCTCAGTAGTAGAGATAAAGAGTTTCCTTGGATTGGCGGGCTACTATCGGAGGTTTGTTCAGGATTTTTTCAGACTTGCATAGTTGATGACTAGACTAACCAGAAAGGATATAGAGTTCGTCTGGACTGATGATTGTAAGTCCATATTTGAGGAGCTGAACAGGAGGTTGACTACAGCTCCAATCTTGACATTGCCATCAGGAGTAAGAGGATTTTCCATTTACAGTGATGCATCAGGAAAGGGTTTGGATTGTGTGTTGCAGCAGCACGGGAAGGTGATTTCCTATGCTTCCAGGCAATTGTGTCCGCAAGAGAAAAACTACCCTACCCATGACCTAGAGTTGGCAGCAGTTATCTTTTCTATCAAATTGTGGAAACACTACTTGTATGAAGAGAGAGTGGAGATCTTCACAGACCATAAGAGCTTAAAGTATGTGTTTACACAAAAAGATCTCAACATGAGGCAGCGGTGATGGTTGGAGTTGATGAAAGACTTTGACATATTCTTGCAGTACCATCCAGGGAAGGCCAACATAGTCCCAGATGCCTTGAGCTGGTATCCCATGGCTATGTGCTTGACAAGAGACAGATATTTATTGGCCGATCTTGATAGTTTGGGCATTGAGGTATTAGTTCCTGGAGTCACAACACAAATATGGGGACTTAAGGTACATTCAGAGCTGATGGACCAGGTCAGAGCCGGACAGTATGAGGATGAGTCTCTGAGTAGCATCAGAGTATAGGTTCAGATATAGCTGGCAGAGGACTTCATCATTGTAGATGATGGATCATTATGACACAGTACCAGATTATATGTACCGAGAGGAGTATTGCGTGAGAAGATTCTGTAGGAGGCGCATCGTTCTCAGTACTCTATGCATCCAGGTGCCAACAAGATATATAGAGACATGAGGGAGCATGTTTAGTGGTATGGTATGAAGCGGGAGGTAGCTAGCCTCGTATCTAGATGCTTAGTTTCCCAGCAGGTAAGGGCGGAGAGACAGAGGCCATGTGGATTACTTTAGCCTTTACCCATTTAGGAGTATAAATGGGAGCATGTGACCATGGATTTTATATCAGGACTTCCGCGTTCTCTAGGAGGTAAAGATGTAATTTGTGTCATCGTGGACAAGTTGACAAAATCAGCCCACTTTTTTCATTTAAAGTGGGTACATCTACGGAGAAGCTCACAGAGATGTATGTGCACCAGATTGTGAAATTGTATGGTATTCCAGTGAGCGTAGTCTTGGATAGGGAGAGTAACTTCATGTCCTACTTATGGAGGAGTTTACAAGCTAGCTTGGGCACTCAGCTCAAGTTCAATACCGCATATCACCCTCAGAGTGACGGACAGTGGGAGACGACTATTTAGACTCTCGAGGATATGCTATGCACCTGTGTTTTGGATCTTGGAGATTCTTGGGAGGATCACCTTCACTTGGTATAGTTTTCATACAACAATAACTATTAAGCCAATATCAAGATGTCACCATTCGAGGCATTGTATGGACGGAGATGCCGCACTCCATTATTCAGGGATAATATCAGTGAGAGAGCTTTATTAGGACCAGAGGTTATCAAGACCCGCACCTGGATATTTAGGCTTAAGTATGTGGTTACGCCCAGCCTACGCTGCAGCAACCACAATAGAACGCTGTCTGGGTCATTTCTAATAATCTAACATCTCAACAATATAATATGGTACCTGTCAATCATCTCAACTCCAAACGGAGGAGCAAAATGGTATCTCACAAGTATAACTAATCTCAATCACAAAACAAACTAAGAACGATAAATTATGAATGGAATAGCAAAGGAAAGAATAAGATACAATCCACAATCTAAAATAATATACAAACTATGAATCTCCATAAATAATAGTCTAATACAAACCAACAAAAATAACTAGACCTCCTCGGGCTCTACAACTAAGTCCTCCTGGTCTACAAGAGTATTCTCTATAGGTATGCCGTCCTGTGGTCCGTAGAATATGGGACACTGCTCTAAAAGCCAGTCATCTGAAAAAATATCCAGTCAGGATTGGAGCAAAGTACGTACCTCTGAAAGTAGTTTTAATAACATAATCGAACATATAAAACCGATAATAGAAATAAAATACAATATCACTAACATATGAATGAATGAACAATAGATATACAGGTAGTGTACGAGAATATAGAACAACAATATGATATCTGTCATATAGTGAAGTAACTGCAATTCTAGCTAATGTGCATCAGAATACAAGTTTATTATATGATTGGTTTGGGTGAACATGATCAGGTAAAATAATTACAAGTGAGGTATGTAACCAGAATGTACACTATGTAACAATGGGGCTTTATTCACATAATCAACTCCTACTCCCCCATCCCCAACTAATTCCAATGGATCCAATCACGACACGCTACAAACACAAAATATAACCGCTGAACACGAGCAGTGGGAGTACACGAATATCATAACCACTGAACACGAGAAATGGGTATACACAAATAAGAACACCGAACACGAGCAGTGTATGAACATGAAATATAAATCAATACTCAATATACACGATGAAATACATGTACATGAGTACCCGTTGAACACGGTAGGGGATAACATCTCCTAACGGGATCTATGTAGTACAAGTTCATAAAATCACTGTATCGAAATCAGGTATACAATTATAGAGCATGTATACATACAATATTATAAATTGAAAACTATCAAAGAAATGTACTCGCCTGAAATCCTGAGAAAGGTGTGTCTCTCGATGCCCAAGCTGGTGTCACACAGACCTACATATGGTATGTTGTATCAATACAAGGTTCAAACATAAAAATAAGTTAAATGATGCAATTCTAGGTCATAAAGCCATTTCTAGGTCAAACCGATTAAATCTAGGTTGCAAGAGTCTAATACTAGGTAACTAAGTCGATACACTATGAAACTAAACTATACAAGCTAATCTAAGATACTAAAAATACTCAAAAAACCGTATCCTAAGATACGCTAGTTCTCGTATATGAAAATAGTATTTTAGATATATATATTCAAGTCAATATACTTAGTACTATAACAAAGCAATGAATTTAGGATACCTTGGCCTTGCACCAATGCGTATCACACCTATCTCGATATCCAAACTCAATACATTGGGTATCGACCCAATACCTTGCTATTACCTTGGTATCCCAAGGTAATCCAAAACTCTAACATAGCTAACACATATATAAACCTTACCAATATACTAACTATAACCAATGTACTTACTAGCATACAATACCATACTATATATAACTAATATAACTAACAATCAATATACATTACCTATTAGTATATATGTAAATGTTATACTAGCTATTACCCAATATACTAATTATAAATATATATAACTAAATATATATAACTAAACTACTAACAATATACATACCAATACATCAACTAACTACATAAACCAATACCTTGATCACTAACTAACTAACCCAAAACCTCAAATACCTAATACCTTGAACTGAACTGAAACATAGGTACACTGACATTGAAAGGATACCAAACTCAACCACCATCTGAACTATACTGAAACCTTAATACTAAACTACCCATTAAACCAACTGAACTATACACCTTTGGACTTTGTTTCAATTTTCTCAGTTTCGAAAGCTCATTCATGGGTTATGTGCATACGGTCTCTCTGAATGTCCCATCGGAATATTCTAAACAATAAGTCAAAATACTTTCAAAAGTACATGTGAATGGTATGATTGCTTGACGAAATTGTGATGTGAAGGCCTTTGTGCCAACCTGTGCTAGACTTTGTGGGAATAGACTCGTGCTAGAATTTGTGAGATATGTGCGAACCCGAATACCTATACATGATTACCCAGCTGGTTAGTGTGCAAAGTAGAATTTTGCTCGAACGGTTAGCTATGCACATAACCTTTTTGCTAAGTTGTGTAGAGTATCACGCGCCAAGACCATTTTGGTGCAAGCTAAGTTACAACGAGTTTGGGATATCGTTCAGGAATAAGACAAGTTAGACTTAGAATTGAAACTGATATAAACATTATCAGATAATCGCAAAGGCGAACATAGAAAATTGTGCTTGGATTTTGGGAAATAGCTCGAACAATATTTTATATTGGAAGATACAAATCGAATATGGGTTACTTGGATGACTATAAACAGGGATAAATTCGAGGCTAAGAATTATTAGGTGATACCTAAGTATCGTTCAGGAATTCTAAGGAAAACTCGACGAATACGCTAGCGATTGATGCAACCACGATTGAGGATTTGATTGGGTGACTCGATACCGAGTGGTGTATGGATCATTTAGAAATGTCTAAACGGATTCATAGGTCTCGTGTGATAGTCAGATTGAACAATTGGAAAATGTCTTGAATAAATGTTAAGGCTTATATCGAATTGGGATTAATAAAAATAGAAATCGATATCTTGGTTAAGGAAAACTTGTTGGAAACTTGAGGATCGTACGAGCGATTTCGGATTGGCACAAAAGAATTGAACTTGAATACAATATTGCTCGATTAGAAGTATACGCGATAACAGATTTGACTTGGAGTTTGGAAGAATGGCCTGTGCTCCAAAAATCTCGAGGACGAAACTTTTTCTGAGTGGTGTATAATGTAAGGACCCATTTCGCTCAAATGGACTACCGATTCAAACGACAAAAGTGTAATATCCTGACCCGCATTGCTTAACGAGAATACTCGCTTGAGGCAAAGAATTTTCAGACTTGGTCCTTCAGAAGTTTCGGCTTAGGCTTTTAGAGGCTCGCTCGGAGTATCGCTCGACCGAGACGAATTATCACTAAGGTGGGTAGCTATGATAAACTTGTCTTTGCTTAGCTAGCCCACTTAAAATATGGACGATACATGCTAGTCGTTAGGTGTATTATCCCTTACATGATAATAAATAATACAATACACCTAGCTAAGGAAATAATCCCAACTTGTATTGCTTGTGTTAGAACATGGAAATAAAACTTTACTCATATATGGACCCTCGCATGCTACCCTTGCCTTGTGCAACTAGACCCCGCTATGCCTCGAATAGAATATTATACTCTTCGTAATGCACTGTTCACTTGCTAGACTGCACGACCCAAGATTATGTCGCTCGGTATGTTCCCGTACGGTTTCACTCAGCGGTTTACCCTTAGACCGTGGCAAAGTAAATATTTATGTTCTATATGAATGCAATGCTTGCCAGCTTATATGCTAACTTGTATTTATTGCCTTATTTAAATGTTTGCCTATAAGAAATTATGCCACAACCCAGTAACACTATCGTGTATCATGCATGCATCTTGTTAGCCAGAAGACTATCAAATAACTTCTGTGCAATATGAACCTGCAAGTATCCGGGACCGTTAGATCACCAAGGCAATTCCTGAACCATGGAAATGCATCAAGGCAAGTTGAATACTGAACGAGAATCATGTCAAGTTACATCTGAACAAGAATCCTGTCAAGCAAATATAAGAACCATATCTCGTGGAGCAATGCTCGTTTCAGAACAAAGAATCATTGATTATCATATCTAGATGTGAAATTGGAATGACCCAGACTTGCATGTCATGGACAACTTGTTTAACAAGTGGATCTTCGGATCTTAGTTCCACGGGTGGTCTCCGGGGCACCGGGGCCAATTCTATCCGGATGGAACTCTTTTAGCCTTTTCTGTGCTCGGTAGGGTGGCGCCTGTCATGCCCCGATCTCTCGCAGGATAATCGGCCGTCCCCGCTAGGCGATAATCACCGTGCCAGCGCTCCCGTGGGACGATCGCTTCGGCCCATCTGGGCGTGATGTCGCACTAGGTGACCGAGATACCGAGAGCACTAAAGGGAGATAAAGCTTTCGTTGTAGTCTTTTCAAGCTTTTTTCTATTTTAAACTATTTTAAAGATTTTTAGTAGCTGCTTTCAAGTTTCCAAGAATGTAATAAAGGGGAATAATGTATGGGATAAGGACATTATCACATGTCACCCTATCAATCTTTCTTTTATGCAAAGCTTTGTAAGTCATTATGGCATCTCCATTTCGGTGCTGAAAAAATTATACTTCATTGCAATGAATCAATAAAAGAATTATTTTCTTCCTATATAAATATGTGCTTTATAATCTGTTGTTATGTTATAAAACTATTTACAAAATATATTGGACACGTGTGCACGTTCTTGCCTGATAAAAGTGCAATCCCAGATTTGTATGACATCACGTCTAACGAGGATGAACGGTTCTGTAGAACAAAATACGAAGACAAATCGGTTCTGTGAAATCGGGGCATGACACAGTGTGCCTTAGTCAACTATGGAGTTTATGCTCCCGTCTCTCCACCTGTTGCTCAAGATGCACATTATGCATCTGTGCATGCTGTCCCTATTCATGCGGCAGCCATATCTGCGGAGAAGAGTGTCCAACACCTAAGCTCTGGCAAAGGAAAATACTATGATACAAAAAAGCTTGGAGGTTGATGCATAGTCCATGCACCCACAGTGAGGGGCATAAAAGAAGAAATATACGGCACTGAGCTACAAGCATATGAGGACAACTGTATCCGCCCAGACGACATCATAGGTTCTGTCTTAGATAGAATCTTTTATGGCGTAGATCCTATGCGCCACCCTAACGAAGGAATGAGTTTGGACTCTTCGTACTATGCCCAAGTATATAATAGGAAGAGAAAGTCTAGGGCAGTGCGAGCTCGTCAAGCTTGAGGAACTGCTCAGTTGGCTGACCATCAGTATGTGCCGTTAACTGTTATGTGTGTCCCTGATGGAATGTTATACAAGACCAACCTATGTACCCAACCCGTAGTGGCACAAGGACTGGGTCTGTCTCAAATGTCTTTCATTGATAAGTTGGGGAAAGTTCTTGTACTAACCCCTGGTCAGGGAGCAAAAATATTACCTAGACACCAATGTCCTCAATTTGCCCATGCTTATAAGGATGGTATAAAGGTGAATCATCCCTGGCCTAATTTGCATGATGTGATCAATCACAAACACAATGCGAGGAAAATATCTACAGCATGTGAGACATCCCCTCTCGTACATCACTGTGCAAACATCTTCATCAACTGCTGATGTGCTAAAGTAGCGGTACATGAAAACAGGCAGTCAGTATTCCAGTGACTGCAACCAAAAGCACTCGTCCGACAACATCTCAAAGAATAGGTACAAATGCTAGAGGAAGAGGAGTTTCTCTTTGCCTCATGTTGTTCTACTTGGAGATCTCCCTCCATGTAGGGAGAATGAAAGTCTAATACCTCTAACCCTCCACTCTCGCCCAGCTTATCGAGAACCCGAAGGCATGCAGTGATACTTAAAGAAGGAGTTTTTCCGGTCACTCGCTCGAAGGAAAAATTGTCAACAACTAGGGGTGATATTTTCTCCCGACCCAAGATGACTCTGCAAGCTTGGGGTAGCAATCCTCCAGAAATCTAGAAAAACTTGTTGTTCCTAGGAGACAGTAATTCTCGAGGAATATATACTGAGATTTCTAGGGGTAGTCAAACTCATCAAAGTGAAGCACCTTCCGACGCTGGGGGTAGAGTTCCCTCCGAATCCGAAGAAGATGCAGTACTGTCAACTTTTCCTGAGGACTATTCGATACAAGAATTTGAGAAAAAAAGTCAGAGATCCACCGTCCCTTATGTCTCTCCCTATGTAAGGACAATATATGTGGCTGGGATGATAATGAAGGCACTAGTGACCGATAATGCCTTGAGAACCTTGAGGCTATGATGCAGACCATGAGTACCTAGATGTAGTCTCTGACCCTGACGGTGTTGGAACTCAGGGCAAGCCTGGTCCCAGAACCACCAAGAACCTCGGCGCAAGCAAGCCAGGATCCTGGGACCAACAGAGACTTGAATGCGATTGCTCAACCCATTGATGGCAATTACTCTACAAGGATAGTCTGCTCCTTCCACATTAGATGAAGCCCGGGATGCAATACGGGAAGTACGAAAACTTTGAGTCTGCCTGGACTCAATGGGAAATTGGGACAATGCATGAGCTCAGGATATGACAACTATATCCTCTAGAATTAAAAAAATATGCCATACCCACCCAAGTACAAGCCCTTCTCCATGACTCAATTTGACGAAAAGATATCTTCTCGTCAATACATGAGTTATTTAAAGGGGGCGACAGGGCAGCTACCTTGTAACGATAATCTTCTCACTAAGCTCTTCGTCGGGATATTGTCCGGGGTAGCCTTCGACTGGTTTTGTAGTCTCCAAGATAATTGTATCTCGTTATTTAAAGATCTTAAGAGTCTCTTCCTTGTACGATTCTATGATGGAGGAAATGACAAGTCGATGACCTCTCTGATGGACATCACTCAAAAAGAGAGAGCCTATATAGGAATACATAGAATGATACAAGAAAGTTGTACTAAAACTACCCTCCGGCAAACTTGAGTCTATGTTAATGGACATATGCTGGAGAAATCTACTTCCAGCAGTGAGACTCTGGACAGGCGCCACTGAATTCAATGATTGGAGGGCATTTATCATAAGTGTCATCGTCATTGAGAAGAATGTGCAGTATGCCTGACTGCTGGAATTACAGATCTCCATGACTGATGACTGGGGAAAGCACCCTTACAACAAAAACACCAACAACAATAATTGTGGTCTTAATGGCAAAAGGAAGCAGACCCTTATTGCCAATATGTCCAAAAAACCCTTCATGAGGGATCAAAAGCAAGCAGAAGCTCCAAAGCTGAGAGAGACTTACTCTTTCAACAGCGAACACGTAATAGCAATCTTCGACGTCCTGATGAAGGGCAACAAACTCCAGCTTCCCGAAATCAAATGCCCTAATGAGGCAGGCAAGGTTGATGACCCCAAGTACTGTCACTACCACATCCAACATAGTATTCCTACATGTTAAAATAATATATCCCACATCCGCTCAACTCTAAAGCCTTCACGTTAGACTTTGAGGACAAGATAGTCACATCTAATATGGTATCTCTCGAGTTTTGTGACTTTCTTGTAGCGGAGGCCCGAGACGGTGTTGTCCTGATCCGGAGTGAAACAAATGGAAGTTGTTAATATCCCTCCATCTCATAACCAAGCAGTCGGGATGGTACCTCTTAGTACCACACGGGGCAAGGTCATATGGTTCCACACAAATCTTGCTCCAGACTTGATGCAGCAAGTCATGACTTCCGTCGTTAAGTCAAAAGAAAAGAAATCCAAAACCTGCCACATGGGTTTTCCCTCCACCAAGGAAGCCATAGTAGGGGCAACGATGTCAGGCCTAGCCTACCAGCACGACTATAATGCTCCCGACGACTGTATACCTCCATCTGTTCTAGCTGCCATATCTGATCCTGGTCTATCCCAGCCTCCATCAACAAAAAAATAAAAGGAGTAGGAGACTCGCTTTGACAAACCATTGTGAAAGAAAATAACTCAAGGGCAAGAGTATCCCTACAACTTTGACATATTGGCACAACTTGCCAATACTCCAGCCAGGTTATCTTTCTTCGAGCACCTATGTCTCTCCAAGGATACCCATGATGCTCTAAATAAGACGTTGCAGAATGCACATACCTACCTGGCCCAGGTCAAGCCACCAACAGAGCATCCCGCTGCATGCCTCCACTGCAATAATATGATGGAGGTAATACCGAACATCATATTCTCGCAATCGGATATGTTGTTAAAGAATAACAGGCACGATTTCCCATTGAACTATACAGGGTATATCGGCACTATCAAAGTGGACCAGATATACATTGACCCTGGTTTATCTCTCAACATCAACCCACGGAGTCTACTATAAACCTTAGAAATTCTAATATATCGGCTGGCGGTTACCAATACTACCATCAGTGGCTTCAATACCTGAAGGAGCTACCCTCAGGGTATGATTCCCCTAAAGTGTCAGATCGACTACTTGCGAATGGAGGTCACTTGATATATCATAAACATAGACGTACCCTATAACTTCTTGTTGAGCGCCTGTGGATACACGAGTACATGATTGTGCTATCTACTCTACACAAATGGCTGATGTATATTGCCGATCACGGCATCATCAAGAATTAGTTTGCCGATATGGATTCGTTCAAGGGAGTCAAAGCATATTTCTCTGACTCGATCTTGTACAAACAAGTCCATCAAGGTGAAGGTGATAATGACACCGATAATGAAGCAGAAGTTGAGGCAACACCGGACGAACCCTTAAGGGTCCATCTCAAAGGACGGGCCCTTAACACGTCCCCTCCCATCATAGTAAAATATCACACGAAGGAACCAGAACCTCTGGTCGTTCGCCTATGAAGATTGGGTCAACCACCTAAAGGGGATCCAGCATCCGTAACTACTTCCACTACCAAAATTTGTACTATTAGCGATATTTTTTTGCAACAAAAGTTATTCAAGTCGATAATTTTTATAATATTAGTGACTCCAATAAAAAGTGTCATTATTGAGACATAGAGCGACGACATTTTCTATAGTAAACATATACACCGGTAAAGGTCGTTGATGTCACTAATTTTCAATTTATATCAACGTTTTATAAAATTTATTTCCTCGCTATATTTTTATTTATCTGCGACGTTTAGTGACATTTACTTCGTCACTAAGTTTTTATTTATCTGCAACCTTTAGCGACGTCTATTTAAGACCTCGCTAAATTATTTAATATAGGGTTGGCTGGTTCATTTCCTCCATTCTTACCTAAATTTTTAAACCCCCCCACCGGCTCCCCCTCCGAACACACCCTGGAGGTACCCCCCTCCCAACCGGCTCCCCCAGAGTGCCCCCTACGACACGACTCTTCCCCTTGCGCAGCTGCTCCCCTCGGGCGGATCCTCCCCTCTGATGACCTCGGGCTTCTTCTCCTCCTCTCCGGACAACTCTAGGTAAAACCTAACCATATATCTCTCTCTCTCTATCTCTCTATTTCACTTTCACAGATACGGACATGACACAACACAGACACTGACACGACACTGACACAGACAAGACACACACATGTATAGGGTGGCCACAGTTGTGGACTCGTAGTCCAGGACGTTGAGCTTGATGAACCGGTCTAGGATGGAGGGTGGGTACTTGGGTCCGGCCGAGGGCGGACTAGGCCATACATGGTCCACGGTGCACCGAAGGCATTCGACCTATTCAGAGTCTCCACGAATTCCAAGTTTTATATAATAACTAACATCTATAGAACTTATATATATATATATATATATATATATATATATATATATATATATATATATACAACTTTCTATAGTTTTGAATAATTAATTAAAATCTTGAGCAAATATATATATATATATATATATATATATATATATATATATATATATACAACTTTCTATAGTTTTGAATAATTAATTAAAATCTTGAGCAATTAATTCAACTTAATTGATAAATAATATGTGTGACCGTCCTAAATAGGGTTTCCATATATGTATAGGGGAGTCATGTCGGAGGTTTTACTTATAAATTAATGTAGTGTAAAGGTTATGAATTAGTCTAGGTTCTAAAAAAGTATATTAGAAAGGCAAGGTGAAGTGTTAGTAGTGTCATACCCTGGTTTTGCATAACCGATAAGTCCTTGCATTCAGTTCTGAAGAACCATTCGTCCTTGCTAGGTGTGATATCGTTCAAGTCTGGGTTACACTTGTACAAGGCAAGAGCGTGCACACATGTCAAATATATTTTATAAATAGTTCACAACACATCGGCAAATTATAAGGCACATATTTCTATAGGAAGAAAATAATTCTTTTATTGATTCATTGCAACGAAGTAAAATTTTCTCAACACCGAAATAAAAATGCCTGAATGGCTTACATAGCTTTGCATAAAAGAAAGACTGATAGGCTCAAATGAAATAATGTTCTTATCCCATATATTTTGCCCCTTTATTACATTCTTGGAAACTTGAAAGCAGCTGTAAAAATTCTTTAAAATACTTTAAAATAAGAAGAAGCTTGAAAAGACTGCAACAAAAGCTTTATCTTCCTTGAGCACCCTCGGTATATAGGTCACCTGGTTTGCCCACAGAGACGTGGGTCAGTACTCAACTTGTACTGGTGAGCAGAACTGGCCCACTCACTTAAACCAACACTTCTAAATTGAAGCAACAGTTTATATAGGCAATAATTCATATAGTCAACAGTTCATGTTAGCAATAGTTCATGTAGTAAAATATAAAATCTTTTCTCATAAAGAATTATTATCCACGCCAATGGTCGTTCCTGTATAATCTATAAGATTTTTCTTACCGCCCCTGTATAAGACATCATTGGTATGCCACTTATTTCCACTAGGTCATTTGTGGTGTAGCACCTCGATGGACTTGCCATATAGGACTTCGAGGGACGTGTGATATGCCATTCAAAGCAGGTTGCAAGCCTCAATGAATGCCTCACTTATACCCAACGCTACTAAAGCATAACTACTTTCTCCGGGCCCAACGGTCCCTAGTACCCAGGTTTCGTTCAAGGAAATTTACTACCATATAAAAAAGTTGCCCATTACCATACAATGCATCTACGACTATATGATAAGCATAAATATCACTGTAAGATATTCTTTAGAGCATCAATGCACATTTACCCATTCTCATTACAACATAGTTATTCATTGCTTCGATTGGTAGTCCGTAGAATCCAATATACATCTAAGACATGGCACCAAACCATGACATAATGATTATATCCTTCCCTGTGTTACATAATTTAACATCCCTCTTATCAATACAATTTATTGATTTATAATAGTGGTATAAAACTTGTGGCATTAGTGGCTTTATCGATCATTGGACTAAGCAAAGTTACAAGAGAACATTATTGATTATTGGCATTAAAGTGTAGAGAAGAAGGGACATAAGCACTAACCAAAATAGAGAATACCAAGAGAAAATGACACTTGCTCGCTTAGGCTCCGGTCACGCATCTATCTGTATTGGCACCAATATTTGGTTAGACTACCATATATAGTTCTCTCAGGGTTCATTAGATTGAATGCATGCAATCGATGAAAATAGGCTAAACAATCAATCATCGAAAACCAATTACAAAAATGCGTTCATCAAAACCAAGCAGCAAAAATCCAAGAAGCCAACTAAAAATCCAACAAAAACTATTGGACTCATTCCAACATATTTCATCAATTGGAAAGTTTGATTGAATTGTCCATGATCGATTCTATTGTAAAGTTTTCCCATACTCAATTTTGACTGAGTCAATCGAGCCACAAGCCTTATATAGGGTACCACTAGGAGCGGGGCACTACTTAATATACTACTAAGAAAAAAATTTGTCCTCGAAACTTAAAATAAATATTCTACCTCTAGGTTATCGAATAACGAAGGGTACTACTTTCGCACATCTTTCTCAAGATCCCATGTCGATTACTCGACTGCATGAATCTGCCACAACACACAAACCAAAGCCACTGATCGATTTCGTAGGGTCTTCTCTTTCCAGTCTAGGATCTGAACTGGTTCTTCCGAGTAAGATAGGTCGGCAGTCAGCTCAAGCTGATTGAAGTTTACTACGTGACTCGGGTCATGTACGTATTACCTTAGTTGGGAAACATGGAAGACATTGTCACCCTCACTTTTCCAACTAGGGGTAGTTTGGTAATTTGGCATGAGTAAATAATTTTAGGAATAAATATTAGTATTAATTATTTAATTATTATTGAGCTATAAATTAATTATGACTTGTATTATTTATTTTTGTTAGAAGGCTAGTACAATAGTTAGACTTGACCCTTGTAAGTCCAATTAGACTTGTCAAGACAACTAGGGAGCCTAACTTGGACCCAAGCCTATTAGACCATTCTCACTAATTAATTAGGAAGAATTAGTTAATTATAATTATTTAGAAACTACCCAAATAGCCCTCCCTATTTATTTCTCCATAATATATCATGGAGGGGTACATGGGACATTAAATATCACTTGGGAAAGGGAGAAGGGGGCCGGCCACTACTAGAGGGGGCTCTCCTCTCTCTCTCTCCTCTTATTTGCATTCATTCTAGATCTAGAAATTAGATCACCAATTTTCCATCATTCCCTTTATTGAAATCTCACTCAATTCACCTTTTTTTTCCGTCTTATTCCCTTCATCAAAGGATTGGTAAGGAGCACTAGGAAGAGGAGCTTGTGGCAAGGAGATCATGTCCAAAAATTACTTTAGTTTTCATTGGAAATCCATCTCCCAATTGATAATTTCTGAATTCTCTCTTATTCTAGCTTCTAAAACATGCATGAGACCTCTAGAAACCACCATATGGCATAGGGATACTTTTAGGAACAAATTCTAGTTGATTTGGTTGGGTATTGTGATCTCTAAATAGGTTTTTATATTGATTTTGGAGAAATTACGAGATTGACACATTAATTATGTGTCATGAGATCAATTAGATCTAATTAGACTTAGATCAGGATAATAGAACTTGGTACGTGTTCATAAATGAATACATGTAGGTCGTATTATGGTATTTTATGATATAGTATGATACGCGGAGTTTATTTTGAATATTTTGTGAAATTACTCGTTAATTCTCATTGTAGCAAGTTTTTTTCAGTTGTATTATGATATATTTAGTTTATATAAATGATATTTGTAGGGAATTATAGGTTTTGACACTTGGATTGGATATGTATTATGAATATCTTGGTCTTGTACCCAAAGTATTTGGTGATTGGTGTATTGTGTTAGAAATTAGTGTGTGGGTGTGTGTCTTAGAGTAGGTTATGGATTTTTGGATTATTGGTGAGCATGTGTATTAGTATAGGTGTGTGATTTACATAATGTACCATTTGGATGTGTGCACCTGAGTTAGGAAGGGGGTTCCTGTATTCCAGAAATTGGAATTGTTGAAGCTTAGTGATTGTGTATCAGTGATGTACACATATAGTGTAGGCACCGGATATAGATTAAGTATTAAGGGTATGTATGTTTAGATGGTTTGTGTTTTGGGTGATGGGGTGCATCAGTTATAGGGTCTGTTGTGGACTGATACAACAGCTAGTAGCAGCAACAATAAAGCAAGAATAATAGCAATAATAAGAAGACGTGTTAGCAGCAATGAAATGCAATAAGGGCAAGTAGTAGTAACAGCAGTATTTAGAAGTGAAACTCAGCTCACGGTATTGATGGCAGCAGTCAGTGCCTATCTTCGGGCAAGAACCAGCAGTATAGAGGCACTATTTCCAGGTATGTTGTAGTAGGTAATGTGCTAGGAAGATGGGGTTTAAGTTTATTAGAGATGTCTGCAATTAGCAGCAAGTTACGGGGAACATGTTGAACCAAGATATTTGAGTATCAGTGGAAAGTAAGGGAGTTGGGGTATCAAGTTTTATCATGTAACACCATTAACAGCAACTGTGGACAGAGCCACCTTAGTAGCAGTATTATGGAGAACCTAGTATACTAGGTTGAGCACATGTGTGTGGGGGTATACCAGGTTGTGTGTATGGGAGTGTAATACGCAAGTATGTATCAGAGATAAACATGGGGGTGTGTGTGTGTGTAATTTTAGAATGTGCATAAGTTGGTGTATTAATGTGAAGGAGTCAGTATTTAGGTATGTTGCCATGGAGTTAAGTGGTAAGAGTTGTAGTAAAGCAGATTAATGTAGACATCAATATTAAGGTGCATTAGTGCATAACCTTTTGCAGTGCAAGTATCCATAATTGCATGTATGTGTAAGTTGGAGATTTGGGAGAGTATCCTAGATTAAGTTTGCAGGTGTGTTAGTGTTAAGATACAAGGAGTATAAGTAAATGTCATGGATCTGTGGTATGGTAACATTAGCTAGTTAAGTTATTGAGTGAGGGTCTTGGCAGCAAGTGTGTCAAGGGTTATGAGTGGGTATTTAGCATAAATGTGATAGTTGAGGGATAGTGCTAGAAATGAGTTGGTTTCATAAGTAAGCTTAATTATGTAATTGGAACTGCTAATTATCTTGAATATTTTTCTATTATTTGTTATATACGCTTGATTATGTAATTGGAACTGCTTTCAGAGTTATATACTTCGCTCTAATCCTGACTGGATATATTTTTTAGATGATTGGCTTGTGGATCAGTGTCACACCTACTACAGGCTACAGGATGGCATACCATTAGAGGATACTTCTTTAGAGCAGAAGCACCTTGTACAGATGCTAAGGAGGCTTAGACTTATTGTTTAGACTTATATTAGACTTTTATTTAGGCTTTTAGCATGTATATATATTATTTCGAACTTGTGGATGTATTATGACTCTTTTTATCTTCCGTATTCAACATCGTGCTTTATCTTTCTTAATTTGAAATTATGATTGAGTATGGTTTACCATTATCATATATCACATTGTTCCTCCGTTTGGAGTTAAGATGATATTGACAGGTACCATATATATATTGTTTGAGATGTTTAGATAGTATGGTTGACTCAAACATTATTCTACCGCCAACTGCGGCATAGGCTGGGCTTTGCTCACTACTCGTGCCCTTATTTCGGGTGCGGGTAATGACACATTTTTAGTGGTGGCCCACGCAGGTCTAGAGTCGCAATTAGAGCGATATCATAGTAGTGCTCACTTAGATTACTGTTACGAGCCTTTTTAGGATATAGGATATAGGCTGAGAGTATACTCAATTACAACTAGGAAATATTTCCAAATATCTGTTTTGCTATCCTTATCTATTTGAATGCTTGCTTTACTTTGAATAAATATATCCTTTATTGATGAAATCGTATCTTATTCAATATTGATTCATTATTTCAATCAATCTTCAGGATGTCACCGAAGACACGTTCCCAACGCTCAGGCTTAATGTCAGCGAGGTCGGTCACTTCGTCACCCCTGAGGGAAACAACAACAAGCACCGTTCTAGTAGCTTCATTTCAGAGGTCCGCTTCAACGATCCAGGTCGGCATTTTTGCCACAGTTTTCGAGGGTGCTCCACCTATGGTACAGAGGACAGCGACGACAGTCTAAGAGGATCTTCCACCTCCACCACCTGTAGTGGATCAGACACAGATGTTTGTGCTTTTTTAGTAGATAATGGAGGCACAGCAGCGTCAGTTAGAGTTTATGAGACAGGGCATTGTGAATGCTCACCTGATTGCGCTCGCCGTAATCGAGAGAGTTTCCTTAGTCTAGCCACAGACGGCATCACCTCAATTTATCCTACAACAGCCGCGGCCATGGACTATTATAAATTTTAAGAGGATGGGGCCAAAGTACTTTAAAGGCACTGAGGGGATTATTTATGCTGATGATTGAATATAAGACATTAAAAGGAACCTGCAGCTAGCGCAGATTCCAGAGAGGTTATAGGTAGAGGCCGTAGAAAGCATGATTTTTGACATTGCATTGACCTGGTTCTACTTTATCATGTGTTAAAGAAGCAGATATGGAGTTCTCTATAGATTTAGTGTCATGCGCAAAGCCAATATCGTAGTACGTCTATCGGGTGAACAATAGCGAACTAGTTGAGTTGAAGAAGCAGATGTGTTACAGAACAACAGATTTATCCACTCTACTTTATCATCATGGGATACTCCGATATTATTCGTACTAAAGAAGGATGGGTCAGTATTTATGTGTATCGACTACAGGGAACTTAACAACCTCACTTTCAAGAATAAATATCCATTTTTGTGGATTGATAATTTGTTTGAACAGTTGAGCGGAGCGAATATATTCTCGAAGATAGACTTTAGGTCAGGATACCACCAGGTAAAAGTAAAAAAGGACGATATTTCGAAGACAACTTTCAGGACTCGGTATGGGTTGTTTTAGTTCTTAGGGATATCGTTTGGGTTGACCAATGCCCCGGCGGTATTCATGAACCTGATGAAAAAGATGTTTCATCAGTACCTGGATCAGTTTGTTGTATTTTTTATTGATGATATATTGATATATTCGAAGACCCCAGAGGAACATGAGAAGCACTTAATTATAGTTCTGGAGACTCTCAGGAAGGAGAAGATGTACGACAAACTTTCAAAGTGTGAGTTCTTCCTTAATAAGGTTGAATTCCTTGGGCATGTGATCACATAAGACGGGATCTCAGTAGACCCAAAGAAGATATCAATAGTTGAGTCATGGTCTACCCCGAGTTCAGTGGTGGTGATCAGGAGCTTTCTTGGATTGGCAAGCTATTATCGGAGATTTATTCAGGACTTTTTCAGGATTGCGGAGCCAATAACTAGACTAACCAGGAAGAACATGGAATTCGTGTAAACCCCTTCACCCAAAATTGGGCCTACTTGGCTTAGATAGTGAAACTAGGGCTAATTTGAACCCAATTATAAATAGAACACGACATTTAATTTAACTATATGATATTTATATTACATAGTGCACCTTACCTGTCACCACCCCATTTCCAGAGCCGGATATTTTTTTTTAAATTTTAATTTAGTTAATTGTGCATTATTTTTTATTAATTGTATTTATAATTAATTAATGATTGTATTATATTTTTATTGATTGTTTTAGGATTTTGGCTAGCCTGGACCCAAGTCAGACCCTAGTGGACCCATGTCCGACCCAGTCCACACCCCTGTGAGACCTATTTTGGGTTTTAGAATATTTATTATATTTTTAGGAGGTTAGTTGGAGAGATTTGGAGTTAGTTTGAGTATTTTTGGAACCCGAAACCCAAAACCGAGTTACGGGAGGGCATTTTGGACCTTTGTACATGTAAACCCCCATTTTTATGTGTGGCCGGCCCCCCTACTTACCCATTCTCGTGCAAAAACCAGCAGCAACCCCCCCTCTTTGTATTCTTCTTCTTCTTCTTCTTCACTTCTTCTTCTTCATTTCTTCTTCTCCACTTCTTCTTCCTTCTTCCTTCTTCTCCAAGGTGAGTTCCCTCTTCCATTTTTCTTCTTTCTTCTTCCATTCTTTCTCCTTATGCTAGCCCTAACCTTGCTTTTCCCTAACCTAGGTGTGAGGAGCTTAGATCTAGTGTGGAAGCTAGAGTTGGTGGCTTGGAGCTTGAGGGAGGTAATTTCTAGGGGTTGTGAGACTTTGGCCTTGGGATTCCAACTCCCAAGAGGTAAAACCTAACTTTCCCCTTGCTAATTATTTTTGTGTAGTGTAATTAGTGTTGTAGAACCCTCCTAGACCCTAAGCCTACCCGTAGGAGGAAGTTGGAACTAGTTTGGGTGAGTTTAGAGACTTTGACATTAGGTTTTGTGTCAAATTCGGGTGGAATCCAAATTTGGCCCAATTTTGGGTGATGCCCTAGGATAGTCGGACCTAGGTAGACATTGTCGGGTGTCTTGAGGGTGAGTGCGTGTCTCCGTTCAGATACGAGAAGCCGCGTCGCGAAGAAACGGGCATTTCGGGCAAAATTGGGGCTTTTCGTCGTCGCCGATTCTAAGTGCATGCTCGTTTTCGCCACGGGCCTAGAATCGACGCAGGAGCATATTTTCTAGGATTTAGGCATCGTGTAGAGCGCGTGAGTAAATTTTGGGCCGATTCCGAGTTCGTTTGGTGTGCGTTTCAGGAGGTTTTTCGAGCCGCGCACCACGTGTTCGTCGAAATGACCGAACGACCATTTCGACTTGGTTTCCTCGTTTCGGGCTTGTGCGCGCGTTGGGTTAGTATCGGGAAGTGTGTGCTAGAGTTTTCGAGTTATATTTTATATATTCTAGGGTGTCAGTGAGTGTCGTGGTCGTTGGGCGTGAGTGGGGCATGTTGTTTGTGTGTTGTTGTGTGTTGTGTTGTGTTAGTGTATATGTATCTATATATATATATATGTATATATTTATATGTATGTGTGTAGGTAAGTGTGTGTGAGTGAGTGCTTGTGTGAGTGTATAGGTGAGTGTGTGTGAGTGTGAGTGAGTGTTTATAGGTATATATATATGAGTTTATGTATATATGTATATATATTTATATATATATATATGTATGAGGGTTTGTGTGTGAGGTTGTGTGTTTGTGAGAGTGTGTGCTAGTGTGTGTGAGAGTGTGTGTGTGAGGGTGTGTGAGGTTGAGTGTGTGTGAGTGAGGATATATATAGATATATATATATATGTTTAAGTGTGTGAGTGTGTGTGTGTATATATATATATATATATTAGTGTATATATATATATATAGATATATGTGTGTATGTATATATAGATATGTGTTTGTATATAATTATGTGTGTGTGTGTGTTGATTTGTGTTTGAGTGTGTGTGTGTGTTAGAATGTATATAAGTTAGTGTGTATATATATCTATAGAGTTATATATATATGTATATATATGTATGTATATATATATAGTGATTTATATATATATAGGAGTGTGTGTGTGTGTGTATGAGAGAAGAGGGGGGGGGGGAACTGAACAGCAGCAGCAGGCAGCATGAACAGCAGCAGCAGCAGCAGCAGCATTCAGTATTTAAAAAGCAGCCTTCAGCATTTAAAAAGCAGCAGCAGCAGCAGCAGCATTTAAAAAGCAGCAGCAGTAGCAGCAATGAAAAGCCGCAGCAGCAGCAGAATAAGCAGCAGCAGCAGTAGTAAAAAGCAGCAGCAGCAGTAGCAATGAAAAGCAGCAGCAGCAGCAGTGAAAAGCAGCAGCAGCCGCAGTACAAGCAGCAGCAGCAGCCAGCAAGAGCAGTGTGCGAGGGAGAGATATATATATATATAGATATATATAGGTAGTTAGATATATTGATAGATAGATAGATAGACATATGGATAGATAGATAGATAGTTTGATAGATAAGATAGGTAAATGGATAGATAACTAGATAGTTAGATAGATTAATAAGATATCAAGATAGATAGACATATAGATAGATAGGTAATAAATAGATAGATATCTATAGATAGTTAGATAAATAGATAGGTATCTATAGATTTGTTAGATAGATAGTTAGTTAAATAGATAAATAGATAATTAGTTAGATAGATGATAGATAGATAAATAGGTATATGTTAGATAGATCAATAGATATCTCTAGATAGGTAAATAGGTATATAGATATATAGTTAGATAAATAGATAGATAGATGCCTAGATATAAATAGATAATAAATAGCTAGTTAGATGTTTAGATAGATAGATTGATAGATAGCTAAATATTAGATAGATAGTTAGATATCCATATCTATATGCATAGATATATATATAGATATATACGTAGCTAGATAGATAGTTAGATATCTAGGTATAGATATATATATTCGAGGGTAAGGTAAGGTAAGGTAAGGTATTGGGTGTAGATACCTAGGTATATGCCTATACGTATTAGATATCTATATTTTAGCCTAGATTATAGCTAGACATATATGTTTATGCATAGTTAGTTAGCTAGAGGGGTAGTCGGGTTGAGTTTAGAGCGGTATCTCAATACCTTGAGATACCGAGGTATTTCAATACCTTAAGATAACCAAGGTATTAGGTTTCGAACGAGGTTTTTGAGCAATAGCCTAAGAATAGTATTGGAGTAATTTTTATATGTATATGTGTATATATTTACGCGTGCTAGCATAGGTTTTAGAGGGTATAGGCGGGGTATATAGCGTAGGTTGAGGTATCGGATACCGAGGGTGTCACGCCCCGAGGCGTCCCCCGAGTCGTGACCGCCGTGCGGGCCTGGAGTTGCGCCCGCACAAGGCTTTAATGATTTGCATAACAAGCACATATTCAGAGTACGCAGCTTAATTGAAACACAGATTTGAAACATAGAAAAGTTCTCTTTATTGATAATGAACATCTATTACAAACTCTTGAACGAGTCAGCTAATATGCCGAACGGCTTACAAAAGGGTTGACTCAAAATGAGATAGCAGTCCTGTACATTACATCCTTTTATAAACTCAAAACGATAAGGACCTCCAGGCTGGAGGATCGCTTTGCCACGGAGCTGCATTTGTGTATGAAGAGTTGCAGCTTCTGGCTCCAAAAGGCTTCGAGGCACGGTGAAGATGCGCTAACCGCTGGACTGGATCGGGAAGACGACTTCGGCTCCTCGCTCGGTTCGCCTTAGTGCGGAGAACCTGTTTCAACGAGGGTCAGCATATCGAAACATGCTGGTGAAGGCGAGCTAGCCTGACTATACCAATCAACACGTTGTTTAGTGAAGCATACATATTTGTGGGTTTCTATCTTGCCTCAGTTCATTTACAAGTAAGCAGCATATTGAATTTACTGAAATGAACGTGCCACCGTTAGGTGGATTTTACCTGACCGTCTGAATTTCCTGCACAATACTTACCATGCCTTCCCTGCCACGGAGACACAAGTTAGTATGCAACAGGTTTAAATATACACGATGATCACTGGCATGGTTGCCATAATGGACGTAGCCGAGGACAAGGATAGCATGCTACGAGAGAACACGATTGCGCTGCAAGCTATCCAGTCCCGAACACGACGACTACACACGAGTTCTGCCCGGATCGGATCGGTGCCAGTGCCCCAGCGACCGTCCGCAGAACCAATACCTTGTGCACAAGTTGTCCATGATCGAACACGATGAACAAGTTAACAGTCATGCATTTGAGGCAACACGAGTGCAAGAACACGAGTACACGACAAGCAGTATTGCATGATTTATTTTGCATAGCCTCCCTGAATATTTATGCATATACAAGATGTGTTCTACTTAGCACGTTTATAGAACATTTGCACGAACAAGCATACGATAAGGCAACAGTTCACAGGTTTGATTGACAAGCATAATAACCAAGTATATTTGTCTTTTATCTTGGTTTCTTTTATTATTATTTGGTATCGTTTGATCGGGGCAAAGAAGAGTGCAGATTGATTAGCTGTGAAGCTTGGAAGCAGGACTAGCTAATCGGGTTGGTAGCCACTCACTTAGATTTTGGAAAGAAGAAGGAAAGAGGCGCTTCACGACTCCGCTCGCAAGCCGCCTACTGCTCGTTCACCTGCACACGAACAGCTCGATTAATACTTCTTTCTCTCTTTCCAATCTCGGAATAGAAGTGCAAGTCAATAAACGAAAACAATGAAAACCATCGAAACCGTTCAAGGAAAACAAGCAAATCCCAAAACCAACTCAAAGCACGAAAGCAACAAGCGACATCGAAAACTGAGGCAATAAAAGATAGCAGCGGAGAGGTCCCTCCTGACTCTGCCGCTAAGCCGATCCCGGGGGCGCAGTCCACTGAATATGGGAATCGATTCCGAAGAAACAAATCCATAACAAGGACGAGTTCTTAATTCAATCTATCCCGATCAAACGATACCGTCTTGTGTTTCTTAGCCGCGCTCTCCGCACCGGGAGAACGGGGTGCTACATCCTACCCAACTAATTGGAAGTTTCATCCCGAAACTTAGGGTAGAACTTACTGTTAGGGATTATTACGTTCAGGACGGCGATCAGGAAGGTTCGGGCAGGAATTAATAGCATGGCCTGATCGTCCACAAGCGAGGCATAACCCAAGTCTCATGCGGCAGTCTTTCTTATCGTGTCCAAGCTTTTTGCAGAATTGACACTTATTGCTCCAATGCTTGCCACCGTTGTACGGACGCTTTGTAGCATTGTTTCCTCTGTCGTTGCTTTGGCATTTGTGAGTGTAGGTATGCACAGCGCCGGCAGGAACGTGAGGATAGTGTGGTTCGAGCGACAGGGCGTGATTCATGACTTCGCGCATTGTTCGATACTGAGGAACGGCTACGTGCGAATGGATGACAGGGCGTAGTCCACCTTCAAACCTTCTAGCTCGACTCGCTGCATCAGGTAAATAGGCCCTAGCGAATTTGGAGAGTCGGTTGAATTTGGCGGAATACTCTTTAACTGTCATGCTGCCTTGCCGCAGCTGCACGAACTCGTTCTCCATTTGATGTTGGACTGGAGGGGGTACATACTCCTCTTCGAACGCGGCACGAAAAGTCATCCACGAGATCGCCTCCTCTCCGTGATCAAATTGAAGAGATCGTCGATGCACGTCCCACCAATCGTGTGCGTTGAGGCAGAGCTGTAGCTGCGCGCAAGAGACGCGCTTATCTTCGGGGACCTCTAGCAGAGCGAAGTGATCTTCAAGTTCGGCCAACCAATCTAGAGCTACGACTGGGTACTCAGTCCCGTTGAATGGGGTATTGCAGACTTTCTTGAAGTGGCCAAAGTCGAAGGCAGTCACGTCCCTCGCTCTTGGAATTTGCGGTGTCTCTACTTCAAGCACGGGCTGCTCCACCGGAGTCGTTGTTGTTGCGGCGGAATGGTTGGCAGCCAAAGTCTGAACGATCTGATGCAGGGTATCTACCTGCTTCTGTTGGACTGAGAATCGTGCTTCTATATTGTCTTGAAACTTGAGCTGACTCTCTTCTGCTCGCTTCTCGGCCCGTTCATGGCGAGCCTCGTCCCTTTGTTGGTTTTCCCCCAACATCCGCAATATTTGCTGAACGGGATCGATGCTTGGCGTGGCTCGCTGGCTTTCTGAACTTCCCGAAGTGCCCGAACTACTTCCTTGGCGTTGCATTTCGTCCGGGACTTGCGCTGCAGATTGCGCAGGATTCATTCCTTCAAAAGAAGGTAAATTACATTAGGATCATAATGTATTATGGACTTATTGCATGAACGTATCTCATTTTGGCCTAGCGAGTTCAAGAGTTCGCATAGGAATTTGATCGTTAAAGGAACTTTTCCAGCACGAAGTCTAAGGAACCTTGAATCTGTGCTCTGATACCACTATGTCACGCCCCGAGGCGTCCCCCGAGTCGTGACCGCCGTGCGGGCCTGGAGTTGCGCCCGCACAAGGCTTTAATGATTTGCATAACAAGCACATATTCAGAGTACGTAGCTAAATTGAAACACAGATTTGAAACATAGAAAAGTTCTCTTTATTGATAATGAATATCTATTACAAACTCTTGAACGAGTCAGCTAATATGCCGAACGGCTTACAAAAGGGTTGACTCAAAATGAGATAGCAGTCCTGTACATTACATCCTTTTATAAACTCAAAACGATAAGGACCTCCAGGCTAGAGGATCGCTTTGCCACGGAGCTGCATTTGTGTATGAAGAGTTGCAGCTTCTGGCTCCAAAAGGCTTCGAGGCGCGGTGAGGATGCGCTAACCGCTGGACTGGATCGGGAAGACGACTTCGGCTCCTCGCTCGGTTCGCCTTAGTGCGGAGAACCTGTTTCAACGAGGGTCAGCATATCGAAAAATGCTGGTGAAGGCGAGCTAGCCTGACTATACCAATCAACACGTTGTTTAGTGAAGCATACATATTTGTGGGTTTCTATCTTGCCTTAGTTCATTTACAAGTAAGCAGCATATTGAATTTACTGAAATGAACGTGCCACCGTTAGGTGGATTTTACCTGACCGTCTGAATTTCCTGCACAATACTTACCATGCCTTCCCTGCCACGGAGACACAAGTTAGTATACAACAGGTTTAAATATACACGATGATCACTGGCATGGTTGCCATAATGGACGTAGCCGAGGACAAGGATAGCATGCTACGAGAGAACACGATTGTGCTGCAAGCTATCCAGTCCCGAACACGACGACTACACACGAGTTCCGCCCGGATCGGATCGGTGCCAGTGCCCCAGCGACCGTCCGCAGAACCAATACCTTTTGTACAAGTTGTCCATGATCGAACACGATGAACAAGTTAACAGTCATGCATTTGAGGCAACACGAGTGCAAGAACACGAGTACACGACAAGCAGTATTGCATGATTTATTTTGCATAGCCTCCCTGAACATTTATGCATATACAAGATGTGTTCTACTTAGCACGTTTATAGAACATTTGCACGAACAAGCATACGATAAGGCAACAGTTCACAGGTTTGATTGACAAGCATAATAACCAAGTATATTTGTCTTTTATCTTGGTTTCTTTTATTATTATTTGGTATCGTTTGATCGGGGCAAAGAAGAGTGCAGATTGATTAGCTGTGAAGCTTGGAAGCAGGACTAGCTAATCGGGTTGGTAGCCACTCACTTAGATTTTGGAAAGAAGAAGGAAAGAGGCGCTTTACGACTCCGCTCGCAAGCCGCCTACTGCTCGTTCACCTGCACACGAACAGCTCGATTAATACTTCTTCCTCTTTTTCCAATCTCGGAATAGAAGTGCAAGTCAATGAACGAAAACAATGAAAACCATCGAAACCGTTCAAGGAAAACAAGCAAATCCCAAAACCAACTCAAAGCACGAAAGCAACAAGCGACATCGAAAACCGAGGCAATAAAAGATAGTAGCGGAGAGGTCCCTCCTGACTCTGCCGCTAAGCCGATCCCGGGGGCGCAGTCCACTGAATATGGGAATCCATTCTGAAGAAACAAATCCATAACAAGGACGAGTTCTTAATTCAATCTATCCCGATCGAACGATACCGTCTTGTGTTTCTTAGCCGCGCTCTCCGCACCGGGAGAACGGGGCGCTACAGAGGGTATCCCGGTATCTCAAGGAGGCGAGTTTGCGAGTTTTCTAGCTTAATGAGCTCGGTTTGACCTAGAATTTCAGGAGCACCCTAGTTTGACCCAAACTTGACCGTAGTTGACTCGGTTGACCGCCAAAGTCAACTTTTGACCTAGTTTTGACCTAAAGTTGACTTTTTGGACCCAGAGTTGACTTTTTGATCCAGATTTCACCGGTTTGACCTGTTTGACCTAGAACGACCCTAGAAGCCTATTTTTAGTTATTTTATATCTGTTTAACTCATTAGAACCCTGTTTAACCTTGCTTTTCGCATAGATCCTTGCGATACCAGTTCGGATCGCCAGTTGCTCAGGACGTCAAGCGAGTACATTCTCTGATAGTTTTCATTATTTGATGATTATTATGATTCAGCTTCTAGTATAGTATCATCTGATTATTCTGGCACAACACGGGACACTGATTGATATTTATGGATTTATTTACTTGCGACACGTATATTTCATATTTCTGGCCTCTATTCTGGAATCACTACTGGCATCACCTACAGGCATCACTACAGGCATCATTCATGTTCAGGCTGGACTCATCTTGATTTGCGTGTCGGGTCTTGGATCCACTTGTATTAGTCGGGGCGGGAAAATACTCGAGTAGACATATAAACATTCCTATCTGGCATCATCAGGAATCACTCCCTCTGGTCTAATCTGGAATGATAGCAGCCGCGCACCCAGTGCGCGGGAGCCGTACTTACCCCTAGCCGTTTACATGTCGAAACAAGTATTTCAAAGACACCGAGTTCATTCTTTATAGTCTGGACTCTCATGCATTTCTCGACTTGTCTCACTTACATGTTTCTGGACTTGACTCACTACATATTTTTCATGCTAGACTCACTACACGTTCATGTGCACAGACTTACTCTTAGTGTAGATTTCTTGCATCTTGTAGTTATTACTATCTTCCTCTGATATCCATGCATCTTTACCTTTATGCACCAGTTATACATATTTCCTTGTTTTATACTTGCTTCATTTTCTTGCTACTTGCTATAACTGTTTTATAGTTTTTATCATTTAAATGGAACTGCTGTTAGAGATATACTTGCTCCAGTCCTGACTGGACATATTTTTTAGAGTATCCGGAGGATTGGTTTTCGACGTTTTATGGACCTGAGCCTGTCGATGGTGCAGACAGAGACCCTCTAGTTTAGGAGTGATTTCCGGGTTGGTAGCCGGGATCACTTGGACTTTGTTGTTGTTTTTATTAGCTTTTAGCACCGGATTTGTCTTCGGTTTTGGATTGAGACCTTGTTTGTATATTATTTTGGATATTGTTGTATTATTATTATTGATGTATGGTTGTTGTAGTAGTTGTTGTTGGTTAGACTTTGGAGTTGTTAGCCTTCTTTGTTATCTTATCGTGCTTAGATTCGTGATTGAGTACTTGATTATCATTATGATATTGCTCCTCCGTTTGGAGTTGAGATCTTGACAGGTTTATATTGTTTGTGTGGTTGCCCTCCGTTTGGAGAGGTCATGGCCGATTTTTGTGTGAGATTATTATCTAGATAGTTGACCTAGACAGCGTTCTACCACCGATGCTGCGGCGTAGGCTGTATGTACCCACGACTCATGCCCGATTTTCCAAGTGCGGGTCGTGACATTACCATTGCTTCGATAATTTGAGCAGTACACTAGCCATTGCCTTCCTACAAACTTTATAACCTTTTCCTAGTCATGACCGCCTTCTATTCTGACCTCGGTGTAACTTATAAATATGCTCTCTTGTGCTACATTTTAGTCGCACAATATTCATCGCGGACGTTCATAATTAATTCTAAATAAATACGACTTTATATCCTTGTGCATTCCAATCAAAATTGGAGACACAACCTTGAACCATTTCGTGCAACCTGATTTATGATAATATTCTACACTGAATCCTCTATGTCCATGACACTTACGTCCCACCTAATTTTATCCCCATGTACTTCTAATTAATTCCAGAACACCTTGCGCATTAATTTTAATTAATTTAATCTAAATTTTGTCTTTGTATAATTTTCTAATTGTTGGGCAGTTTTATGCAAAAGCGATTTTAGGTGTCCACACCATTGGATAATACATGAAGAAATCTAACTTTTCCCTTCATAGAAATTTTTCCATAATTTTTGGAATGTGCACGCGCAACATCGCCCCTTTATTTTAAACCTATCTTTGCATTTAAACAATGCAATTATGGACCTCCAAACATCCCCATGTGAGCCCAAGGCCCAATCCCAAGGAGTGTTGACCAAGCCCTAATCCTACGTCAAATCCAAATCCAAATTTCTACATGTATAAATATACTTTTCCTATTTTTTTCTTCACCTAAAATCAAATCCCAACCCTATATCAGCCGACCCCATCCCCAACCTACTGTTCATCTCCCCCTTCCCCGGCTAACCGAACGGAGCCCTCGCCGGAGACCCCGCCGTCATCAACCCTACACCTGCCGCCCTCCTGCCATCTCGTCAACCTCTCCTTCTTTGACTTTACCTTCTCCTCCTTCGCCTGAGCAAGACTCGGCCAATACCACCACCACCATTGCCATCTCGACGACAGCACTCCGCCACCGCCGTGGTCATCCCCAGCACTCCGCTACCACCTTCATCGTCCCCCTCCTCCCGTTCTCCTCCAGTCCCGCTCGCCTGGAGCACGACCCAGCCTCGTCCTTCGCCGGAGACCCGACTGCTCAGAGCTGCCTGAACTCCTCCACAGCTAACCCGACTGCACGATGCCGCCCGACCTCCCTCGGCAACCCGCCGGACCACCCGAGCCCACATGTGCCCTCCTTCCTGACCTCCACCTTTTCCTGCTCCCTGTCCTCCACCTCCTCCTCCTTGCTGGACTCCCCTGGTCGGAATGGTAATGACCCCATCACCACTACCATTGCCATCATCAATACCATCACCATTAACTCCGGCAGTCCTGTCATCCTTTTCCTTCACTGCCCCCTGCCCGGACCTTCCCCCTGGCCGGATTCTGGCGAGCAGCGTTATCTTCTATCATCACCTTCATCATCATCATCGCCTTCACCATCGTCCACATCATCATCCTCGCCATCACCATCATGTAATCACCATCATGATTATCGCCATCATCTTCACCAAGAACATCACCATCATCATCATTGCCTTAATCGTAATCATCGCCATCATCGTAGTTGATACCTCATCATAACCCTGCACCGTCGTTACCGTTATTCCCGTACGCGTACCCCGAGGACATATCGGATTATTCTGCACAACTTCAGGAGCAGGTTATTGGCACTACACAGCCTTCTTGCCAGGCAAGTATACCTTGCCTTTTTGTACTGTTTAAATTTAGTTATTAGTTTAGTTGTATATTTATTTATTTTAATATTATACATCTGTGTGCGTCCGAGAGAGACTCGGGTGCAGTCAACGAAGGCATTGACGTTAGAACTTGTGTCTGACCTATTGTCTAGTGGACCCACATAAAGTTGTGGAGTTATCGGTATGACTCCCCAGGCCTTGACACATTTCTTACACGTGTTGTGAATCTCATGTAGGATACGGAATTACGTATTCGGCTGGCCACCTGTACGTGTAGGTCGTACGACGAATATGGTATAACTGCTAATAGTGATGCATGTTAGAAGACTTAGCAGTTATTTGTAGACGGAGCATAGACTATCGTGGTACGATAGTCTAATCATTATCCTTGTTTGGTTGTAAGGTTGGGCTATTGTTCTAACAATAGACTATGAGCCAGAGTTACGATGCCGATACTTGCACTCCGTCTTGGCGTAGTAGCTAAAGCGTGTTGTGGATACAAGATGCATAGATCATTGGACGGGGAGGACAACTAGTTGGTGTATGGGACACCCACTTTCTTTATTGCAGACATCACGTTATTTGGAGAGATACGGACGTAAATATTTTGCAGATACCACGTTCCTTATAGTGTTGGATATTACTTTACAGATACCTCATTTTTCAGAATGATGGACGTTACAGATACCACACTCTAGAGGACGTTGGACGTTATGCCTACGCTTACCCATACGTACCAAAGTTGTCTTCACATTGCATTCACTTAGATGGTTAGCGCACCCCTTTTATTTATTCAGTATTTACTTTATGGCATGCTTCTATGTATCTTGTTATGTCCCTCTGAGGACCTGGTCCCTTTCCAGGTGTAGATGTTCATGAGTATTCGCAAGAGCGCAGATCCAGACTGGTTACTTATATTTCGAGCAGGTCTTCTCTTTGAGTCTCAGTGGTTGATAGTTGTGGTACTTACATTGTATTTGTCTTATTTATTCTTTATTCTAGTTGGTAGTGGACTTGTCTCCATCCGACTATCATCTTTATATACTATTATTGAGATCTAGTTTCATAGATATTGGTTATTTATGTCTATTTGATTTATATGGATGAGAGTAGATTATATACTGTGACTTGTGATAGCTTTTACCACTTGTGAATTATTATTCATAATACAGCATACGCATGTGTTATGGTTTACATATATTGGAGTTGCCATATACATGCGGCTGGCATGCTTACATGTCCTAGTCCTACGTATTTTTGGGACTGGGCGTAACATGTTTTAAGTGGTGGACCATGCAGGTCAAAAGCATATTGTCTCGGTTACGTTACTGTACCGAGCAAGCCTGCAAATAGGATTAGAATATAGGATCTCATCCACAATTGACTATGACTTATCTTTCTTCCAGTCTGTTCTATTTAAATAATTGCATCCTTCTTGATTCATGTGCTTCCCTAATAGTTCCTTGAGTATAGCCCCTGCTAGAATATAGGAATCCTTGTTGATAAGATGAGATTTAGGGTAACATTCCTATTAAGAATACAGCTATGGCATTGACACATCATTAAGTTTAGGCTACCTAATGAACCCTAGCGTCCCTTAACTATAGATTAATTTACTATTATCCCTTGAGGAGTTTATGTATGACTTGAGAATAGTATAAACACTACGAGGATTAGTTTAAAATTTGACCATAGTGTTTGACCCTAGTATTGAGAAACTAATAGAATCCAAGGTTAAATATTAGGACTGAACCTAACTTTCATAAGTAAGATAGTATTGGAGAACTATAAATTTAAATTTTTGTCTTGAGATTAGCAGACAGTACCTTAGAAAGCCAAGAGCAATGCATAGAATATTTTCTTGATCATACCTCAAACACAGAGATTAGCATAGCATCTCCCCTTAGAAATCCATGATATTATTTAGAGTCCCTCTATATTTTAATTTCATCTCTTGTTCCTCTGAAAGATTAGTGCTCGCTATATTTGTGCGATGACTAATTATGCTTTTTCTTCTTCACCTTTCAACTCGTGCCACCTGACACTTCAGATTATAGGCCAAATAAATTCTCTTATGTTAAGGATATATAGTTGCTAGGATTATAGTTGTAATCTAGAATTTTAAAATTTTTGTGCTTGGTAGTTAGAGCTTGATAGTTTTGAGTTATTCTTGTAGATTGTGACTTAATGATTATCCTTTAGGTTGAATCACATAAATTATAACCACATCTCAATATAAGTTATATCCCCTTCTCTTGGAGGCTAGTAATATTTTCATACCTACTATTGATACCTTTGTTCTATAAGCACTATGATAAAGCTTAAGATGACTATTACCTATATAATGCAATAGGATACCCTAATCAGTACCAAGATCTTTTCCTCGTATACCCTAACAATAGTTTCTACTTCATTTACAAGGACCAAGTTATTTTATAGAATCTTCTTTAAGGCAGATACAGTATTAGTTTATTATTTTAAGTTAGGTAGTATACCTCACAACATAGTATCACATAGTCCTCGGGACCCATTAATGAAGTATAATTGAATGACATTAACTGTAGACTTGCATAAGACGATAATGTTTATTCATACTGTAGAACTTAGAGGCCCATACCCCTCTTTGGTCGACTAGCGACTTAGACAAGGAGTTAGTATGACAACTGTAGATATTGTGGAGTCTTATCTTTTTGTGAACTTGAATTATTATGTACCTTCTTTCATCATAATCCAGCGTATTTTTATTTCTAAACCTACCATGACTTATGCTACTATTATAGCCTAGTTTTGTAAGCTTACTCTTTTATCGAGCTTGTTCATGATATATATGTTATTGGGGCCTGATCAACCAAACAATAATACAATTGTCTAATCAGAATCAGTGTATTATGGTCTGGACAACCTTAGTACACTTGGTTCACTCTTCGCATGACTACTTTACGTGGATAGAGATATATAGTTGACTAGTAGACAAAGGTACTTGCCCTCTAGATATGTTTGAGCATATCGTATCAGTTACATAACTTTACCGATACAAGCATGCGAATAAGAATTTAGCAAATAGGATTTTAATCCATAATTGCCTTGACAATTCCCATTTGAATTCTTTAAACACCTTGATCCCCACCCTTCTATTCTATTACCTCCCTCTTGAACTCTTTATTATGGTTTTTCGTCCTTCCTTATTTTGGAAAGACGAAACCTCATACTTAGTATAAGTTTGATATACAAAGAGTATTAGATATACACCATAGGCCAATAACATTACTAGATGACTGCCTTTTATGACTAATTAAGGGTATATCATATATAATATATTTGGTATTTAAATTTTTGAGGATTTAGTAACATGATTAAGTAAACTTGAGGAATGAGTTTTCTTAAATGTAAGAGCCTTATGTGATAGATGGGTAAATTTTAAGTTGGGTAGAAATTACATTGTTAACTTACGATGAAATACTCTCAGATTGTGATCAAGTAAGATTAGATTGGGAGATTCAAGCCATTTTTATTTTAGAAAATTTAAAAGAAGGATTAAGATGATGATGATTTAATAAATTTTAAAAACCTTGATATGGCAAACCAAATTATACTTTGAGCACATGATTTAAACTTTGAGAATTGGAGGTTGAATAATCGATTTAAATCTTGAGGAAAATAAATAGAACTCTAAATATGAACATGGACGGATTGAATTCCAAATTTGAGGATTGAATTAAAAGAAATTTTGATTGATGGATTACCTATTTGAAATATTGAGGATGTAAATTGAAAGAAAGATGTGAAGAGTACGAAATTCACAAGTAAAAATAGATACAATATTTGATTAGAATTATTTTCAGAGGAGATTAGGATAGTTGGAAATTGCAATGTAAATTTTGATGTGGGATGTCATATAGATTTGAATTAGATTGGGATGTTGATGATTTGAAAATTTGAGAAGAGATTACAATATAATTTAAACAGTAATTATTTTAAATCTAAAGTAATTGTGATGAAATTGAAAATATTATGTATTTTTTGAAGAGTTTGCGATTGACTTGCCGTATGTACGTGAAGGATTGACAAATTATACCCTAGTTTAATTTCGAGGATAAAATTATTTTAAGTTGGGTAGGTTGTAAACCCCCTCACCCAAAATTGGGCCTACTTGGCTTAGATAGTGAAACTAGGGCTAATTTGAACCCAATTAGAAATAGAACATGACATTTGATTTAACTATACGATATTTATATCACATAGTGCACCTTACCGTTGCTTCGATAATTTGAGCATTACACTAGCCATTGCCTTCCTACAAACTTTACAACCTTGTCCTAGTCATGACCGCCTTTTATTCTGACCTCGGTGTAACTTATAATTATGCTCTCTTGTGCTACATTTTAGTCGTACAATATTCGTCGTGAACGTTTATAATTAATTCTAAATAATACGACTTTATATCCTTATGCGTTCCAATCGAAATTGGAGACACAACCTTGACTCGTTTCGTGTCGCCTGATTTATGATAGTATTCTACACTGAATCGTCTATGTCTATGACACTCGTGTCCCACCTAATTTTATCCCCATGTACTTCTAATTAATTTCAGAACACCTTGCGCATTAATTTTAATTAATTTACTCCGAATTCCGTCTTTGTGCAATTTTCTAATTGTTGGGCGCTTTTATGCAAAAGCGTATTTATGTGTCCACACCAATGGACAATACAAGAAGAAATCCAACTTTCCCCTTCATAAGAATTTTTCTATAATTTTTGGAATGTGCAACGCGCAACATCGTCCCTTTATTTTAAACATATCCTTGCATTTAAACAATGCAATTATGGCCCTCCAAACATCCTCATGTGAGCCCAAAGCCCAATCCCAAGGACTGTTGACCAAGCCCTAATCCTAGGTCAAACCCAAACACAAATTTCTACATGTATTAATATACTTTTCCTATTTTTTCTTCGCCTAAAATCAAATCCCAACCCTATTTCAGCCGACCCCATCCCCAACCTACTGTTCATCTCCCCCTTCCCCGGCCAACCGACCGGAGCCCTCGCCGAAGACCCCGCCATCATCCACCCTGCACCCGCCACCCTCCGGCCATCTCGTCGACCTCTCCTTCCCCGACTTTACCTTCCCCCCTTCGCCTGAGCAAGACTCGGCCAACACCACCACCACCATTGCCATCTCGACGACAGCACTCCGCCACCGCTATGGTCATCCCCAGTACTCCGCTACCACCGCCATCATCACCCTCCTCCCGTTCTCCTCCAGTCCCACTCGCTTGGAGCATGACCCCGCCTCGTCCTCTGTCGGAGACCCGACTGCTCAAAGCCGCCTGAACTCCTCCACAGCTAACCCAACTGCACGATGCCGCCCGACCTCCCCGGCAACCCGCCGGACCACCCGAGCCCACCTGTGCCCTCCTCCCTGACCTCCACCTTTCTCTTCTTCCTGTCCTCCACCTCCTCCTCCTTGCCGGACTCCCCTGGCTGGAATGGTAATGACCCCATAACGACCACCATTGCCATCATCAACACCATCACCATTAACTCCGGCAGTACTGTCCTCTTTCCCCTTCACTGCCCCCTAGCCGGACCTTCCCTCTGGCCAGATTTCGGCGAGCATTATCATCACCTATCGTCACCTTCATCATCATTATCACCTTCACCATCGTCCACATCATCTTCCTCGCCATCACCAATATGTAATCACCATCATGATCATCACCATCATCTTTACCAAGAACATCACCATCATCATCGTCGCCATAGTCGTAATCATCGCCATCATCGTAGTTGATACCTCATCATAACCCTGCACCGTCGTCACCGTCATTCCCGTACGCGTACCCCGAGTACATATCGGATTATTCTGCGTAACTTCAGGAGCTGGTTTTTGGCACTACGCAGCCTTCTTGCCAGGCAAGTATACCTTGCCTTGTTGTACTATTTAAATTCAGTTATTAGTTTAGTTGCATATTTATTTATTTTAATTTTATATAACTGTGCACGTCCGAGAGAGACTCGGGTGTAGTCAACGAATGCGTTGACGTTAAGACTTGTGTCTGACCTAGTGTCTCATGGACCCACCTAAAGTTGTGGAGTTATCGGTATGACTCCCCAGGCCTTGACACATTTCTTACACGTGTTGTTAGTCTCATGTAGGACACGGACTTGCATATTCGGCAGGCCACCTGTACGTGTAGGTCGTGCGACGGATATGGTATAACTGCTAATAGTGATGCATGTTAGAAGACTTAGCAGTTATTTGTAGATGGAGCATAGACTATCGTGGTACGATGGTCCAATCCTTGTTCTTGTTTGTTTATAAGGTTGGGCTATTGTTCTAATGATAGACTATGAACCAGAGTTACGACGTCGATACTTGCACTCCATCTCGGCGTAGTAGCTAAAGCGTGTTGTAGATACAACATGCATAGATCATTGGGCGGGGAGGAAAACTAGTAGGCGTATGGGACACCCACCTCCTTTATTGCAGACACCGCATTCTTCGAAGCGATACAGGAGTATATATTTTGCAGATACCACGTTCCTTAGAGTGTTGGACGTTACATTATAGATACCTCATTCTTCGGAATGATGGACGTTGCAAATACCATACTCTAGAGGACGTTGGACGTTATGCCTATGCCTACCCATACGTACCAAAGTTGTTCTCACATTGCATTCACTTAGATGGTTAGTGCACCCCTTTTATTTATTCAGTATTTACTTTATGGCATGCTTCTATGTATCTTGTTATGTCCCTCTGAGGACCTGGTCCTTTTTCAGGTGTAGATGTTCATGAGTATTTGCAAGAGCGCAGATCCAGACTGGTTACTTATATTCCGAGCAGGTCTTCTCTTTGAGTCTCAGTGGTTAATAGTTGTGGTACTTATATTGTATTTGTCTTGTTTATTCTTTATTCTAGTTGGTAGTGGATTTGTCTCCATCCGACTATCATCTTTATATACTATTATTGAGATCTAGTTTCATAGATCTTGGTTATTTATGTCTATTTGATTTATGTGGATGAGATTAGATTATATACTTTGACTTGTGATAACTTTTACCACTTGTGAATTATTGTTCATAATATAGCGTACGCCTATGTTATGGTTTCCATATATTATAGTTGCCATATACATGTGGTCGGCATGCTTACGTGTCCTAGTCCTACATATTTTTGGGACTGGGGCGTGACAGTTCGTCGGGACTGAGGAGTGTCAGGCTGCTTTTGAGGAGCTGAATAAGAGGTTGACTATAGCTCCAATATTGAGGTTGCCATCAGAGACAGTAGGATTTTCTATATATAGTGATGCTTTGGGTAAGGGTTTGGGTTGTATATTACAGCAGAACGGGAAGGTGATTACCAAGGCTTCGAAGCAATTATGCCCGTAGGAGAAGAATTACCATACCCATGACTTGGTGTTGGCAGCAGTTCTTTTTGCTCTTAAGTTGTTGAAGCACTACTTGTATGGAGAGCAAGTGAAGATCTTTACTGATCACAAAAGCTTAAAATATGTGTACACACAAAAGGAGCTCAAAATGAGCCAGAGGCGGTGGTTGGAGTTGATGAAGGACTTCAATATTTTTTTGCAGTACCATCCAGGGAAGGTCAACGTAGTCGTTGATGCCTTGAGTAGGTATCCTGTGGCTATGTACTTAATGAGGGACAAATATTTATTAGCCGATCATGATAGCTTGGGTATTGAAGTGTTAGTTCCTGGAGTTGCGGCACAAATATGGGGACTTTATGTACAATCATAGTTGATAGACCCGATCAGAGCCGCATAATTCAAGGATGAGTCTCTGAGTTGCATCAGAGTGCAAGTTCGGATGGGATTGGCAGAGGACTTTAGTATTCCAGAGGAAGGATCATTGAGTCAAGGTACATGATTGTATGTGCCTAATGGAGCATTGCACGAGGAGGTTCTTCAGGAGGCACATCGATCTTAATACTTTATGCATCCAGGTGCCAACAAAATCTATAGAGACATGAGAGAGCATGATTGGTGGTATGGTATAAAACGGGAGGTAACTAGCTTCGTATCCAGATGCTTGGTATAACGGCAGGTAAAGGAAGAAAGATAAAGGCTTGGTAGATTGCTTCAGCCTTTACCCATTCCAGAGTGGAAGTAGGAACATGTTACGATGGACCTTATTTCAGGTATTTCATGTTCTCCAGGAGGAAAAGATGCGATTTGGGTCTTTGTGGACAGGTTGACAAAATTGGCCCACTTCTTGGCATTCAGAGTGGGTACGTCTACAGATAATCTCACGTAGATGTATGTGCGGTAGATAGTCAGATTACATAGAGTTTTTGTGAGCATAGTCTTAGATTGAGATAGTCATTTCACATCCCACTTTTGGAGGAGTTTGCTGGCAAGCTTGGGCACCCAGCTTAAGTTTAGTATCGCATATCACCCCTGGACAGACGGGAAGTCAGAGAGGACTATCCAGACTCTCGAGGATATGCTACTCACATATGTTTTGGATTTTGAAGGCTCTTAGGAGGATTACCTGTACTTGGTTGAGTTTGCTTACAATAACAGCTACCAGGCTAGTATCGAGATGTAACCATTTGACATACTGCATGGATGAAGATGTCGTACTCCATTATCATAGGATAATGTTGGTGAGAGAGCCTTATTAGGATTGGAGATGGTTGAGGATGCAGCTAAGAAGTTAAAGCTTATTAGATATAGGCTTCTAGTGGCACAGGACAAATAGCAGCATTGGATCGATAGCCAACGAAAACCATTGGAGTTTGAGGTATAGATTTTGTTTTGTTTTGCTTGTGATTGCTTGCTATAGTTAGACTGCTAAGGTTGTATCTTGTGCTTGGTTGGAGATATGGTGTTCATGAAGATTTCTCTAATATTGGCCACGATTCACTTTGGTGGAGGCTGGAAACTTAATCCACAGTACATCTGACCCTTCGGTGTTCTTGAGAGGGTCGGTGCAGTAGCCTACATACTAGACTTGTCGCTTAAACTAGAAGAAGTGCACAATGTGTTCCAAGTGTCATTATAAGATGGTACATGACAGATCCTAGTAATGTATTGGATCACTTAGAGATCGAGGTTGGTCCTACTCTCAGTTATCCAGAGTAGCCCGTAGAGATTCTGGATTGCTAGGAGAAGGTGCTGCGGAACCAGACGATTCTTTGGTATCCATCGTGTGGAGGCGTCACTCACCAGGAGAGTCTACCTGGGAGCGAGAGGTCAAGATGCGCAAGAGATATGCTTACATGTTTGAGGCGTGATGTAAAATTCTTTCTTACTTATTGTAATTGCTTTTTGTAGATAGCTTATTCCTTAAATTTTGAGGATAAAATTTTTCTAAGGTGGGTAGGATTGTCACTCTAGCTTTTCCAACCAGGGGTAGTTTGGTAATTTGGCATGAGTAAATAATTTTAGAAATAAATATTAATATTAGTGTAATAATGTATTATTTATTTAATTATTAGTAAGCTATAAGTTAATTATTAATTGTATAATTTATTTTTCTTAGGAGGCTAGTCCAATAGTTAGACTTGACCCTTGTAAGCCCAATTTGACTTGTCATGACAACTAGTCAGCCTAACTTGGACCCAAGTCCATTAGACCATTCTCACTAATTAATTAGGGAGAATTAGGTAATTAAAATTAGTTAGAAACTACCTAAAAATTTATCCCAAATTATTTTTCCATAATATATCATGGAGGTGTACGTGAGACATTACATATGACTTGGAAAAAGGCGAATGGGGCCGGCCACTAATAGAGGGGGCTCTCCTCTCATTTGCATTCATTCTAGATCTAGAAATTAGATCCCCAATTTCCCATCATTTCCTCCATTGAATTATCACTCAATTCACCTCTATTTTCTCTCTCATTCCCTTTAGCAAGGAGCATTGGAGTTTGGATTGACAAGGAGCACTAGGAAGAGGACATTGTGGTAATAAGTTCATGTCTGGATCATATCCACTTTAGGAATCCATCTCCCAATTGGTAATTTATGAATTTCCTCTTATTCTAGCTTCCAAATCATGCATGAGACCTCTAGGAACCACCACATGGCATCGAAATACCATTAGAAACAAATTCTAGTTAATTTGGTTGAGTATTATGGTCTCTACATAGGTTTTTATATTAATTTTGGGAGAATTATGGGGTTGACACATCAATTGTGTGTCATGAGACCAATTAGATCTAATTAGACTTAGATCGGGGTTGTGGGACTAGGTACATATCCACAAATGGATACGTATAGGCCGTAAAATTGTATTTTGTGATACAGTGTGATACAGAGTTAATTTTGGGTATTTTATTCAGTTACTCATTAATTCTCATTGTAGCAAGTTACTTTGGTTATATTATGATGAATTTATTTTATATAAACGATATTGGTAGGGAATTGTAGGTTTTAACACTTGGGTTGGATATGTATTATGAGTATCTTGGTCTTGTACACCAAGTGTTTGGTGATTGGTGTATTGTGTTAGAAATTAATGTGTGGGGGTATGTCTTAGAGAGGGTAATGGATTTTGGGATTGTTGGTGAGTAGGTGTATTAATATAGGTGTGTGCTTTACGTTATTTATGTGCACCGGAGTTAGGAAGAGTGTTCCTGTGTTCCAGAAATTGGATTTGTTAAAGCTTAGTGACTGTGTATCAGTGATGTGCATATATAGTGTGGGCACAGGATATGGTTTAAGTGTTAAGGGTATATATGTTTATATGGTATATGTTTTGGGTGAAGGGGTGCATCAGTTATGGGGTCTATTTAGGACTAATACAACAGCTAGTAGCACCAGCAATAAAGCAAGAACAACAACAACAATAAGAATAAGTATTAATAGCAATGAATTGCAATAATGACAAGCTGTAGCAATAACAGTATTTAGAAGTAATGCTCGGGTTCATGGCATTGATGGCAGTAGTCAGTTGAGGGGAGCACCAGAAGTAAAGAGGCACTATTTCTAGGTCTGTTGTAGTAGGTAATGTGCTAGAAAGATGTGGTGTAAGTGTATTAGAGATGTCTGCAATTAGCAGCAAGTTGAGGGGAGTATGTTGAACCAAGATACTTGAGTATCAGTGGAGAGTAAGGGAGTTGGGGTGTCATATTTTATCATATAATACCATTAGCAGCAATTATGGACAAAGCCACCTTAGTAGCAGCATTTTGGAGAACTCAGTATGACAGGTTGAGCACATATGTGAGGGGGCATACCTGGTTATGTGTGGTTGACAATATATACGAGTGTAATACGCAAGTGTGTATTAGAGATAAATATGGGTGTATATGTGTGTGATTTTGGAATGTGCATAAGATGGTGTGTTAATATGATGTAGCCAGTGTTTGCGTATGTTTCCATGGAGTTAAGTGGTGAGAGACTTAGTAAAGCCGATTAATGCAGACATCAATATGAAGGTGCACTAGTACACAACCTTGTGCAGTGCAAGGGTGTATAATTGCATGTATGTGTAAGTTGGAGATTTGGGAGAGTATTCTAGAGTAAGTTTGGAGTGTGTGTGTTAGTGTCAAAATACAAGGAGTGTAGGTAAATATCATGGATGTGAGGTAACACTAGTTAGTTCATTTATTGAGTGAGGATCTTGGTAGCAAGTGTGTCAAGAGTTATGAGTGGGTATTTAGTATAAATGTGATACTTGAGGGATAGTATTAGAAATGAGTTGGTATCATAAGCAGTCTTAAGTACCAAGGTATTAGAAGAATACAGGCAAGTGTTAAGTAATGTTATTAAGTAATGAGGTAAAGTTAAGGTATTGGTGTATACAATGGTAGTGTTAGATAGCAAGTTAATTGGTAGGAAGGTGTGGCTTAAGGTAATATTAGATACTTGAAAGTGTTAGTATATATATGAGTTATATATATGTATTTAGAAATGATAGCTAGTATAGTTATTACCTTCAAGGTTTTGACCTTGAACACCTAGAGGCAACTTGCTTTTAGCTAGTTTTGAACCTAGTATCAAGATATTGGCCTAGTCTTGACCTAATGATGACTTAAAGACCTAGAATTATAATTGTTTAGCATGTTTTTTATTCCAAAATACTATTGTGACATGATATTTCATATTTAGGTCTTTGAGACACCGAGACGGACACCGTTCGATACCTTTTGCTCAGGACCAGAGGCGAGTACATCTCTCTGTTAGTTTTTATTTCATGATAGTATATATATCATATATTCTAGAATAGTATACTTGATTATAATATAGTAGTTACACGGACTGGTACTAAATTGATTCTGTCATGGGATGTTATCCCCTACCATGTTCAGCGGGTACTCCTTCACATGTATTTTATTATGTGTATCGGGTATTGATTATCGTGTACTTCGTATTCACACACTACTCATGTTTAGTATGTCCATATTCGTGTGATAACGTATCGTGATTGGATACATTAATATTGGTTGGAGATGGGGGAGTAGGAGTTGGTTATGTGATCAATCCCAAGTATATTCTTGTACTTGTCGATTATATATCACACGTTTAATCGAGTTACCATATAGTATTCGTGTTCAACCCAAACCGATCCTATAATAAAGTTATACTCTATGACACATTAGTTAGTTTTATTTATTTCTATTTAAATTACAGTTATTCAGATTGCTTGTTCTTTATTCCAGTACATTACTTGTTCACTCTAGTTCATTCCATTTTCTAATACAGTTATTCAGATTGCTTGTTATCTTGTATCATTTTCTATTATTTGTTATATATGCTCAATTATGTATTTGGAACTGCTTTCAGAGGTATGTACTTCGCTCCATTTCTGACTGGATATTTTTTTTAGATGATTGGCTTGTGGATCAGTGTCCTACCTACTACATGCTACCGGATGACGTACCATTAGAGGATACTCCTTTAAAGCAGGAGGACCTAGTACCAGATGCTAAGAGGCTTAGACATATTGTTTAGACTTTTATTGAGGCTTTCAGCATATATATATTTTATTTTGTACTTGTGGATGTATTATGACTCTTTTCATCATCCTTATTCCATATCGTACTTTACCTTCCTTAGATTAAAATTTTGATTGAGTATAGTTTACCATTATCATATATCATATTGTGTCATGTCCCGATCTCCCACGGGTAATCGGCCGTCCCTACTAGGCACGAATCACAATGCTAGTACTCCCATGAGACGATCGTTCCCATCTGGACGTGATATCGCATGAGCGTAAGCTACGCCCGTGCAAGACCATGATCCGAACAAGAGGTAAAATGTCTAACCCACAGAGTCGCACAAATAGTCCATATGCAGCGGAATAAGAAATGCACAGGCGATTGGTAACAAAGTTCTCAGAGTCGTCAATAGCGAAAGCATTGAAAAACATAAGTATAGAAGTTAAACAAGCTCTTTATTGATTTTGAACAAGTGTTACAAGTAGCGCTTGGCCGAGATTACAAGTTGCTCAAGCCTCTATCTCTAAAATAGATAAAAGTGTGCCAAGTGGGTTTTCGCATCGAACGAGGTTCTCCCATACCCTACAAGCAATCTGGTGGGTTATCAGTACATAAATGCACAGGTGAGGAGGCTTTT
Organism: Iris macrosiphon; assembly: GCA_036927795.1. Lineage (NCBI taxonomy): Eukaryota > Viridiplantae > Streptophyta > Magnoliopsida > Asparagales > Iridaceae > Iris > Iris macrosiphon. Next base: position 865,138 of record JAYESA010000028.1, on the reverse strand, counting down.
TGCCCACTCGACAAATCTAAACACGTTATATAGGTTCCATGCACCATCTATTAAGTTATCTTTCTATCCTTGCCTTAGGATTAGTTTTATGGCATAATGTACAAGCCTAACTCGTGTGGCAGTATGCCGTACGATATATGAGTAATAGGTGAGGCTTACCAACTTATCATTCATCCTTCCCTGTCTAAGAAAAACTAAGTTAAATCAAGAATGAGCATATATAATAAAATCCAGGGGCAATTGCATAAGCAAACACAAATGTCATGAACGAGGCTCTATTTTAAGAGCATGAGTTCTACGGGTTACTCAGGTGTGTTGAAATAGATGTTCAAGTGTTCAATATGTACAAGTGTGTTATTATCATGATTGTTCAGGTGTTTAAGTTTAATGTATACAATATAATAACTCGCACGCGGGTTGCCACTTAGCGAGGATGACTTATCTATATGAACAAGAGTCACTGGTATAGCCATAAAGGACGAGTTATAACCATTGACGAGGATGGTATGCAACGAAAGCTGTCACAATCCGCACCCGGAATTTGGGCATGAGTCGTGGGTACGTCCAGCCTATGCTACAGCATCGACGGTAGAACGTTGTGTAGGTTTCAATAATACTAAACATAACTCATAACCTGTCAAAGATATCAACTCCATAAGGAGGACAATGAATAATATATTGCTCTACAATCCAATATATATACTCAATCATAATAGCTATAAGAAATAAATGGCACGATGAGATATAAAGATAATTAGTACTAACATAAGTCAAGCACCATAACTCAAATACAAAGATAAAACTAAGTCTAGCTGTCCAACATAAATAATCTCAAAAAAAGTCTTAACATAGTCTCAACATAGCTCTCAACGTAAGCCTCAAAAGATGCATAAAATATAATTGTCTAAATAGCTGCAGGTAGTGTCCCCTCTAAGGGAAGGGACTCTTCTAAGATCTCTGGTATGTAGTCTCCCTCTACACCTGGTCCATAGTGTGTAGGACAAAAGTTCTTAAGATCCTTTAGAAAAATGTTATCCAGTCAGGATTAGAGCAAAGTACAAGCACTAACAGCAGTTCCATTTATATTGACAAAGACTATAATACATTGTAAAGAAATACAAGATAAAGATAAATACTGGAAATAAGGAATATTGGAGATAATGGAATACTGGAGAATATGTAATCAGCAATAGCACAACTAGCAATGAACAAAATATAGGTGAATGCTAGAACAATGAACTGGAAATACAGAAATATAATATCTAACTAAGTGTTTGAAACATCAATCTATCATATGATCGGCTTGGGACAAGATCAGGCTTGTTATATATAATTGTCTATGATTAATGTGAAGTCAGGCTAACCATCTGGTTAGCTATGACGCGAGCAATAGTCATGCTAATCATATAGAACAGGCTATGAGGCATATAAATGGTCAGGCTACATCCAACATGATATTTGGGGTGAGCTATGAAGCATGTAAGTGGGGTGTGACCACATAATCTGCTAATATTTTCCCGTCCCCCAGCTAGCACGATAGATTCCAATCAGGACTCCTCATGACAGGGATCGATGAGGCTAACCCGTGTATCCATGGTGTCAGAATCAAGTACGCTATACAACTAGAATCATAGATATGATCAACATAATAAAAACTGTCAGAGAATGTACTCGCCTGTGGTCCTGAGCTGGCAATACCAATATCCTGTTCCCGAAGTCTCGCCTGAACGATCCAACGGTCCTATTTATATAATAAAATAATAATATAATATCATTCATTATACTAGTACACACACAAACACAATTACACTGAACTCAGAAACTACGCAAGCAAGGGTGGTAACTGGCCAACTAGCAGGGTCAAGTGTGTATGTCTAAATGCACATGTGTTATATCCTCGAATACCGTGCGTAGCAAGACGAATAACCGGCACTAACACATGTCCAATCTCCAAATCTCGTACAATGCTAACACAGGTCCTAGTTTGTACGTTAGGGTACACAAGGCAGTCAACTAACACCTGTGGCCATACAACATATATAATACTAATAACAAATTCCTATAAAGTATATACATATATTAAACATAATTATTATACATACATGCACATATACACATACTAGTTTTTAGGTTTACCAATACAGTGTCATGTAATCATATCTAACAACCAAACTACCATGAAGTAATATGCTAGCCCTAATTACTATTCACACATGCACACACACAACATGAAAGAAAAGGCAAGTTTTGAACCTTGGCGTGCACGTGACCGAGGAGGGTTGACGCTGATCGGAGATGGTGGTGGCCGACTTTGGAGAAGTCGACGGCCGGGCTCGTCGTGGAGAGGTCGAGGGAGTCGGGGTGGATCGGGATCGACTGCTCGGGATCGACTGCTCGGGCTCGGCGGGTTGAGATGGGGGAGATGACTCAGGGGTTGCAGAATATGAGTCGACAGTCAGGAGGCTGCTATCGAGGTCGGGGTGATGGAGATGTCGTCGGTGATGGCTGCTCGACGGTTGCAGACGATGGAGGAGATGATAATGGTGGTGGTTATGGTGGTGACTCGGGATCGAGATGATGGTGATGGGAAGAGATGATGGTAATGGTGCGGTGGGGTGTAGGCGGACTGTCCCGGCGGTGAGTGGGTCGGGAAAGAGGTGGAAGAGGGTGGTGCGGCAGCTTGAGATGATAATGGTAAATATGGTGGCTCGGTGGTTGCAGTCGGCTGTTGTGGGGTTACTCGGGAAGTCGGGGACGATGACCGAAGATGGGAGAAGACGGTGGTGCGGTTGGGAGATGAGGTTTAGGGTTTGCTTGGTGGCTGCTAAAAATAAAAATAGAGGAGAGAGTTTATGTATGAGGGAGAAGATGGTGATGATTACCTAGGGATTAGGTCCGGCCATGTACTCCTTGGGATGGGGTTGGTTTCTACATGAAGGAAATTGGATGGCTAGGATAGAGTGTATTTGAATAGAGGTCTTGGATGGTGAGATGGAAAGTTTTGAGTGTTGCACACTCCAAAAATAGGGTAACAATTATATGTGACCGGTCAAAGAGGGGGAGTGTGTTTCTTTATGTGTTGGGTCCAATGGAAGGTCGACACCTCACTAAACTTTTGTATAAAAGTCCCCAAAAATTGGACAATTGCACAAAAGGTGGGATTTTGGGATTGGATGAGGAAAATATCATGTTTGGTGTGATGTAGTAGATAAAAAGGGTGTGTAGTGTTTAGTATGAACCTTAAGGGTATGAGTGGGGGTTTGTGTGGGTGTTGGGTCTAGTTTTGGGTTAAGTTGGGTCCTTACACCAATTTAATTAAAAATTAATATAAATGGTGTTCTTAAATTAATTGAGAGTGCATAGGTTTAAAATTAGGTAGGACACAAGTATCTTGGACGTAGATGACTCAGAATAGAATATTGTCATAATTTGTGTTACACAAAATGGATCAAGATTGTGTCTCCAATTTCGATTGGAACGGACAAAGATGCAAAGTTGGATTTATTTAGAATTAAAAATAAACGTTTGTAACGAATATTATGCGACTAAAATGAAGCACAAAATGACATATTTATGAGTTACAGAAAGGTGAGAATGGAAGACTGGCACGTCTAGGATAAGGGTGTAAAATTTGTTGGAAGGCAAAAGCTAATGTAGCGCTCCAAATATAGAAGTGACGGTAAGACACAACAATTGAATAAAATTATGGTAATGAATTATAACTCTCAATAATTAATCTCAAAAAAATTACTAATTAAAATCTATAATCCTATATTTTGGTTAGGGATTCATCTAGTGGGTTTCTATGTCTAGTCCACTAACCCATGCATTAATAAATAATATATATATATATATACATCTCATGCAATTAGTTATAAAATAAAATATACACAATACTTATAATAAATAAAAATAACAAAAATACCCCTATTTTAGAATGTGGTAGTAACAAGTCTACCCTCCTTAAAAAAATTTGTCCTCGAAATTGAATTAAACTAGCACAAGAACCTACAATCGAACAAAGAATTATACCTCAAACTTATGCTATAATGCTCAAATATTTATACCGGTTTGTGTTGTACTAGACACACACTCTCAACTATGGCATTACTCAATTATCCCCAAACATCCTGATATATGTGATGCACTCAACACTCTGATATACTCAAACACTATGATATACATCACCTGGACACACCTTCATCCTCTAACATACACTTAACTCTGGCACATTCACTCACTAATTCCTATCCCTATATACTGATACCCACATCAACTAATCACTAGTTCATAAGATATCCATGGATACATCCATATTATATACACCTGTCTATTGATACCAAAATCTGATACCAAGAACCTCTAACATAACCATAGGTCAAATGATGCATCCAAAGTTTGATACCCCTATCCCTTTGGTACCACTGTTTCTACTACACGCACACCCACTGCTAGCTCTCTTACCTACGATAATTGTTTATATTAGTTGTTCTTATCACTTAAGTGTACACCAAGTGCAACATAGCACACTAAGTACTACTCCCTCTAATACAACTCTAGATGGTCACCCAAGTCAGTTTACAGTGCCATCTCAGGCATGCTCGAGCCAGCAAATCCTTACACATGTACATCAACCACTTATATACTGATACACATTTCTTATCCACGTCTATCTAAGTATACATATATATACTCACAGTCTCTAACACTTAAGGTACACACAAATACACTAATTGTCTACACCCCTCAACTATGTACTAAAATTTGTACTGCCTGGATTACTTGTATTATTACTTCCAATGATTTTCTATCCATATTAACTGATACACCAATCTAATATTAACACATGAGGTACTTACTGTTACTAGCACATTGCTCAACTAATCCTAGACATAGAAATACTAGCACTCTTGGTATAGTAACACTAGCTTCATCATTAGATAGATGTGGATAAGAAAGCTCTCGTCAGACTAATAATGACATTTGCCTAATGTGCAGTGCCACGTATATGAGGCCTCATGCGTCATAAACTACATGCGCTCCATGCGACTTCGGCCCTATGCATCCAAGACTCTATGCGTTTCGTGTGACTCTGGCCCTCTATATTCCAGACTCCATGAGTTCCATGCGTCTCTGGCCCCATGTGTTTAAACTCTATGTGTTTTATGCGTCTCTAGCCCCATGCATTCCAGATTCTATGCGTCGCATGTGCCATAGCCCTCCACGTTTCAGACGACATACGTCCCGTGCGTCTCAGACTCATTGCATCCAACAGGGCAAGGTTCCCTGAGACGAGATCTTTCTATCATAATTTTCTCCAACTGAATGCGGGCCACTTATCAAACTGACCAAGTCACGCAAACAGAAGACAAGAACTGCCAGGATCTTCAGCAAGAACAAATCCTAATAAAATATCTACATGACAGTTTGCCCTGGATTCTACCAATACTATGCGTGCATAGTTGCAACAATATTATATTGAAGGAGCCCCCTACGGCCACCGAATAGTGGCACATGCAACACCTATAACCCATCAGCATTATGGCTCTGAATACGAGCAACTTGGACGTCCCAAGGGTTTACTTTTTCTGCTTGAGAGAGAGAGACCATACCCTCCCAGAGATCTACGTACGCGCACACAAGCTCATGAGAGAGAAGAGAAGAGAGCATCCTCATTCCCTTGTCAGAACGTCAACGGAGTAAAGGAGCCGCTACAGCGCTCGATCTCCATCGTCACACTTCCCAGATTAAATATTGTACTTAGATCTTCTGCTTAGGACTTCTTTGTACGTTTGCTTGTTATTAAACGAAATTGTACCTAAACTCACTTGTAATGGCGAATATGGGAGATAAGACAAAAGCATGAAAAGTTGTACATAGTCACAAAAGTCGTGCAGTGCCATGCGCCTAAAAAGAAGAGATGCATAGTTCGTGGCCGCATAGTCTCCTGGCCGCATGGGCACATGGAATACGGCTTAGTGAATTCCCATGCGTTCAAGGTACTATGCGTCTGACTTTAGAATGCATGCACAGAGCAGACATGCGTCTAACAAGATGGGCGCATGTTGGAGGGGCGCATATTGCTGGGCCGCATGGTACTCCATCGTCCCAAAATAGTAAATTTGGCCATAAAAAAGCTCTAAGAACCCAAAAACTTGCCTCCTTCATAAAAACTTCATTTCAACTCCAAATCAAGTGAACCAAAAGCCAAAACGCCTGAATGTAATGGTATATTTTCACCCTCACTTTTTCAACTATGGGTAGCTTAATAATTTAGCATGGGTAAATAATTTTTAGCAATAAATATTAAATATTAGTGTGATGATTGTATTAATTATTTAATTATGTTTGAGCTATAAATTATTTGTGACTTGTAGTAATTATTTTGTTAGGAGGCTAGTCCAATAATTAGACTTGTCATGACAACTAGTGAAGCTAGTTTGGATCTAAACTCATTAGACCCATCCTCATTAATTAGTTAGGAAGCATTATCTTAATTAGAATTAGTGTAAAAACTTTCCAAAATGACCACCCTTAATTATTCCTCATAATTCACCATTTGAGGGCAAATTGGACAATGCATGGTTGCTTGGAAAAGAAAAAAGTGGCCGGCCCCTGTAGGGAGGTCTTCTCTCTCTCTCTCTCTCTCTCTCTCATGTTTATTTGTTTCTTTATTGTAGATCTAGAATTTAGATCCCCAATTTCTACTCTTTTCCACCATAAATTTTCCTCTTATTTCACTTCCATTCCCTCTCAATTTCACTATTAGAAGAGCATTGGAGCTTGGACTGGCAACGAGCATTAGGAAGAGGGACTTGTGGCAAGGAAATCGTATTTGGATCGTGTCCAGTTTGGTTTTTATTAGGAATCCATCTTCGAATTGATAATTTTTGAATTTTTTTTTATTCTAGCTTCTAAATCATCTATTTAACCACTAGGAATGACTCCATGGCATAGGACTACCTATAGGAACAAGTTCTAGATCAATTGGTTATTTATTGTGAATTCTATGTGGTAATTTGTGTAAATTTTAGGGAAATTACGAGATTGACACATCAAGTAAGTATCATGAGACTAATTAGATCTAATTTGACTTAGCTCAGGATTATGGGACTAGATACGTGTCCATAAATAGACACGTGTAGGCCATATCATGGTATTTTGTGATACGGTGCGACACGGGGCCCAATTTTGGGTATTTTGCATAATTACTCTTCAGTACTCACTGTAGAAAGTTACTTTAGTTATATTAGTGTAATTGATATGTATTAGTAATTATGGTGGTGAAAATTCGATTTTGGAGTTCTATTGAGAAAGTATCATAAGTATCCTAAGCTTGCACTATAGGTGTTTGTTTAATGTCTTTTATATATATATTTTTTATACGAGTATATATTTATATGAGTTTTATATACTATATTGGCATGTATAGATATATGTATTGTATTTACATATAGTTATATGTGTGTATGTTATATATATTAGATGTGTGGTTTGTATGGGAATAGATGGATGTTGGAGGCTCGGGACTGTGCATAGGGTTGTGCACAGTAGTGTATGAGGATCTCAATAACATGGACAATGGAGAGGGTGTCATTGAGTGTTTGCACAACAACCAAATTGCTTTGTAGGTATTGGCAATATATACAGTATAGTTGTGGGAGGAGACTCGAGCAGAGTACTATGTTCAGACAGTGGGGAAGTTGTTATGGCAGATGTGTGTCAGTAAAATTATATAAGGTGTATCTGTAGAAAGGCTTGAGTATCAGTACAAAATGATTGATATTGTCACGACCCAATTCCGTAGAATCACTTGAGGCGTCCCCCGAATTGTGACCGCCGTGCGGGCCTGGAGTTGCGCCCGCACAAGGCTTTAATGATTTGCATAGCAAGCACATATTCAGAGTACGCAGATAAATTGAAACACAGATTTAAAACATAGAAAAGTTCTCTTTATTGATAATGAACATCTATTATAAACTCTTAACGAGTTAGCTATTATGCCGAACGGCTTACAAAAGAGATGACTCAAAATGAGATAGCAGTCCTGTACATTACATCCCTTTATAAACTCAAAACGATAAGGACCTCCAGGCTGGAGGACGACTTTGCCACGGAGTTGCATTTGTGTATGAAGAGTTGCAGCTTCTGGCTCCAAAATGCTTCAAGGGGCGCGGTGAAGATGCGCCAACAGTTGGACTGGATCGGGTAGACGACTTCGGCTCCTCGCTTGGTTCGCCTTGGTGCGGAGAACCTGTTTTAACGAGGGTCAGCATATCGAAACATGCTGGTGAAGGCGAGCTAGCCGGACTATACCAATCAACACGTTGTTTAGTGAAGCATGCATATTTTGTGGGTTTCTATCTTGCCTTAATTCATTTACAAGTAAGCAGCATATAGAATTTACTGAAATGAACGTGCCACCGTTCGGTGGATTTTACCTGCCCGTCTGAATTACCTGCACAATACTTACCATGCCTTCCCTGAAACGAAGACACAAGTTAGTATGCAACAGGTTTAAATATACATAGGATCACTGGCTTGATGCCACGAAGGGACAGGTTATAGTCTCAAGACACAAATGATATACAACGCAGGTGGCGAGCCCCGCTGCATAACACTTTGCCCCATAACATACGACTATACATACGTTCCATCCTGATCGGATCGATCCCGGCGCCCCGGTGACCGTCCGCGAAACTCATAACATACCTTGTGCACAAGTTGTCCGTGATCAAGAGCACTCATAGAATTAGTTCCATAGCATAACAGTTTTGCATAGTCATCCTGACAGTTTATTTCATAACAAGCATATATTTCCATACTTAGCACGATTCATAGAACAGTTATAAGCGAACTAGCATACAGGATGATAACCGTTCATAAGTTTAGTTGACAAGCAATATTTCCGAGTCTATTCCCTTTTTATCTTGATCTCTTTTATTATTACTTGGTATCGTTTGATCGGGGCGAAGGAGTGAGGCTTGGAAGCAAGGCTAGCTAATCGGGTTGGTAGCCACTCACTTAGATTTAGGAAGGGAGAAAGAAAGAGGCGCTTCACGACTCCGCTCGCAAGCCGCCTACTGCTCGTTCACCTGCACACGAACAGCTCGATTAATACTTTTTCCTCTCTTTCCAATCTCGAAATAGAAGTGCAGTTCAATGAACAAAAACAATAAAAACCATCGAAACCGTTCAAGGAAAACAAGCAAATCCCAAAACCAACTCAAAGCACGAAAGCAACAAGCGACATCGAAAACCGAGGCAATAAAAGATAGCAGCGGAGAGGTCCCTCCTGACTCTGCCGCTAAGCCGATCCTTGGGGCGCAGTCCACTGAATATGGGAATCGATTCCGAAGAAACAAATCCATAACGAGGACGAGTTCTTAATTCAATCTATCCTGATCGAACGATACCGTCTTTGTGTTTCTTAGCCGCGCTCCTCGAATAGGAAGAACGGGGCGCTACATCCTACCCAACCAATTGGAAGTTTTGTCCCGAAACTTAAGAATAGAACCAACGGTTAGGGGTTATTGGGATGAGGCAGGAGCTTAGAGGGGAGAGGACAATCCCGAGCTACGTGGCCTGGCCCGCCACAGTTGAAGCATAGACCTTTTCTGCTGTAACATCTATCAGTAGTGTGCCCTTGCCTTTTACAGTAATCACAGAATGGTCTCGGGTTTCCTTTTTGTGAACCGCCGTGGTTAGGGCATTTTGCAGCGGTATTTCCTCTATCGTTGCCTTGGCGTTTGTGATTGTAGGTATGCACAGCGCCGATAGAAACGTGAGGATACTGCGGTTCGAGAGATAGGGCGTGATTCATGACTTCACGCATTGTCCCGTACTGATTATTGACCACGTATGAATGGATGGCAGGGCGTAGTCCACCTTCAAACCTTCTGGCTCGACTCGCTGCATCAGGTAAATAGGCCCTAGCAAATTTGGAGAGTCGGTTGAATTCGGCGGAGTACTGCTTCACAGTCAAACTGCCCTGCCTCAGTTGCACGAAATCATTCTCCATTTGACGTTGTACTGGAGGGGGTATAAACTCCTCTTCGAACGCGACACGAAAGGTCGTCCACGAGATCGCCTCCTCTCCGTGATCAAATTGAAGAGATCGTTGATGCACGTCCCACCAATCGTGTGCGTTGAGGCGGAGCTGTAGTTGCGCGCAGGAGACGCGCTTCTCTTCGAGGACCTCTAGCAGAGTGAAGTAATCTTCTAGTTCTGCTAGCCAATCTAGAGCTACCACTGGGTCCTCAGTCCCGTTGAATGGGGTATTGCAGACTTTCTTGAAATGGCCCAAGTTGAAGGCAGTCACACCCCTCGGCCTTGGAATTTGAGGCGTCTCCACTTCAAGCACGGGCTGTTCCACCGGAGTCGTTGCTGTTGCGGCGGATTGATTGGCAGCCAAAGTCTGAACGATCTGTTGCAGGGCATCTACCTGCTTTTGTTGGACTGAGAATCGGGTCTCTAGATTACTCTCGAGCTTGGCTTGGCGAGCATCATCTCGTTGTCGTTGTGATTCTAACATTTGTAGCACCCGCTCAAGCGGGTCGACTTGAGACATGCCTCGTTGGCTGCGAGAGCTTCCCGAATTGCCCGAACTGCTTTCTTATGTTTCGATCGGTGGTTGCGCTATAGATTGCGCTGGATCCATTCCTTCAAAAGAAGGTAAATTACATTAGGATCATAATGTATTATGGACTTATTGCATGAACGTATCTCATTTTGGCCGAGCGAGTTCAAGAGTTCGCACAGGAATTGATCGTTAAAGGAACTTTTCTAGCACGAAGTCTAAGGAACTTGAATCTGTGCTCTGATACCACTATGTCACGACCCAATTCCGTAGAATCACTTGAGGCGTCCCCGAATCGTGATCGCCGTGCGGGCCTGGAGTTGCGCCCGCACAAGGCTTTAATGATTTGCATAGCAAGCACATATTCAGAGTACGCAGATAAATTGAAACACAGATTTAAAACATAGAAAAGTTCTCTTTATTGATAATGAACATCTATTACAAACTCTTGAACGAGTTAGCTATTATGCCGAACGGCTTACAAAAGAGATGACTCAAAATGAGATAGCAGTCCTGTACATTACATTCCTTTATAAACTCAAAACGATAAGGACCTCCAGGCTGGAGGACGGCTTTGCCACGGAGCTGCATTTGTGTATGAAGAGTTGCAGCTTCTGGCTCCAAAATGCTTCAAGGGGCGCGGTGAAGATGCGCCAACAGTTGGACTGGATCGGGTAGACGACTTCGGCTCCTCGCTTGGTTTGCCTTGGTGCGGAGAACCTGTTTAAACGAGGGTCAGCATATCGAAACATGCTGGTGAAGGCGAGCTAGCCTGACTATACCAATCAACACGTTGTTTAGTGAAGCATGTATATTTTATGGGTTTCTATCTTGCCTTAGTTCATTTACAAGTAAGCAGCATATAGAATTTACTGAAATGAATGTGCCACCGTTCGGTGGATTTTACCTGCCCGTCTAAATTACCTGCACAATACTTACCATGCCTTCCCTGAAACGAAGACACAAGTTAGTATGCAACAGGTTTAAATATACATAGGATCACTAGCTTGATGCCACGAAGGGACAGGTTATAGTCTCAAGACACAAATGATATACAACGCAGGTGGCGAGCCCCGCTGTATAACACTTTGCCCCATAACATACGACTATACATACGTTCCGTCCGGATCGGATCGATCCCGGCGCCCCGGTGACCGTCCGCGAAACTCATAACATACCTTGTGCACAAGTTGTCCGTGATCAAGAGCACTCATAGAATTAGTTCCATAGCATAACAGTTTTGCATAGTCATCCTGACAGTTTATTTCATAACAAGCATATATTTCCATACTTAGCACGATTCATAGAACAGTTATAAGCGAACTAGCATACAGGATGATAACCGTTCATAAGTTTAGTTGACAAGCAATATTTCCAAGTCTATTCCCTTTTTATCTTGATCTCTTTTATTATTACTTGGTATCGTTTGATCGGGGCGAAGGAGTGAGGCTTGGAAGCAAGGCTAGCTAATCGGGTTGGTAGCCACTCACTTAGATTTAGGAAGGGAGAAAGAAAGAGGCACTTCACGACTCCGCTCGCAAGCCGCCTACTGCTCGTTCACCTGCACACGAACAACTCGATTAATACTTCTTTCTCTCTTTCCAATCTCGAAATAGAAGTGCAGTTCAATGAACGAAAACAATAAAAACCATCGAAACCGTTCAAGGAAAACAAGTAAATCCCAAAACCAACTCAAAGCACGAAAGCAACAAACGACATCGAAAACCGAGGCAATAAAAGATAGCAGCGGAGAGGTCCCTCCTGACTCTGCCGCTAAGCCGATCCTTGGGGCACAGTCCACTGAATATGGGAATCGATTCCGAAGAAACAAATCCATAACGAGGACGAGTTCTTAATTCAATCTATCCCGATCGAACGATACCGTCTTTGTGTTTCTTAGCCGCGCTCCTCGAATAGGAAGAACGGGGCGCTACAGATATGTTATAAGTATATTAGTATGTTGGTGAGTTAGTGTTGTGTAATGTTCAGTTTGCTTAAGAGAAGTGAGGGAGGTGGAAGTATCAGTCAGCAGGTTGTAAAAAAATGGGGAGAAGGATTCCTGTGAGTATTAGTTGGTGTATTCCAATGTGTATGTCTCTGTGTGTATTAGACCTATATGTCATGCCTGTATGAGTAAGTTAGGGTTGTTATGAGTGGTTAGTTGAACTATGTTAGTATGAGAATGTCTCGATTAATATTTGGTAGTTAAGATCTGTGTGTGTGTGTGTGTTTCTACTCTGTAGTGTGCACTTCTTATAGAACTCGAGCACACTGCAGGTAGGGATATTGAGTTCAGTCAATTAAATTACAGTACAGGTGATGGACTGAGGTTAGATAATAATTGCATTAGCAGGAGCTTGGCAGCGTTGACCACTGTCGTAGTTGTGCGTATACCTGGAGTAGTAAGTTAGGTGGAGTATGGGTAACTGTTCTCGAGTGGAGGTGTTGTTTGCAGTTCAATATCAGTGCAGTGGCAATATGAAGAATCGGTAGGTAAGCAGCACTAGCATGGGCTAAGGGTATTCAGGTGCAAGGAATATGTGGAGTAGTCGTGGGGGAGGGAGAGTCATGTTGATTCAGTGTAACTGCAGTAAGAAGCAAGGTGCATACTGGTATCTGTGTGCAGAGGTAACTACAGTGTGAGTGGACTTATTACAAATGTTCAAGTATCAGGAAGGGCAGTTGGGGCCAAGCTCGAGTGAGTGAGTGATATAACATATTGAATGCAAGTAGAGAATTGAGGAGGGAGTAGTAATCACAGTTAGCAAGTAGGATTTGTCAGTTAGTTGATTTAGATATTAGGTAATTAATTACATAATAGTTAGTGTTAAGTCAATTGGTTAGTTAGCTATGAGTGTTTTCTTGTACCAGTCAGTGTAGGTAGCAGTTAGTATAAATTCGATACCATTCATATATGTTATTGGTTATATCAGTTGGTGTTATATATTAGTAGTTGGCATTAGTTTAGTAGTTTGTTTCAGTATCCAAGTACCATATTTGAGTGTCATTATAGGATAAATTAGCACTAGACTAGATAAGTTAGTAATAGAGTTAGTATTGGAGCTTATTAGTTAAGATTGGGGTAATTCTTGTATCAGTTTTGCAATTTGGTGGTGTATCAGTTATAGGTAGTTAACTGATTGGCATTAGTTAGTAGGTTGGTTTAAGTTAAATGTATTAGTTAGAGATAAGTATATTAAGTTTCAATTAGTATCAACTGTAGTTATAACCATTAATTGGAGTTACGAGATTAGTTAATAAGGTTAGTAGTTATTGACCAAATTAGGCCTATTAACCTAGTGACAACCTAGTCATGGCTTAGAAGGGCATCCCTAATGCATCCTAGTTCATTATCACTTGGTATCACCCATTCTGATATGACTTTCATATCTAGGTGCGTGTGACACCAGCATGGACACCGAGTGACAGCTTTTGTTCTGGACCAGAGGCGAGTACTTCTCTCTGTTAGTTTTTTTATGATAGTGTATATATCACATGTTCTAGAACTGTATACTTGATTCAGACAAAGTGGATACACGGACTGGTACTATATGGATCTTGTCAGGAGATGTTATCTCTTACCGTGTTCAGCGGGTACTCCTTCACATATATTTCATCGAGTGTATCATGTATTAATTTTAGTGTACTTTGTATTCATATACTACTCATGTTCAGTGTGTCTATATTCGTGTTCATAACGTGTCATGATTAGATCCATTGGTATTGGTTGGGGATGGGGGAGTAGGAGCTGGTTATGTGATCAAGACCATGTTTATTCATGTATATGTCGATTATATATCACACATGTAATCGAGTTACCATATTTTATTCGTATTTCCCCCAAATCGATCACATAATGAACTTGTACTCTATGGCACATTAGCTGTGGTTTTATCTATTTCTATTTAAATTGCAGTAATTCATACTGCTTGTTCTTCATTCCAGTACATTACCTGTTCACTCTAGTTTATTCCATTTCTTATGATTAGTTACCCTGTATTCTTTTTTATTAAATGTTATATATGCTCGATTATGTATTTGAAACTGCTTTCATAGGTATGTACTTCGCTCCAATCCTGACTAGATATATTTTTAGATGATTGGTTTATGGACCAGTGTCTAACCTACTACGAGCCGCATGACATCATACCATTAGAGGATACTCCTTTAGAGAAGGAGGACCTAGTATCAGATGCTGAGGAGGCTTAGCCTTATTGTTTAGACTTGTATTAGCCTTTTATTGAGGTTATTGGCATGTATATATTTTATTTCGAACTTGTGGATGTATTGTGACTATTTTCCTTTATTATTCCACATCGTGCTTTATCTTCCTTAGTTTGACACTATGATTGAGTATAGTTTACCATTATCATATACTATATTGTTCCTTCGTTTGGAGTTGAGATGACATTATTAGGTACCACATTTATATTATGTGGTAAGTTAGATAGTATGGATGACCCCGACAATGTTCTACCGTCGATGCTGCGGCGTAGGCAGGTTGTTGCTCACTACTCATGCCCTTATTCCAGGTACGGGTCATGACATATATCACTTAGGAGAAGTGGTTTTCTAAAATCCTATGGTTTTAATAGATCCAAAACCACAAAAAAAAATATGGAACCCAAGAAAACCCTAAAATAAAAATGTAGATCTACTCACATCCACCTATCAAAACCAAAAACTCTAAATATTAAAAGTGTTTAGAATCATAATGTACACATATTAGACTAATAAAATACAAAAAATAATAAGTATTAAAATCTAAGATTTCTTTATATCATGCAAGGTGTACTTGCCCAAAATAAAAAAATGAGAAGAAATAAGAGAATGAGGGTAGAGAGAGAAAGAAGTTGGGTTATATAGCTAGGGTTTGAGGTTTAGACCAGGATTCTCTCATAACTTGAGCCAAGACACAAAATATACCATGAACTACACTAAACCATAGAATAGATCTAGTCTCCATGCAACCTAATAAACATACGAGCAAGAAATAATGTGTCCCAAATACGTATATCAAGAACGGGGAGTGACAAGCACCATTAGCAAGAAAGATAACCTGCACATGTTCAGATGATAGTCCATCCATGCGGCCGAGTCACAGAGGACGCATGTGGTATTATCCATGCGGTCGATACATGTTCTAGATAATCTCTCATCTATGCAGTAGGGTCATGGGGAAAAGTCTGCGCATGTTCGAAATCTATAAGCTGGATAGTGAAAAAATTGTCCATGCATTCAAAATTAGTCTTCCCCGACTCCCTTATCTTTAATGGGCTCTTGGACATCAGGATGGAATGTCGCAGCCTTATCCTTAGCCCTAGCCTTGGATGCAAGGCGCTTTTTCTTGTTGGTTTTCTTGGCAGCAGTGTAGGACGAAACTTTGAGAGCCATGGCGATCGAACAGACGGTTAGATACAGAGAGAGTCAAAGACAAAGACAAAAGGGGGAAGAAGAATTCAAGAAGAAGGAAAAGTTCTCTCTCTTCGGCAAGGCCCTTATTTATAGGCTATTTGAGATGATAGCGACTACTCAATTTTTGTACCCCACTGTCAGCCATGAATCAATTAATGATGATGGCTGCACTTGGATGCTTGATCCGAATTTATCCTTTGAGGAATCGTCACTTCGGATATATGTTGAGAGATGACTCAGAATCCTAAATAGATCCACTCAAGGGTCGAGGCAAATTTTGTATTAATAAAGATTTGACAGCCTGGCAGACTCATCCATACGGCCCACCATCCATGTAGCCCAAAGTCTCCTTATCCATGCTTCTTATTCAAATTATTTCAAACTTATCATTTTAAAAACTTTGAAGGGGGTCTTGTATAAGCATGGAAAATCTGGATCCTTGCGTCCAACAACTATCATGCCCTAGTACCGAAATTCGGAGACAGATATGGCCAGTTATCCCGTACAAGGTACTATACGTCATACGACGATTATGACTGTATATGACAAGGGGGTGCATGCTATAATCAAGTCTCCTATGGTCAAGAACTTCTATGTCTCAACCATTCAAACAAGAAACAGTAAGCATAGAGCATATATGACAAAGAAATAGGGCATCATAAATACTTTTTTAAAATATTCTGGAGTCAAGATATGGAAAATAAGAAGATGGAAGAGTAACAAAAGTATATGACAGTGATCAGCTGCAGTCTGATTTGATAAAATCATGTAAGAAAACTAATGTCCAGACGAGCCGGCTAACTGGTGTCGGTGGTTAAACGCCCAAAAGAAGTAAATGTTCATTGATGAGCAGGGAAGAAGAAAACCCATTCGCTATCCCCTGCGACCATGTTCCTGTTACATGCCATGAGTTGGGGGAAGGTACGCTGGATCCTCAGGTGCTGGCTCAAAACTTGGCCATCCAAAACCAGTGGGGTTAGACCCCAAATTGCAAGTACCACAAAGGAAGCATGAAATAGATAAACAAAAATCCAAGAAAAAATATAATATTACATAGTTTCACTATCATAACTAAGGTCCATATCATATCATAGCACAAAGGCCCAACCAAACAAGGATAAGGGTTGAACCATCACACTATGATAGTCAATTTTTCTAGGCATGAATAATAAAATCACAACCAAGAATATTTTTATATATCGGCCAATCACTAGTACGTGCTATTTGTCGAGTCTGAGTTTATCTCATAAATAATGCATAATAAGTATCCTTAAATCATGCCAGTGCCAAACATGAGCTAATCGAACCAAATAAATAAAATAGGCACTTGCAGGATGCACCAGTCCCCCGTAGGTGCATTGCGCTAAAAATACGGTATTAGCGGTTCCAGTGTTCCTATAGTAAAACAGTGGCTTGGCATAATAATAGTCAGATACTTCACTCCACTAAAGCAAATAATATACAATATTTATGGTGGCTAGCCCACGGCGCACTTAGAATGAATCACTGTGGGAAGATTCGTTGGCATAATTTTGTGATATCGTTTCCTCCAATATTACTACCACTTTTAGTTAACTAATTAGTCCTATGTTGTGCTTGAAATCTCAAGACGTGGTTACATGAGAATTTCCCTTAAGATATCGTACAAAGTACTGGCACGCTAGATACGAATCCATAAAAATCAAATCTGGATTCACCCGAGCATGTATGCAATATTCAGATTATTATGCCTGTGCTGGAAAATAATATATATTTTTATTAAATCACACGTTAAGAAATTTGGAGGCATTCTCAATGCACAACCTAAATATAATTATTTAACACATGATACGATGTGTCATACCTCAGCGTACAATAAATCATGAACAATAATCAGGCAATAGTGGTATCAGAATGGATACAGTATTTGAGTCCAATTACTAATTACACATTGGGTCTCACGAATTATGAAAATATTTATTCAAACAAGCAGGGACGCTTGGGTCTGTAGGCCGCATGGAAAGTCAAGGCCCCATATGAGCTCAAGCCACAAGATAATTCCTGGCCACATATTAAGTCAAGCTGCATGACAAATCCAGGCTGTATATGAAGTCAGGTCGTATATGAAGTCAGGGCGGCATATGAATCCTAGCCGCATATGAAGTCAGGGCCGCAAATGAATATTAGCCGCATATGAATCCTAGCCGTATATGAAGTCAGGCCGGATGAACCACTTGGCCGTATGTTCAGGGTTAAGGTCTACTCCTTGGGACAAGTGTTAAAGTGACAGGCAATAAATAAAGTGTCAGGAAGTAAAGATAACCATAGAAATAAGTGCCAATGCCTAGAGCCATACGTTCAAGGAAAATAGTGGCCGCATACTTTTTATGACGCATGAGTGTCGGTGCCACATGGGATGTCACTTGGACTAAGTGAATTTCTCATTCATTCAGTGAGTGAATATATAAGGTGTTCAAGGACACTTGTGTAAATCAGCAGTCATGTGTACAACATAATGGATGCATGATGTCAGTATACGGCAAGACTTTAGACCGCATAACCCTCTCAGGCCACATGGCACTCTCAGCCGCATAGCTCACTGGCCGCATTCAAACTTCGTCTTCTCTAAACAGTAGGTTCGGTTATGGTGGAAAGCTCCAAAAACTGAAATCTTGTTTTATTTATAAAATCCATATTTTAAGTCCAAATCGGGTAAACCAAAAGCCAAAATGCTCTAAATTGAAAGCTCTATCATATAGCCAAAACAGGTTTTCTAAAATATATGTTTAATAGATCAAAACCAAGAAAAAACCATAACCCATGAAATCCTAAGTTAGAAATATAGATCTATACTAATCTATCAATCAAAACAGAAAACTCCAAGAACTAAAAGTTCTTAGAAACACATAATAAACATAATGGAACAATAATATGTAGGGTATTTTATTTCTCTTGCAAGTTATACTTGCCTAAGGAAATGGGGAGAGAAAACTAAAGAGAGGAATAAAATGAAGAAGTGAATGAGACAGAGAGAAAATATTGGGTTATATATGGTAGGGTTGAGGGTTGAACCAAGGGTTCTCATGACTTAAACTAACCCATAAAATAAACCATAAAATAGGTTAAACCAAAGAATAGGTCTAGTCTTCAAGCACATGCAACAATGCTAAAATAAAATATGTTCCAAATACGTATATCAGAAACGGGGAGTGACATCTCTATCAACCATAGAAATTTTTTGTCTTTGGAATTCGAATCGAAGCAATAGCTAGAGAAGTCAGGACAAGCATGATATAATCAACTAGCAACTACACCTGAAAGCAATATCATCACAACATAAAGGTGATCACTTGATCACAGGATCCGAGATATGAAGGCATAAGAATATACATTCTGAATCGAATTGGTACGGATACCGGGATCAAATATCATCCTCGCACTCCTACGTCGATCCCCCTTGAGAATGATGGCCCCAAGCAACCCGAACAAGAGAAATAGTCCGGTTCTTGAGCACCTTCTTCCTTCGGTCCAATATGGATGCGGGTTGCTCCTCGCAAGATAAGTCGGTACCAACGACTAATTCATAAAGATCGAGAATATGACTCGAATCCGGAATATACCTACGCAACTGAGACACATAAAATATATCGTGTACCTCACGTAGTAAAGGTGGAAGGGCAAGATGATAAGTAATATCGCCTACCCGCTCGAGAATATCGAATGGACCTACGTATCGCGGACTAAGCTTTTTGCGAACCCCGAATCTAATAACTCCATGGGTAGGAAAAATTTATAAAAATACGTGGTTGCCGACACAAAATTCTAAAGGTCTACGATGCTGATCGGCCCAATGACGATGCCCAAAGTCGCTCTTTAATCTGTTTGACAACCTATACTATCTGCGTGATCATTTCAGGGCCTAACATCTTCCGCTCACTAATATCGTCCCAAGCTAATGGTGACCTATACTTCCTACCGTATAGTGCCTCAAAAGGTGCCATCTAAATACAAGCCTGATAACTGTTATTATACGATAATTCTGCCAAGTGAAGGTGATTCTACCAAGATCCACCAAGATCTAAGGTACATGCTCGAAGCATATCTTCTAAGGTCTTGATGGTTCTCTCTGATTATTCCTCTATCTAGGGGTGGTAAGTTATGCTGAATCTTAACTTGGTACACAAAATCTGAAACTAACTTTTCAGAAAATAAGAAGTTAACCGAGTGTCTCTATACGACACGTTACTTACAGGGATACTGTATTGTCTTAGTATCTGTCATATATATATTTTAGCCAATTATTTTGTATATTGTCCTACTCAAAAATGAAGAAAGTGAGCAACTTTTGTGAGATAATCTACTATCACCTAAAATGCATCTCGACCAGTCGATGATCTTGGTAAACCAGTCATAAAGTCTATCATAATGTGTTCCCACTTCTACTCTGGAATAGAAAGCGACTACAATAATCTTGCCGGTCTCTGTTGTTCTACCTTTACTTGCTGACATATCAGATATCGTGATACGAAGCATCTATTTTCCTCTTCATTTCATTCCTGCAAAAGTGTTGCTTGTTATCTTGGTATATCTTCGTGCGTCCCGGATGAATGGAATACTAGAAACTGTGTGCTTCAGTCATAATTTCTTGCTGAATATCCCCGCTTGGTATGCATAGACGATTTCCAAACCTTAGCATTCCATCCGCATGTAATGTCAACTCCTTTTGAAGACCTGACTCACATTCTTCTCGTAGCTTTTAAATCTTTGGGTCCATTGCTTGAGCTAGTTTGATTCTATCTACCAAAGTTGATTGAATCTGTAGGCTAGACTGAACTCCTGTACTCTGTGGAAGTACTATCTCGATACCCATCTCTCGTAAGCCTTCTAGAATGTGCTTCTTAGTAGTCAACATAAATTTGTCACATCTTCTACTAAGTGCATCAGATACTACATTATCCTTGCACGGATGGTACTGAAGTTCTATGTTATAGTCTTTGAAAAACTCTAGACACCTTCTCCACCTCATGTTCAAGTCCTTTTGCTTGAATACATACTTTAAAATCTTATGATCTGTGAATATTTTAACTCGATCGCCATACAAGTAGTACCTCCATAGCTTGAGTGCAAACACTTCTGGCGCTAACTCCAAGCCGTGAATTGGATAGTTCCTCTCGTGATCTCAGAGCTGTCGAGAAGCATACGCTATCACTTTTCCTTGTTGCATCCAAACACATCCAAGTCCTTTGCTGATGCATCACAGTACACTATGAATCCTCCGGAGCCTGCTGGAAGAGTAAGGATTGGTGCAGAGATTAACTTCATCTTCAACTCTTCAAAGTCTATCTGACATTATGCTGACCAAATAAACTTAATTTTCTTGTATGCCAACCGAGTCAATGGTGCCAAGATTTTGGCAAAATCTGACACAAATCTCCTGTACTATCCTACCAAGCCCAGAAAACTATGCACTTATGCTACTGTCTTAAGAACTGGTCAGTTCTTTGCTGCATCTACTTTCTTGGTATCAACTGACACTCCTGCTCCAAAAATAATGTGTCCAAGAAATAATATACGATCCAGCCAAAACTCATACTTACTATGCTTCCTATACAACTAATGCTCCCTCAAAGTTTGCAAAACTATCCTTAGATTTTCTTCATGCTCCTCCTCATTACGAGAATATACCAAGATGTCATCAATGAATACTATCACAAATTTGTCTAATTAAGGCATTAAAATACGGTTCATCAAATTCATGAATATCGCTGGAGCATTAGTCTGTCTGAATGGCATAACTAAGATTTGTATTGCCCATATCGTGACCTAAATGCAGTCTTTGGTATATCCTGCTCTCGGACTCACACCAGATAATATCCTTATCGTAAATCTATCTTGGAGAAGACTCTTGCTCCACTTAATTTGTCAAATAAATTATCAATCATTGGTAATGGGTATTTGTTCTTCACTGTCACTACATTCAACCGCCTGTAATCTATACTTAATTGCATCGATCCCATCCTTCTTCTTTACTAATATCGCTTGTGCTCCCCATGGAATGCACTGGTCCAAATAAACTTTTTCACCTTCAGTTCTTCCACGTGTCGATATAACCAATCAAGTTCTGATGGTGACATTGGATACACCTTCTGGGATACAGGTTTTGCTCCTGGCATCAACTCCATATAGAACTCTACGTCTCCAACTGGGGATAATCTGGGAAGATCGTTGTGAAAGACGTCCGTGAACTCTTCAACAATCATGGACAGCAGATCTTCTTCCTTTGCTACTGTTGTGACTCTTCCTTTATGCTGATCTCTTGTTATTTTGCTAAGGACAAACTCTTCTAGACCGAGGATTCTAAACAATACTCTACCCTCATGATAGTCTATCGTTGTATGACTGTATCTCAACCAGTCCATGCCTAAGATAACATCAAAGTTATCCATAAAAAACTCGATCAACTTGGCAGGTAATAAATGCCCACATACTACGAATGAATATGCTAGGTACACCCTACTAACTTCTACGATCCCATTGTCAGTGAGTATATTAAACCTCGTTGGCAATGCTTCCAACTTTTATCCAATGTGTGTCGCATATTGTACAGATATAAATGAGTGTGAAGCTCCAGAATCAATTAATGCTATGGTAGAAAAGATTGTAACAAAATGTTATCTTCCACTACGTCGCCCGATGCCATTGCTTCTACCAAAGACAAGGTGAGTGCCTGTCATCGGCCTTGTTGTGCTCCCTGCTGTTGTCTTCCATGCTACCATGGTTGCGGCCCCTACTAATTCAGTTGTTGCTACCTATAAAGCCGAGCTTGCATTGGCAACGAATATTGAGCTAAAGGTCGTACTGCGACTGCTGGTCCTCCTTATTGTACTGCCCTTGGAGCTGGCAATACAGAAAACTATTATACTGGTCATCCTAGCCTCTACGTCAATGGGCATTTGGCAACCTTTTGATCAGGGCTCCCATATCTCAAGAATAATCTGTTAACTGCCCGACAAACATCCAGGGTATGACCTCTCTTGCAAAAGTAGGCACAACATGTCGGCACTCTCTGTCGTTGTTGCTCATGCAGTTGTTGTTGTTACTGAGTTGGTTCCATCACTGTCGAGGTCACTGGCCTCCTCAGTGCTACTTCATGGATGCGAATGCCAGGAGATAGTGTTGACATTCGGGGTATTAGTCCTCCCTAATTATTCTGTCCATGAGACCTCTTCCGATCTACTATTCCGGATGCCATCCTCTGGGAAGTAAGCTCAATCCTCTTGGCTACTATCAATACCTCCTCGAAGGTCTGGTAGTAGTGCACCTCTACCATGTGTAAGATTTTTATGTGAAGTCCCTACTGGAACCTCATTCCTCTCTCCAACTCTGTTGCCACCATGGTTGGCGCAAATCTGCTTAGTCGGCAAAACTCTGCAGCATAGCCGTCTACTGTCCTATCATTCTACATGAGGTTAATATATCTTTGTTGCAACTCACACTGAGCCACAATCCTAAAGTACTTTGCCCTGAATTGGGTCCTAAAATCCTTCTACGAAATAGGATACCTCAATCCTACCTCCATCATGGCCCACCAATCCTTTGCCAGATCATGGAGTTATAGGCGAATCAGGTCAACTTGTTCCTCGGTCAAAACAATAGATACTATCAGAATGCTCTCAATATCTTGTAGCCAATCGTCTACCTTGATTGCATCTCTGTGCTATTAAAATATTTAGGTTTCAGTTTATAAAATCTAGTAGATGTCCAAGAATCTGTTTTCTGCCTCGTTCTATAGCTATCTATAACCCTTAGTTCAATAGGATATTCTGTTCCTGCTGTTGGAGCTGTTTTTGCTGATGTTGCTATTGTTGTTGTTGTTGTTGCACTACCATATGGTATTGTTGGGCAGCCAATAATATACGGATAATCTTTAGCAAAGCCGGGGTATCCAGTATTGCCAGCACTGCAGAGGATATAGGAATACTTGGAGCCTGCTACTATGTCCCATTCATCGTGGGATCAACTCGGATCCTTGTCTGAGGTTCCACAGGATCTAGGTCCACTAACAACTCTGACTCTCTTGTTGCTAAAACATTGGAGGAAGGATAAGCCCTAAAGAAGAGCACAAGAAACATCAAG
The DNA here is from genome assembly GCA_036927795.1 of Iris macrosiphon. Classification (NCBI taxonomy): domain Eukaryota; kingdom Viridiplantae; phylum Streptophyta; class Magnoliopsida; order Asparagales; family Iridaceae; genus Iris; species Iris macrosiphon. The sequence continues at coordinate 841,029 of JAYESA010000028.1, read as the reverse complement.
TACAGGATGAGAAGGAACAAGAAAGCAACTAATCTGGAAGAATACAAGCCGAGTATTGAAGAGGAAAAATTTAAGATTTCAAGAAGGATCATGTTTGATTAAGACTCCTATGATCACGACACCCCACAAGTCTGAAGAACAGACCTACAAGGGCAACTACTTAAACCTTGTCATAACCCAGTACCGAAATACAGAGTCGGACATGCCTAGTTATCCCGTACAAGGAACTATACGACGTACGACGATCACAACTGTATAAGACAAGGGGTTATATGCTACAATCAAGTCACCTATGGTCAAGAACTTAAATGTCTTAATCATTCAAACAAGAAATAGTAAGCATAGAGCAAGCAATAAGGTATCCCAACGCTTTCTCAAAATATTTTGGAGTCCAGATGTACAAAATAAGAAGTTGGAAGAGTGACAAAAGCATATTAAAGCGATCAGCTGCAGTCTGATTTAATACAATCATGTAAGAAAACTAATATCCAGATGAGCCGGCTAACAATTGTCGGTGGCTAAATGCCCAAAAAAAGTAAATGCTTATTGATGAGCAGGGAAGAAGAAAATCCACTCGCTATCCCCTGCGACTATATTCCTGGTACGCGCCATAAGTTGGGAAAAGGTACGCTGGATCCTTGGGTGTAGACTCGAAACCTGGCCATGCAAAACCAGTGGGGTTAGACCCTATATAACAAGTACCACAAAGGAAGCAAGAAATAGAGAAACAAAAATCCAAGAAAAATATATATTAATACATAGTTTCAGTATCGTAACATAGGTCCATGGCATATCCTAGCGTAAAGGCCCAACCCTATGACCAAACAAGGACAAGGGTTGAACCATCATACTATGATAGTCCATTTCCTTAGGCTACTAACCGAATAATACAATCACAACCAAGTCTATTTCAATATATCGGCCAATCACTAGTACGGGCTTGCTTTTTGTGGAGTCTGGGGTTATCTTAGAAATAATGCATAATAAGTATCCTCAGATCACGTCAGTGCGAACATGAGCTAACCGAACCAAATAAATAAAACAAGCACTTGCAGAATGCACCATTCCCCCATAGGGCCATTGTGCTAAAAATACGGTATTAGCGGTTCTAGTATTCCTATAGTGAAACAGTGGCTTGGCATAATAATAGTCAAATAATGCACTCCATTAAGGCAGATGATATACAGTATCTGTGGTGGCCACTCCACAGCGCACTTAAAGTAAATCTTTGTGGAAAGGTTCGTTGGCATGATCTAAGGGATACTATTCCCTCCAATGTAACTATCATTTTTAGTTAGCTAATTAGCCATATGTTGTGTTTGAAATATCAAGACGTGGTCACATGAGAATTTTTCTTAAGATATTGTACAAAGTACGGGCACGCAAGATACGAATACATGGAAGTCAAATCTGGATTCACCCGATCGTGTATGCAATATTTAGACAATTAATATCCTAGCCAAGCTTTAGTAGTTAACTAGGCCGCATGGAAAGTTGAGAACATATATGAGGTCAGGACGTATGACATTTCCCGGCCGCATATGAAGTCAGGTCGCATGACAAATCCTGGCCCTATATTAAGTCAGGCCGCATATGAAGTCAAGGTTGCATATGAATCCTGGCCGCATATGAAGTCAGGACGCATGAACCACTTGGCCGCGTGCTCAAGGTTAAGGTCTACTCCTTGGGACAAGTATTGAAATAACGGACAATAAATAAAGTGTCAGTGATGTGACATAAAGTGACTCATGTGACTAACCATAAAGTTTGTCAGTAAAAAAAGACAACCATTGAAACAAGTGCCAACGGTTCAGAGCCATGGGTCCAAGAAAAATAGTAGTCGTATGCTCTCTAGGCCGCATGAGTGCCGGTGCCATATGGGTTGTCTCTTAGACTAAGTAAATTTTATATTCGTTCAGCGAGTGAAAGTACAAGGTGTTCAAGGATACTAATGTAAATCAGTAGTCATACGTCCAACAAGATGGAAGCATGATGTCAGTATGTGGCAAGTGTTTAGGCCGTAAAACCCTCTCAGGCTGCATAGCACACTGAGCCGCATAGCTCACTGGCCGCAAGCGAACTTCGTCTTCTCCAAATAACAGGTTCGGCCATGACGGAAAGCTCCAAAAACTAAAATCTTGTTTTGTTTATAAAATCCTTATTTAAAATCCAAATCGAGTTAACCAAAAGCCAAAATTCTCTAAATTGAAAGCTCTATGATGTAGAAAAAATTAATTTTCTAAAATACATGTTTAATAGCTCAAAACCAAGAAAAAACTCATGAAACCCAAGAAACCCTAAGTTTGAAATATTGATCTATAATAATCCATCCATCAAAACAAAAAACTCCAAGAACTAAAAGTGCTTAGAAACACATAACAAACATAATGGAACAATAATATGGAGGGTTTCTCTATTTCTCATACAAGGTGTACTTACCGATGGAAATGGGGAGAGGAAAATAAAGAGAGGAAAAAAATGAAGAAGTGGAGAGAGAGAGAGAAAAAATATTGGGTTCTATATGGTAGGGTTGAGGGTTGAACCAAGGGTTCTCATGACTTAAACCAACCCACAAAATAAACCATGAACCAGGTTAAACCAAAGAATGGGTCTAATCTCTATGCAGATGCAACGATGCTAAAATAAAATATATTCCAAATACGTATATCGGGAACAAAGAGTGACAACAACTATGCATCCTAATACTAACTCAGAAGCAATATGGCCGCAGGGCCACTATACAGCCAAAAAGACAAAGCACTCAAGCGCCCCTGATAATAAAGGAGGTATTGGTGGCATGAAGTTCTGATATGGCATTAATTTCCTAACAAAAAGTCCTGATAAAAGCATTAATTGCCCTGAACGCTTTAGAAAACTTGAGAAAAGTCGGCACTCTAAAAGACAGAAACTCACATCAGCATAAAAATAACCCTTGCCAAGCGTGCAACGCCACGTGTATACACAACTAGGCTCTATGCGTCTCTGGCCCCATGCATCCCAGAATCCATGAGTCCTATGCATTCCAGGTTCCATGGGTCCTAGGTGCCTCAAATTCCATGCGTCCAACAAGGCAATGCTCCCTGAGACAAAATATTTCTGTTACAACTAAGGAAATTCTCTAGAACCAAGTGCGGGGCATGTGTCAAGTTGACCAAGTCAAGCATACAAAATGAGAACAAACAAGATCTTCAATAATAGCAGATCCTAACAAGATGTTATATGGCAGCTCAGCGGTGACATGCGTTCACGGCTACAACCGTTCGATTAAGAATGGATATGTGGTATCCCCAGAATCCATGCACACATATCATATGCGCGCGCATAGCCCATCAGTATGATAGCTATAAATAGTAGGATTGTATACCCCCCACAAATAGACAAGAGAGAAATATAAAGACAACATTCTTATTTCTTCATCGGACCATCAACGGAGTAAAGGAGTTAGCTGCAATACTCGATCTCCATCGTCGCACTCCCCAGAATAAAAAATATTATACTTAGATTTTATGTTTAGGATTTATGTGTACTTCTTTTATTTGTTATAGAATAAAGTTTGTTCAACTTTGATCAATGGCAAACAGAGGGCAAAATCGGACTCAGCTAAACCCTTCTGTGCCCTATAATAAGTAGGACACCAATTATCAAGATCGTTGCCTAATATATCAATATCCAGTCAGTATTGGAGCAAAGTACCATCAATGAAAGCAGTTCCAAATAAATGGTAGAGACTATAAAATAGGAATATAGTAAATGTAATACATAAAAAAAGAAGAAAAAATTGAGAATCAAAGATGAAAAGTATAATAAAATAAGTACCAACTAGAATCATGGCAGTAAATAGAAAAAATAGGAAATCAAGATAAACATGTTATATGACTACTATCCCTAGGTATTTTAAAACACTACTTGATATATGATCAGCTTAGGTGCAGTAGAGAGTATCGGGTCCGGCTATTCATATGTTAGATATATGATTAGCTATTCACATAGTCTACCACAAGAACAAAAGGTATTAAACACATATTTACTAGTATTTTTTTGTCCCGACTAATACTAATAGATCCAAATCATGACATGTCACAATACAAAAATTATAATGAACGGACAAAACAAGAGCATGATGATCACGGTACAACAATAACATGAAAGGAAACATCTCCTGACTAGGAATCCATGCAGTACTAATTCGTGTAACGTCGTGTCAGAAATCAAGTAAACAATACTAAAACATGTTGGCCCAATGTTTATGTTGAGTTTTTGAATATAGCTAATCGATTAAGTTTAGCATTATGGTAATCGATCAATCACTATAGTATCTTTTACTTAAACTCAGCATTGTCTATATACGTAATATTTTCTTATGTATGTTTCCTTGTTCATCTAACATCTACTTGCAGAAAGCAATAAGCAAGTTCAGCCATGGACATATGCTATATGACGATGAGCCAAAGACGGCGTTATACCAGAATATTTTATCCAACCGCCAATGACTTAACTTGTGCCTCGCACCCGAGGGTTCTACTGGGATCAGCAATGGATATATCTGGTTATCTTTGGATAACTGCAGTCAAGAAAAAAAAGCGTCTTCAAGTAAGCAGATATTTCAGATGTTTGGCATCATCAGTGCTTTTGGTTTTCAAATATAATCTTTTATTTATTGAGTATAGGATCGATGTAAGCTGAGTCACATTGGCAAATCAAAATACCTATACCCAGATACCCAGTCCACCCAAATAAATTATCGAACCTATCCACCAAATCAGGCCATATTTATTCACAAAGTCTACCATACTTAGCAACCAAACTCAGGCAGAATTCATGCCAAACTCAGACCGAACTCGGTTATCACTTTGGTATAAAATTAGTACAATTGTGATATCCCTGATTTCCTGGCCCAATATTCAAAAAATTGAATTAGACTCTGTCCAAATTCTGGCCGAACTCAGTTTGGTAATAACCTATAAATGGTGATGGATTTTCACATTCTTACTCATTCAACCATTCTCAATCTTTCTATCCTATAGTGAGTAAACCTTCAGAGCGTAAACTTTCTTATATCCAAGATCCACTTCTAGCCTTCTAGTGCCAAGTGCGATCTCGGTTAGAAGTTGTTCAAGTTATAAAATCTTGGTTCATCAAGCTCTTCTTCTGTGTGAAGTTGCGAGCCTTCAGATCAAAACTCGTGGTATGTAAAGTTGTGAGACTTCGGATCATAACTCATGGTTGTGTGAAGTGGCAAGCCTTCGGATCAATGTTTGTGATTCACTATTGGTGATTATAGTGGATAAAACTTTAAGCTTGAGCTCTCGAAACTTGACTAGTCCTCTCAAAGGAAAACCAGTATACATCTTTGTGTTTGTGTTTGCTCTCTCTTTCTCTTACTTTATTATATTACATATATACTGCTAGTTATTTACTGCCTTCACGATGATTGATTTCTAATTGAGTAGATTATTCTGCTATACTCTAATCACCTCCCTCTAGATTTTCCTTACGGTCCTTCAAAATATGTATTATAGAAACTATCAGATACTGAAAACAATCAGAGAATGTACTTGCCTTTAGTCTTGAGATGAAAGTAATAATAAGAATTTGTACCGGTTTCCAAGACCAATATATGTAATAATATAGTAAGAGCAGCTATCCTAAAGTTTGTTACACTTACACAATATTATTTTTATAAACACGTAGGTTATGATCATAAGTAAAAAGGAACATGTTTGTATTCCGGTCACCTAACTTTTTAATCTAAAAGTTAATATATAAGCCTAAGTTACCATGGTTCCTATCATATTATTAAATATGTGATATTGGTATTACACCTACTATAATTGGTCTTAAACAATACAACAAGTATTACTAGAACAATTCTAATACAAGTATCGAAATAGGTGTGACACTATATAGGTTATAGTTTAAAGTCGCCAACTAAACAACTAATGCCATAAAATTATATTAATATTATTCCTAGTCACTCTAACTAATTAAATTTGACTTGAAATAGATAAGGATGGCTAGGTTCATTTCTACAACTTGTCAAGTTGACTACATGTTTATAAGGGAACGACAACGTCTTCAACTTTATATTTTGGTAGTACCAACCCTAAGGGATTAATCCTATAGGTTTCTAACTATTTTTACAGCATTAACATGTTAAAATATATCGCTAAAGATTTCAAAACATAATATTATCTAATACATGTCATAACATTCGTTATAAGGTAAAATTAGCATTTTCTAATATCAACGTACACGCTGAAATGAACTGTCAAGAACGCCTATTTTACTACATAAAAAATCATGATATAAAATATTTCATAGTATGGGTTTTTTAGTGTTAATAACGGGGTACAAGTTTCGTATAGTTCCTACAAAATTATCTACATACAATGATAGACTTTGTCACATTTTAACACAAAATTTAAGTTCTAGAATTTTATGTTTTTGGGGACAAAAGAATAGTTTAAGTCTATTTTAGCATACAATTAATATAAAATAAAATTATGGCATATTAGGGGGTTAAGTTAAGGTCCTGTTTGTGAAATTTTTGGTAAAAAAATAATAATTCACACATAAAATGCCGCACACATAAAGATGTCGTTATTCCATAATTTAAATAAAATAGGGCAGAACACATAGTTTTTACCTAGATAAACATATTTCTAACATGCAATAATTATAGAATATGTTAGCGGGTAACATGGGAAATATTTTTCAAGGTTTTGGGGACAAAATGTGAGTTTAACATGTATAAATAGGTGTGCAAACAGAAAAGGACAGAACTGGAACTACGAACAAAAACTCGTGTTCATCATCTTTTAAATTAGTCTTCCATGTTTTAATTATGGTTTCTACCTACAGTATCAATGTATCTAATTGTACTCTAATTTAAGAATTATAAAATGATAAAGGAAATATGTTACATACCCATTTTGGGATTGTTGTACAGTCGCGACACCAACGGGTTTCAGCAGCGACATTCCTATGTTTGACAGTGATTGCGCTTGAAAAACATAAGGAAATGGTTTATGTAAATATCAATAAGAATGAGGAATAGGTTGAGGATAAAGGGAATGTAGTCTTCCAGGGGTTTACCTAACAATTTATGATGGAAACACCTTGTAGAAGCTACCAAAAGTTGAGCACAGTCCCTATGATGTTCAGCCTGGACCAATGGGGTTTGTGGGAGTGAAATAAAAGTTTTGGGAAGGAAAAAATGAGTTGTGTGAGAGTATTTGGCTGCTAGAATGGGTTTAGAGGAAGGACTGGGCTAAAATATATGGAGTTAAGGATGAGTGGGAGAGTAGTTAAAGCAACCAACAAAATAGTGGTTACCACACATACACGAAAACAACAAGGGTGTTTGTAGAAGCTATCTACCACTTATGTGTGCAATATTTTAGTCCACTAGTAGCTTGATTTGGGTCCCATAGGTCCTAGGTAGGTGTGGATCAAGTTTGGGTTCAAAATAAATTTATTTGCCTAGGTTTACCTATCCTATTCTAACCTAATACCCACCTATGCTGAATTTAAACTAACCAAAGTACACATACACTAGCCCAAAACATGTGTGACAAATAATATTATTTAGAAATATTAAAGTTTAAATATAATACTACTTATATTTATATATTTATCATGCAATAAGTATATATATATATATATATATATATATATATATATATATATATATATATATATATATATATATATATATATATATATATATATATATATATATATACTAGTACTAACTAGACAAAAAAATTAGATTATTAGGATACGAAGGTTAAAACTTTTGAGTTTCTTGAGTTGTTGTCTAGTTTGACGATCAGCTTCAGTCCTGAACTCCTTTAACTTCTCGAGTATTTTATCTTTTGACTTGAACAGATAGACGAATACGTACTTCGAGAAATCGTTAATAAAAGTAATAAAGTACTTCATCCCGGCCTTTATGGAGAACTATTTGAAGTCACAGTTATCTTAGTGTACCAACACCAGAAGATCTGTGCTTCGGTTTACCTGTCACGACCCGCACTCAGAATTAGGGCACATGGGGTGAATAACGCCCAACCTACGCCGCAACATCGGCGATAGAATATTGTCTGGTTCAGCATAACTATCTACACATCTCACACAATATATATAAGATACCTGTCATGTCATCTCAACTCCAAATGGATGAACAATATAATGTATGATAAATGATAATCAATAATCAATAATCAATCACATATAAAGCTAGAGGAGGATATGGAATAGAAGAAGAAAAAAGTACAAGTCATAATACAATCTCAAGTCCAAGTACAATATCTAATCGCAATCAGAGTAGTCTCTGATAATAATAAATACCATAAAGTCTAGCTAATATCATATACAATATCATAAATGAATAATCTAAATCTTTCCAGCTGGTGGTACTATCTCAAGAGTTTCTACTGTGCAGGCTCAACTGCCTCGCCATCATGTGGCACGTAGTGCGTAGGACTCCAGTCCTCTAATGAATCATCTGGAAAAAAATTCAGTCAGGAAGGAGCAAAGTACAACCCTAATAGAAGCTCTAATAATTAACAAAAACTATAAAACAACATTAGCAAAGAAAAAAATGATGGAAGTAAACAGAAAAATAACTAGCATGGCAAAGAGAACATCATGGCAAGAAAATGTTAATAAACTGCGAGAAATATAGTAAAGAGCATTAATGTAATGATTTTGAAATAAGGAAGCAGGATAATAACTTATTCCTTAAAATATGAAAAAAAAATATGATCGGCTTGGATCTAACATGTGCTATATAACTAAATAGATGCTAGTATGACCACACGTGAGTTGCATGATCTGCTAGCTATCACGGGCTAAACTATATCACGAGCTATATAGTATGATCATATATTCACTAATATTTCCCTCTCCTCCGACTAGTACACGGATACAAATCATGACACATTATACACATATATCACAATGAACGGTCTAATATCTTGTAACATGATCACGGTCTATATAATCACAAAGATATCATGTTAATCATTGAGTAATTACGAAATATGATACGCCAGTCACTGAGTAATCACTACAATAATATCTCATGGCAATGATCCACGTATACCAATCTATGGTCCTGAGCGAAAGATATAACTCAGTGAATAACATTATGCCAGGAATCAAATATCTCATTACTAAATACATGTAACATAGAAACTGTCAAATAAGAAAACTATCAGAGAATGTACTCGCCTGTTATCCTGAGCGAAAGGTATAACTCGATGACCGAGCTGGTGCCACATAGACCTATATATGAATATCATGTCATTTGGTGTATAGGAATGATAAATAAACTAAAATGAGTTAAAGTATGATTCTAGATCAGTACTAGGTTATTCTAGCTAAACTAGGTCAAACTTGGTCAACTTAAATCAAACTAGCTATCTCTAGGTTCAATATTAGTTAAGTAGTCTATATTGGTCACTAACTAGCTAATATTAGCTAATAACACTAATATCTATATATTAAGATACTCTATGTATCTATATATAGTAACTTACGTATATACACTACTATATATATGCAAACTAATATCAGTATCCATTATTGATAACTGATTGATATACTAACCGAACTGATAATGACTGAAACTAACATACTAACTGTTATACCCTTAAATGACATCAATACTATACTAATTCAATATTAACAATGACTTAGGTCTAACTAAATTAACCCATCTATATATATACTAACTCAACTTTACCTTTACTAATACTTAACAGATATTAACATGTATATACTAACTACTAACCTGATAACCAATTGACTGATACCAACTTTAATACTTAACTGACTGATTCACTAAAGTTAGATCAATGAACCAACTAACCACTCTAACTGATACCTCTTCTCATCCATCCTATACTAACATTAAACTTCATCCTATGCTGATACACACTCCCCTTACAATCTCAGTCACCAATCAGCATAAGTAAACACCCTTCCACCAACAGTCCATAAATCTTCTACTGACTCATCCTCACACAAAGACACACGTCACTTTCTCACTGACTAAATCACCTAAGATCAAGTCCTAAACAAATGATGCGGCTACTGAACTCAAGCTCCCTCTTACTGTACTGGAGGCTTCCTGCAAGCATTTAAACCCAACTCTCTTAACAATTTATGTGTACATGTACACCAATATACTTGATTGCCCGTACACTGCCACCCCAAACTCAAACACTCAATCTAATACACTCTTCCCAATCTCATTGTCAATATCCGACCATCCTCTTACCCAATTGGTGAAGTTTCACCAAGCCACTCACCTCTCCTATTGTTATTGCTGCTTTGGCTACTGCTGCTGCTGCTTTGCTCTTTAACAGCAATCAATATTGTTGTTGCAACTGCTGCTTCTCTCTAGTCCAGTGGTCCAACTCTGGTCTGGACAACCCCAAATAGTTGCTGCAAAGCAACAATATTGCAGCTAACCCCAATCTTGAGTTGTACAACCCTTCCTTGAGTGCACACCACAACTACAACACAGGCTCCTCAACTTCCATCCTCCATGCACCTGCACAGCAGTGCCCACAATCCCTTCCTGATGCATTACCTGATAGTTACACAGCCTAAACCCTCTAGTTGTTGTTTGCATACTGTTCAAAATAGAACATGCATCATACTTCTCGAACCGAGTAATGGATTAACTCAGTAGCAGTTTACATGTGCTACTCATCCTCCCTCTGATACTTCCTCTTATGGGTATTCTTGGTACACATATATACCTACACACAAGTAGCTATATATATATATATATATATATATATATATATATATATATATATATAGACAATTTATATAATCAACACACCCTACACTCTCCATGAGCCATACTATCAAATATCTAGAATGCAACCCATGATACACACTAGTATCAAGTGATGAGCCTTAGAAGTATGACAGCAGGAGTCTGGTTGCTTCTATGTAGAGCTCACTGGCTGGATTCTGTAATTCTAAAAGATATCAAACCACAAAACAAATCCGTAATACCCATTTAGAATTAAATTTCTATATCAATTATAATTATATATAGCTATTATGACTTGCTACAAAAAGAATTAGGATAAAATACACTAATATGCACACAATTCATAAATTAGAGCCATGTATTACACTGTATCGTGATACACCATACTTGTATCAAATTGTGGACTCGATACTAACCACACAACTTTGATCTAAGTCTAATTCGACTAAATTAGTCTCTTGACACACACTTGATGTGTCAATCCCGTAATTCTCCCAAATTATACACAAAAACCTATGTAGAAGTCACTATAAGGGTGAATTTGGCCTAAAACTTTTCTTATGGGTAGCCCTAAGCCATGGAATGGTTCCTAATGGTCAAATGCATGAATTAGAGTTACAATAAAGAGGAATTTAGAATTTACCAATTGGGAGATGGATTTTCAATGAATTATTTCTACGGACACGATCCAGACACAATCTCCTTACCAAATCTCCTTATCGTTGTTTTCCTTGCAACTCCAAGCTTCAATGCTCCCTGAATGGTAAAAATGAGAGGAAAAAATAAATGAATTGAGAGAGGTTGATGGAGGGATGAAAGAATTAGGTTCTATTAATTGGGGATCTAAAATGAGAGAGCAAAATGGAGAGAAAAGAGAGAAGCTCTACCTATAGGGCCGACCAGTTTGTTCCCTCCTCAAAGTAACTTTTTAAAGTCTAAATTGCTCCCATTGATTAATTATGTAGAGTAATTAAGGAGGGATATAATATAAAGTCTCTGTACTAATGAAATTTAACTCTAATCCTCCTAATTAGTTAGTGAGAATCGATTTATTAGGTTTGGTCCATGTTGGACTCAATTAATTGTCATGACAAGTCTAATTGGGTTCGCAAGTGTCAAATCCAACTAACAGGTTAGCCCTCTAACTAATAAATAAATTGCGCAACCATAAATAGTAATTATTAGCACAATATAAATAAATATTAATCTCTAAAAATAATTATATACAAATTAACTAAATTATGCTCATTTGGAAGAGTGGGGGTGACAAGTCTACCTTCCTTAGAAATATTTTGTCCTCAAAATTTAAGGAAGTAACTACCTACAACAAGCAATGACAACAAGCAAGAAATAATTATACCTCACGGCTCAAACAGATAAGGGTATCGCTCGTGTATCTCGACTTTCCTCTTTCAGGTAGACTATCCTGGAGAGTGATGCCTCCACACGACGCATACTAAAGGAATCGTCTGGTTTTGTAGCACATTCTCCCTGCGATCCAGAATCTCCACCAATTGTTCTGGATAACTGACAGACGAACCCACCTGGATCTCTGAGTCATCCAGTACATGGCTAGGATCTGCCATATACTATCTTAATTATGATACGTGGAACACGTTGTGCACTCCCTCCAGTATAGGCGGCAAGTCTAGTCTGCAAGCTACTACACCGACCCTCTCAAGAACATAAAGGGTCTGATGTACCGTGGACTAAGGTTTTGCCTCTACCAAAGCGAATCGTGTCCCGTGTCGGAGAAATTCTTAAGAATACCATTTTGCCAACCTAACACAATACACAGCCTAAGCACTCCAACCAAAATAAAGTAATCACAAGCAATACAAACAAAAACCTATACCTCAAACTGCAATGGTCTCCGATGGCTATCAGCCCAATGCCGATGTCTATCTTGTGCCACCCGAAGTCTATCTCTGATAGACTTTACCTTCTCAGTTGTATCTAAAACCATCTCTGGTACCAATAATGCTCTCTCACCAATATCATCCCATGATAACAAAATGGGACATCTCCGTCCATACAGCGCCTCCAATGGTGACATCTCGATACTAGCTTGGTAGTTGTTATTATAAGCAAACTCTACCAAGTGAATATGATCCTCCAACAGCCTCCAAAATCCATAACACAGGTACGAAGTATATCCTCGAGAGTCTTAATGGTCTACTCCCACTGTCCGTGTCGAAGGGTGATATGCGGTACTAAACTTGAGCTGGGTGCCCAAGCTAGCCTCTAAACTCTCCCAGAAGTGGGATGTGAAGCGACTGTCCTGATCTTAGACTATGCTCACAGGAACTCCTTACAATCTGACTATCTGTCGCACATACATCTCTGCAATCTTCTACATAGATGTACCCACTTTGAATGGCAAAAAGTGGGCCAATTTGGTCAACCTGTCTAGGATGACCCAAATCGCGTCTTTACCTCCTAGAGAACGAGGAAGCCCTGATACAAAATCTATCGTTACATGCTTCCACTTCTACTCTAGAATGGATAAAGGTTAAAGCAATCCACGTGGCCCATGTCTCTCCGCCTTCATATGCTGGCATACCAGCCATCTGGATACGATGCTCGCCACCTCTTGCTTTATACCATACCACCAACATGCTCTCTCATATTCTATACATCTTGTTGGCACATGGATGCATAGAGTACTAAGATTATTGCACCTTCTGAAGAACCTTCTCGTGCAAAGTTTCACTCGGCTCACACAATCGGGTACCGTGCAGCAATGATCCATCCTCTGTAATACTAAAGTCCTCTGCCAATCCCACCCGGACCTGCGCTCTGATGCTCCTCAGAGATTCAACCTCAAATTATGTGACTCTAATCTGGTCCATCAACTCTGACTGTACCTGAAGTCCTCACATATATACCATAACTCCAGGAACTAGTACCTCAATACCCAAGCTATCAAGATCAGATAATAGATATTTGTTCCTTGTCAAGTATATAGACATTGGATACCTACTCAAGACATCAGCGACTATGTTGGCCTTCCCAGGATGGTATTGCAAAGAAATGTTGAAGTCCTTCATCAACTCCAACCATCGCCATTGCCTTATGTCAAGCTCTTTCTGTGTAAACACATACTTCAAACTCTTGTGGTCTGTAAAGATCTTCAAACACTCTACGTACAAGTAGTTTTTCCATATATTTAGAGCAAAAATGACTGCTGCCAAATACAAATCATGGGTAGGGCAATTCTTATCATGAGGGCGTAATTGCCTGGAAGCATAGGCAATCACATTTTTGTTCTACTATAATACACATCCCAAACCCTTACCCGAAGCATCACTACATATGGAAAATCCTTCTGTCCCTGATAGCAACATCAATACTGGAGCCATAGTCAACCTCTTATTCAGCTCCTCAAGTACATTCTAACACTACTCTATCCGGATGAACTCCACATCATTCCTTGCTAGCCTAGTCATCGGCTCTTTAATCGTAGAAAATACTGAACAAACCTTCGATAATAGCCTGCCAATCCCAGAAAGCTCCTGATCTCTGCTACTGAACTCGGTGTAGACCATGACTCAACTGCTGATATCTTCTTCGGATCTACTCAGATTCGGTCTCCTGTAATCACATGTTCGAGGAATTCAACCTTATCAAGAAAGAACTCATACTTTGAAAGCTTGCCATACAGCTTCTCCTTCCTGAGGATCTTTATCCTCAGGTGCTCCTCGTGCTCTTCCGGGGTCTCCTAATATATCAATATTATTAATGAAAACTTTAACAAACTGATCCAGGTACTGATAAAACACCTTATTTATCAGGTTCATGAATACCGTCGGGTCATTGGTCAACCTAAATGGTATCACCAAGAACTTAAACTGCCCATACCCAGTCCTGAAAGCTGTCTTCGAAATTTCTTCCTTTTTTACTTTCACTTGGTGGTACCCCGACCTCAAGTCTATCTTTGAGAATACCTTCGCTCCGCTCAACTGATCAAACAGATCGTCAATCTGTGACAACGGGTATTTGTCCTTGATAGTGTGGTTGTTGGGAGCCCTATAGTCGATACAAATACGTACCGAGCCATCCTTCTTCGGTACAAATTATACCGACATACCCCACGGTGATGAACTAGAGCGGATGAAGCCTTTGTCTTTTAACTCATCCACTTGCTTCTTTAACTCTACCAATATACTGTTGTTAACACTATAGATATGTTATGATATCGGCTCTGCGCCTGACACTAAATCTATAGAGAACTCAACATCTCGGCCTGGGGGCAACCCTGGCAACTACTCTGAAAAGACATCCATATACCCTACAATCAATAGATGTGGCAGCTATTTCTTTTCCACCATAGCTCGACATAAGTCTCCCTCACTCCGATCCACTGTTCCTCTGATGAATTCAAACTCTGGTTCTTCTGGCATCTGAAACAAAACTCTGCCTCTATAACAATCGACATGGTGCGTACTTAACCAATCCATCTCGAGCACTATATCGTAGCTCAGAAGTGACATTATGAGTAGACATGCGCTAAACTCTCGGTCTCCCAGAGAAACTCTTCGATCCTTCCAAACATCGCTGACTAAGATAATGCCACACTCGGTCGTGATCTTGCAAGTCCTCGCCATTTGTGCAGTCTCAAGATGATGCTTCAAAGCAAAAGATACAGATACTGTCACGACCCGCACCCGATGTAGGAATGCAAGTCAGGAACAACGCCTAGCCTACGCCATTTAATCGGTGGTAGAATGTTGTCCGGGTAATCTATCTAGCTATATAATGAGCCACCAACAATAACTATATACTCAATCACAGATCTAAGATAGAATCGAGCACGAATATGATAAAGAATAGAATAGTCACATACAACTCATGAGTCTAAAATAATAACATCAATGAGTCAAAAAGAATACTAACAAATAAGCTGGAGACAAATCCAGTACAAGAATACTAAGGAGCTACTAATCCCAGGTCATCTGTCTCAGTTGGGATAAGTCCCTCTTGAGCCAGGGTCTCTGACTCTAAACCTACAATATCCTAAGGTCTATAATGTGTAGGGTACCACTCCTCAGTGTTATCTGGGAAAAATATATCCAGTCAGGAAAAGAGCAGAGTACATCTCTAACAGTAGTTCTAATAAATAATAAAAACTATGTAACAGTAAATAGATGTGAATATAAAAGATGCAACAATAGATACAAGAGATATACAATAAGAAAATACTAGAATGAATACAATAATGAACAATATGTCAATAAACAAGAATACTAATGACTAAGTGAGTGAGCACTAGCTTTAACATGTGATCGGCTTAGGAACTTGCATAGGAATAATGGCCTAGTTAGTCATACGTGCGGTGTATGACCAGCACTCACAGGAAAATAATACTTGCACGGGAAGGTATGATCACATATCTACACTAAAATACTCCCCACTCCTAACTGATATAATAGATCCAACCATAGTATGCTATGGCACGGGATTCTCCAGGAAGGTAGCAAATCTCCCCGAGAATCAGTGTTTATACATGCACAAGATAATCAATAAAACAAGACTTGCATAAGATACACCATATACAAGGAATAACATCTCATGACGAGATCCGAATATACCAATCTGTGTAACCATCGTGTCAAGAAACATGAATATCTATACTAAATACAATAAACATAGAGGATATCATAAATAAGAAACTATCAGAGAATGTACTCGCCTGAAGTCCAATGAATAGTCTCAAAGATGTCTAATACGGTGCCTCGAAGACCTAGATATGGAATATAATATTAATACAAGGTTTCTAAAAGAAAAATAAGTTAAACTAGTAAACTTCTTGGTCAAAAGTCAAACTAGGTCATCTCTAAGTCAACTATGGTCAATTTTGGTCAAATTATGGTCAACTACCTATTTCTAGGTTGCAAAAGTCTAACACAAAGATATTGGGTTCAAATACTAAAGTCTAGGTCATAAACTATATCTTAGGATACTAGGATATAGTATCTCAGGATTCGTAAAATAATAGGTAAAGTATCACATATACATATCAAACAATTATTAATTATATATAATCCTAATACAACATTAAATTGATACCTTGGTTTTGAACCAACTTGGTATCACCACACTAACCCATAATATTTATACCCAAACCCAATACCGTGGGTATCCCCAATTACCTTGGTATCTCAAGTTAATACCCAATATTTTACTTATGCTAACTACTCTTTAAAAATAATATATGCTACACTAAATATTATACATATAGTATACTATAATACAAATAGTAATTAGGAACATATTTACATATATATCAATTATCATGTACATATACTTTTATATATATATATATATATATATATATATATATATAATAACTATAAAAACTGCCAAACTGTCGCTAAAGGCCCCTGCCAGCTGTCACTGAAACCATCGTTGCTGTTGATACTCTGCTGTTTTAGTGACAAATTTCTGCTACCGTCGCTATAGCCTTTGATACGGCTGCTGATACTGCTGTTATAGTGATGAATTTCTGTTGTTTGTCACTGATGCTCTTGGTGCTACTGTTGTTGGATATTGCTGTTGCTGCTGTGACGCTTCCTGCTGTTGCATTCAGCGAATATATATATATATATATATATATATATATATATATATACACACACAACATAATATATATACTAAATATATGCATATAATTACAACTAATAAAAACACATACATACACACATATATATGTACATAATATCTACATAGTAATATACACCTATATACATAGTAACATATTTATAAGAACACACATACGTATACGTACATATAAACACATACACAATATAAAACATACATTATATAATTATAAATATAATAACATATAAGTATTTATTTAACATATACATATATATACATACTACAATATATAAATATGTTTACATGTAGAAGAATAGTTACATAACAATAAATACACATATAGTATATACATAGATACATAGATCTAAGACACAATATTACATACATATATATACACAACAATATATATATATATATATATATATATATATATATATATATATATATATATATATATATATATATAATTATACCTCAACATGAATAAGAACACAAGAGAAAATAGTTCTACAATTAATTTGCACAACACATGGAACGTATTACGCCGTATCCCACTATATCTAGGATACACATGTGACACGAGTCCACCACACATCCAAATGTATCCCGAAGGACACAAAAAAGGACACAAAAAATTCATATATATCATTTATGAACAACATGAAGAGTCAAACACAAATCTACGTGTCCGTGTCAAAATGTGACATGTTCAAAGTTCCGTGTCGGAGGGAAAACCCCCCAATCAACATGTATTACTAAATTATTGAGATACGACCTACACGTACCCAATTGTGGACACGACACTAGCCCCAAATACACAAGCATATGCCAAATTGATCTATAGGACCAATTGACACACAATAAATGTCAATCTCGGAATTTTCCCAAAATTGACACAAAAAGTACCATAACTTTCACAAAAGGCCTCCTATGAACACAAAACCAAATCCTATGGGTAGCCTATGCATATGGGTTGATTTATCATGGTGAAATCTTATATTTAGGACCTAAATTAAGAAGAAAAACTGAATTGTACCTATTGGAAGATAGATTCCTAATAAAACCTCCAAATATGATGAAATTAGCTTCCAACTTGTAGATCCTTGCTCCTCTTTGTACATCATTGCTTCCTTCTTCTAGATCCTTGCTCCACTAGCCTCCAATAGTGATTTGTTAAAGAATTGGGATGAAATTTGGTAGGGAAATGAAGTAGGAATGAAGAAATTTGGTTAAAAAAAAATCTAGATCTAGTTTGCAAATAAAAAGAGAAGAGATAAACCAATTTTCCCCCTCTTTAATAGGCCGGCCCCCTCTACCCCTTACTCAAGCTACTATGTAATATCCATTATACCCCTTGGGGCCTCTCAAGAAGAAATAATTAAAGAGGGAAGCTTCTAGTCTAATGGTTTAATTAATTTAATCATCCTCCTAATCAATGGGCTTTCTAAATGGGCTCAAATCTAACGATTAATACATGTTAGTCCATGAGTCTAAACTAAACAAGTTAGGTCCACTAACAAAAGTCCAAAATAAATAAATAACATCTAACACTAATTAAATAATACAACAAATAATTATTTATCATGAATAATATTTAATTAATTATGAAAATACTAAAATACCCTTTTCTAGAAAATATGGTAGTGACAGATACAAAACTATGTAAAGCACCAAAATCAAATAAAGTATGAGCTAGAAAAGAATTAAGATAGACTGAACCTGATATGACATCTCCAACTAGCTTCTTTTCCTCAACTATCATGGCAAAAGCGTGCCCCTGGCTTTGAGTACTACGCGAACCGTTATTGCAGGGTCGGTAAAGGAGGTCCTCTCTACTGTTCCGTAGGTGGTTTCACTGGTGCTCTCTGTGTTGGTGCTGCACCCGAAGATGCTCAAACGGGAGCCAATAAACAATTCCTCAACAGGTGACCTGCCTCTCCAAAGTAGAGGGCCCCGTTTAGGTGTGCTCAATTAGCAGGCTTCATAGGCTCCGGGACACACTCCAAGCCTCTTCCTGTAAATCTCCCGTATATATCCAATCTTTCCACAATGAGTGTACTGCAGGACATGTCGTGCTGGTCTCGGGGCCTGATGTGCCTGCTGCACTAGTGCCCAGAATAGTGCCTGAATCTACTGTCTCGGCTGCTGCTGGAAGTGAGGTCTCTTTGGTGGACCCGCACTACTACTCGCTCCTCCTATGTCCTACGGCCTTTTGGAGGCAAACTCCAAATCATCCTTCGTTGGTATGCCGGTGCCAAGATATCCTCAAGGGTAGCCGTACGGTATCCATTAGTACGATATTTAATCTCCATATTCGGAGCTTTTCTGAACTTTTAGGCCTTCCCTAGGGATTCTGCCCCAGCACGAAGCGACCCAATCTACAGTACTCTACTTCATACTCATCCATTGTCATACCTTCCTAGACGAGGTACTAAAACTGGCTCTCTAGATATTTAAGAGCCATGTCTGGAAAAAAAAACTCTGCATTGAAAAGCTCCTTAAAAGCCTCTCAAGTCAGTCCTGGTGCTGTGATCCTCGGGTCTGTCATGAACCATGTCGAAACAAGATCACACATCATCCTCCCTGCTGCCTCCACCTATAGGCTCTTCAGAATCTGTGCCAACCGCTGGTTTTGCTCAATATCCTCGATCCAGTCATCCACATACAAAATCTCCTCGGTGATCTTAAAGTCCTTGGGCCCTATCCTTTTGAAGTAAATAATGGTCCCTAGCCTCGGCTGCTGAGGGGCCTACGAAGGTGGAGCTACCTGTGGCTGGACCAAGGCAACCCTCTCGACTGCAGCGAGTATAAGCTAGTGGGCATTATCAATGCCCTACCTCATGAACTCAGGCTGGCGCTGCTGGGTCCCCGTCTGTGCTTTTTGTGCCTCCATCATCTGCTGAAAGAGCGCAAACACCTACGTCGGATCAACTGTGGGTGGTGGCGGTAGTAGCTTCTCCGAGACTGTCAATAGTTTCCTCTGTACTAGAGATAGAACACCCCCAAAAGCTACTGCCGATACTCCTACCTAGACCGATAAAGCGACCCTTTGAGCTGAAGCTATTGGAGAGTGGCTGGTACTACCCACCTCAGAGGCGATGAAGTGACTAACCTCGCTGAAACTGGGCCCGAGCTCTTGGATCGCATCTTCAGCGTCATCATAAAGATAGATTGAAACAAAAAAATCAATATTGAGTAAGATACGATATCCTCAAAAAAGGACATAATTATTCAAAGTAAAGTAAGCATTCAGATAGATAAAGATAGCTAAGCAAATAATTGGAATTGTTTCCTAGTTGTGATTGAGTATACTCTGAGCCTATATCCTATATCCTATATCCTATATTCTAAACCAGGCTCGTAGTAGCACTCTAAGTCTGAGAACTACTATGATATCGCACTAATTGTGATCTCTCGAAGACCTGCATGGGCCACCACTAAAAAAGTGTTATGACCTGCACCCAGAATAAGGGCACAAGTGGTAAACAATGTCCAGCCTACGCCACAACATCGACGGTAGAACGCTGTCTAGGTCAATATAACTATCTACAGATCTCACACAATATATATATATAAGGTACATGCCATGTCATCTCAACTCTAATTGGATGAATAATATAATGTGTGATAAATGATAATCAATACTCATTCATAATATAAAGCTAGAGGAGGATATGGCACAATATGGAATAGAAGGAAAAAAGTACAAGTCACAATACGATCTCAAGTCCAAGTCCAACATCTAGTCACAATCACAGTAGGCGCAGATAATAATACATGCCATAAAGTCTAGCTAATATCATATACAATATTATAAATAAATAATCTAAGTCTCTCCGGCTGGTAGTACTATCTCAAGAGGCTCTACGGGTGCAGGCTCAACTGCATCGCCATCCTGTGGCATGTAGTGCATAGGACACCAGTCCTCCAATGAATCAACTAAAAAAAAATATCCAGTCAGGATGGAGCGAAGTACAAGCATAATAGAAGTTCTAATAATATACAAAAACTATAAAACAACAATATAAAAAAAAATTAAGTAACCAGAAAAATAACTAGCATGGAAAAGAGAACATTATGGAAAGGAAATGGAAATAAACTAAGAGAAATATAATAATGAGCATCAATGTAATGAACTAGAAATAAGGAAGCAGATTAATAACTTGTGCCTTGAAATATTAGCAAGATATATGATCGACTTGGGCCTAACACGGCTAAATACCTAAAAGGGAGCTAGCGTGATGACACGTGAGTTACATGATCTGCTAGCTATCATGGACTATATTATATCATGGGCTATAAAGTATGATTATATATTCACTAATATTTTTCCATCCTCCGACTAGTACATAGATTCAAATCATGACACATTATACAAATATATCATAATGCATAATCTAATATCATGCACTATGATCACGGTCTATATAATCATGAAGATACTACGATAACCATTGAGTAATTAAGAAATACGACACGATGATTACTGGGTAATCATGATAATAATATCTCATGACAAGGATCTACCTAGACCAATCCGTGTAACCATCGTGTCAAAAATCAAATATCTCAATACTAAACACATGTAACATAGAAACTGTCAAATAAGAAAACTATCAGAGAATGTACTTGCCTGTGGTCCTGAGCGAAAGGTATAACTCGGTGTCTGAGTTGATGCTACATAGACCTAAATATGAATATCATGTTATTTGGTGTATAGGAAAGATAAATAAGCAAAAATGAGTTAAAGTATGATTTCTAGGTTAGTACTAGGTTATTCTAGCTAAACTAGGTCAAACTTGGTCAACTTAAGTCAAAGTAGCTATCTCTATATTCAATATTAGTTAAGTAGTCTATATTAAGATACTCTATGTATCTATATATAGTAACTCACCTATATGGACTACTATATATATGCTAACAAATATCTGTATCCATTATTGATAATTTATTGATACACTAACCTATAATGACCGAAACTAATATACGAACTGTTATACCCTTAACTGACATTAATACTATACTAATTAAATACTAAAAATGACTTATTTATAACTAAATTAACTCATATATATATATATATATATATATATATATATATATACTAACTCAACTTTACCCTTACTAATACATAACAGGTATTAACATGTATAAACTAATTGCTAACCTGATAACCAATTGACTGATACCAACTTTAATACTTAACTGACTGATTCACTAAAGTTAGATCACTAACCAACTAACCACTCTAATTAATACTTATTCTCATTCATCCTATACTAACATTAAACCTTATCCTATACTGATACACACTCCCCTTACAATCTCAGTCACCAATGAGCACAAGTAAACAGCCTTGCACCAACAGTCCACAAATCTTCCACTGTCTCACCATCACATACAAACACACGTCACTTGCTCACTGACTAAACCACCTGAGATCAAGTCCTAAACTAATGATGCTGCTACTGAACTCAAACTCCCTCTTACTGTACTAGAGACTGCCTACAAGCATTGCAACCCAATTCTCTCATAAATTTATGTGTATATGTACACCAATATACTAGATTGTTGGTACACTGGCACCCCAAACTCTAACACATAATCTAATACACTCCTCCCCATCCAACTATCAATAGCCGACCTTCTTCTTACCCATTTGGTGAAGTTTCACCAAGCCACTGACCTCTCCTACTGCTATTGCTGCTCGGGCTACAACTGTTGCTGCTTTGATCTTCAATAGTAATGAATATTGTTGTTGCAACTGCTACTTCTTTCTAGTCCAGTGGTCCAACTTAGGTCTGGACAACCCCAAATAGTTGTTGCTAACCACAATCATGAGTTGTACTACCCTCCCTTGAGTGCATACCACAACTACACCAAGGCCCCTGAACTTCCATCCTCCATGCACCTGTACAGCAGTGCCCACAATCCTTTCACTGATGCATTACCTGATAGTTACACTGCACCTAAACCCTCTAGTTATTGTCTCCATACAGTTCAAAATAGAACATGCATCATACTTCCCCAACTGAGTAATGGATTACCTCAATAGCAGTTTACATTGCTGCTCATCCTCCCTCTGATACTTCCTTTTATGGGTGTTCTTGGTACACATATATACCTACACACAAGTACCTATATATATATATATATATATATATATATATATATATATACAATTTATATAATCAACACACCATGCACTCTCTATCGGCCATACTATCAAATATCTTGAATGCAACCCATGATACACACTAATATCAAGTCATACACTATCAAACCACATACCAAAATCCCTATTCCCCAATTGGAATTAAATATCCATATCAAATATAATTATATATAGCTTTTAGGTGTTTCTACAATAGGAATTAGGACGAAATATACAAATATGCACACAATTCACAAATTAAAGCCCCGTATCGTACCGTATCGTGATACGTACTACTTGTATCCAATTATGGACTCGACACTACATCTAAGTCTAATTAGACTAAATTAGTCTTTTGACACATACTTAATGTGTCAATCCCGTAATTCCCCCAAATTGTACACGAAAACTTATGTAGAAGTCACAATAAGGGTCAATTTGGCCTAGAACTTCTTCCTATAGGTAGCCCAAAGCCATGGAATGGTTCCTAATGGTCAAATGCATGAATTAAAAGCTACAATAAAGAGGAATTTAGAATTCATCAATTAGGAGATGGATTCCTAATAAATTATTCCTACGGACACGATCCAGACATGATCTTCTTGCCAAAGCTCCTTCTTCTTGTGCTCCTTGCAACTCCAAGCTCCAATGCTCCTTGAGTGGTAAAAATAAGAGGAAAAAGGGAATGAATTGAGAGAGGATAATGGAGGGATGGAGGAAATTGGGGATCTATGAATTGGGGATCTAAAATGAGAGTGCAAAATGAAGAGGAGAGAGAGTACCTCTCACTATAGGGCCGGCCATATTTTCTTCTCCTCTATGCAACTTTGTAAAGTCTAAATTTCCCCCATTAATTAATTATGAAGAGTAATAAATTAGTGGTATAATGGGAAGTCTCTATACTAATGAAATTTAACTCTAATCCTTATAAATAGTTATTAGGAATGGGTTTATTAGGCTTGGTCCATGTTGGGCCCAATCAATTATCATGACAAGTCTAATTATGTCACGCCACAGTCCCAAAATGCGTAGGACTAGGACACGTAAGCATGCCAGCCGTATGTATATGATAACTCCAATATATGGAAACCATAACACATGCGTACGCTGTATCATGAACAATAATTCATAAGTGGTAAAACTATCACAAGTCACAGTGTATAATCTAATCTCATCCACAACAATCAATGAATAAATGGATAGCCAATAACTATGTAACTAGATCTCAATATGAAGCACCAAAGGACGAAAGTTGGATGGAAACAAATCCACTGCCGAACTAGAGTATAAATAAACAAGATAAATGTAATATAAGTACCATATCTAACAATCATGAGGCTCGAAGAGAAAACCTCCACAGAATTTAAGTAACCAGTCTGCATCTGCGCTCCTGCGAAACTCATGAACATCTACACCTGGAAAGGGACCAGGTCCTTAGCGGGACATAAACAGATAAATAGAAGCATGCCATAAAGTAAATACTGAATAAATAAAGGGATGTGCTAACCATCTAAGTGAATGCATAACATCCAACGTTCTCTAGAGTGTGGTATTTGTAACGTCCATCATTCCAAAGAATGAGGTATCTGTAAAATCAACAAGTAACGTCCAACACTCTAAGGAACATGGTATCTGTAAAAATAAATACGTTCGTTCCGAAGAATGCGGTATCTGTATAAAGGAGGTGGGTGTCCCATACGCCTACTAGTCGTCCTCCCCGCCCAATGATCTTTGCATGTTTTATCCTCAACACGCTCTAGCTACTACGCTGAGACGAAGTGCAAGTATCGGTATCGTAACTTTGGCTCATAGTCTATCATTAGAACAACAGCCCAACCTTACAACCAAACAAGGACAAGGATTGGACCACCGTACTACAATAGTCTATGCTCCGACTACTAATAACTGCTAAGTCATCTAACATGTATCACTATTAGCAGTTATATCCTATCCGTCGCACAACCTACACGTATAGGTGGCCAGCCGGATACGCAAGTTCGTGCCCTATATGAGACTCACAATACGTGTAAAAAATGTGTCAAGGCCTGGGGAGTCATACTGATAACTCCACAACATTAGGTGGGTCAACTAGACACTAGGTCAGATACAAGTCTTAACGTCAACGCCTTCGTTGACTACACCCGAGTCTTCTCGGACACGCACAGTTATATAATCTAAAATAATAAACATACAACTAACAATATAACTGAATTTAAACAGTACAACAAGGCATGGTATACTTGCCTGACAAGGAAGTTGTGTAGTACCAATAACCTGCTCCTGAAGTCACACAGAACAAACCGGTATATCCTATATACATATAATATAATACAACACAACATCAGTCATTACACTAGCACATACACAATCATAAATACCTTGAACTCAGGGCATAGCTAGGTATGTCACTGGTCAACTAGGGTCAAGTGTGCGTCTAATCGCATGGGTGTCGCATCTGTAATTGTTGCGCAA
Organism: Iris macrosiphon; assembly: GCA_036927795.1. Lineage (NCBI taxonomy): Eukaryota > Viridiplantae > Streptophyta > Magnoliopsida > Asparagales > Iridaceae > Iris > Iris macrosiphon. The sequence goes on along the minus strand of JAYESA010000028.1, from coordinate 815,005 downwards.
GACAAACAGTCCAAATGATACTGGGCTCGCCAGTACGTCAGTGTACGTAATGGCAGTCTTCTAACACTTCACATGGTCCCAGGTAAATGCAACTACGGGATATCCGTATTTATACTCGGGTCACCTAGTTCATATATAAATCTACATATTACTGTCACGACCCGCACCCGGTTTAGGGGCATGAGTGCGTGGGTACGTCCAGCCTACGCCGCAGCATCGGCGGAAGAACGCTGTCAAGGTCTTGATACTATCTAGCCAATCTCACACAGCATCCAATCTCTATAAGGAGGCACGGATGACACAAATAAGACGATCACATACTCAATCACAGGATTACAGCACGATAAGATAGTGAACAAAATTTAAATACAACGCAAGTCAAAAATAATAACTTAACTCAACAATATCCAAGTCATCAAAAATGCCGGAGACAAATCCGGTACCAAAATAGTCTACTTAAAGAACTAACAAAATAGCAATTTTGGCTAGACCTCCCGGAATCATAACTAATCTACCAAGTCTGCAGCTACCCACCATATAGTCCATAAAGAGTCGGACAGCGGTCCTCTAAGGCATACTCTGGAAAAATGTTTCCAGTCAGGAAGGAGCAAAGTACAATCTCAAATAACAGTTCCATTAAATTGATAAGGACTATAAAGCAATAAACATGTGATGCTAGCTACTGAGAAGACAGTAAAATAAATGCAATGGTAATTAAAGAGAGACAGGCAATATAAAGAGACAGGCAATAGGCAATATGATATAGTCAGTGCATGTATGAAAATGAAAGAACAAGAAACAGCATCATATACGGGTGATGTAGTATATGATTTAAAATAGGGAACTGTAATCTATTCTAAGTGTTTGAAATAGTAGTTTCAAAATGTGATCGGCTTGGGAACATGTACGATAGCTACAGGGCCTGGCTAATCATGGGTGAAGAGCATGATTAACACTTACATTGTTCTACACTACAATAAGAGGTTATGATCATATTTCTTACTAACTACTTCCCCGCCCCCAACTAGTACTGCGGATCCAACCATGACACGTCACGATACACGAGCAAGTCCAATTTATTATGTACGATATCTAATATACATGTCGTGTACAATGTCAATACGATAATCAATGTAATATCTCATGACTGCAGATCCAAGCTATACTAGTCCGTGTAACACAGTGTCAAGGATTCAGATATAACATTTCATGATTATTTAATTTATAGAAATTATTAAGGAATTGGAAATTATCAGAGAATGTATTTGCCTTGGGTCCTTAGCTGGTATTTATTGGTGTCCTGTTCCAGAGTATCCCCTGGGTAAACCAACAGCCCTATAGACATATCACAATATTACTTGTATCAGGGGCTACACATAATAGAAATATACAGGCCTTAGGGCTACGCTAGGTACGATAATGGTCATCTAGTAGATAGGTCAAATATATATATTATAAATATCAATACTAAATGCATACATAATATAGATAGTTGTACAATATATATATATATACATCACATTGAAAGACGTAATCATACTAAACATATGTACATACTACACATACCAATTGAACAATAATATATATATATATATATATATATATATATATATATATATATATATATATATATATATATATATATATATATATATATATATCCCATGTATGCCAAAAATACAATTTAGAATATATATATATATTGTCAACATTATTACTAAATATACTAATACTATTACCAAAATAAGTTCATACTATATATTAATGGTATACAAAATATACATATATATGTATACATATATACAATTTATATATATATACATTGAAATATATTAAGTGTATATAAAACATATATATACATATCCACAATACACACTAAAATACGTATTTATATAAATACTAAGAATATACTAAATGCTTATACAAAATATATGTATATATATACCATCATTAAAATTAACAATACAGATATTAAAATATTAATTGAAATTATACCTAGTATACATTTTATTAATACATATTATAAAAATAAACCAATACATATATATACATATATATATATATATATATATATATATATATATATATATATATATATATACCAAATTAAATTAAATACATACACTCACATTAATTAAATATATACAATACCTTACATTAGTTATATATATACATTAATACATTAATTACACTAATTATACATATACATTAATTACACTAATTTACATATACATATATTAGTATATACATAAACGTATGTATATGTATACATATATATACATACGAAGAAGGAGGAGGGAGAGGAGCTTACAACGGGTGGTTGGGGGTCATCTGGCCGGAGTACGGCAGGCAGCGGGAGGAGCTAGGCGGGTGCTCGGCCGGGCTTGGTGGAGGAGCAGGGTGGAGGCGTCCAGTCCAGTGCGGGGCTGTCGAATGGAGGAGGGATGGCTGACGGGCTGAGCAGCGGTGCAGTTGGCCGCCGTCGCAGCTGCGGCCTGAGAAGAGGGTCGGGGTCGGAGGTCGGGTGGTTGGGTGAACAGCAGAGGGAGGCCGGCATTACAACCAGCGGAGGGAGGCGAGTAGAGGCGGAGGGGGAGCTTGCAGCGGGGAGATGCGGGTCGGCCTGATGGTGAGAGGAAGAGCAGCCGGACCTGACGGTGGTGGTACTCGGCGTAGGAAGGAATGGCAAAGGGAGGAGTTGATGGGGTTGGCCGCCGGAGTTGCAGTCAGCGGGGAGTCGGGCAGGAGGACCGAGTAGCCCGTCGGGATGAGGGCCGGAGGGCTCGGCTGACCGGAGCAGCAGAAGCGGCCGTGGTCGGGGCCTGGCCGGGAACAGGAAGTTGGAGCTCGGGATGGGCCAGAGGTCGGGTTGTAGGGATGAACAGGGTGAATGGGTGTTCCCCCCTTACTTATTATTCAAATTTCAAATAAAAGAAGGAGAAGAAGAAAGGAAAGAGAAGAAGAAAGGAATAAGGAGAAGAAGAGAAGAAGAAGAAAAGAGGTTTCCTACGGTTGAGGATGGAGGCTTGGTTGGGGAAACCTAGGTTTTTTAGGGATTAGGGTTGATGGTGACATGACATAAATAGGGAGAGAGGGTGTTGATGGAGGGTGGTGATTGAACCCCTAGAATGAGTGGCTAGGATTGTTCATGAAGGAAATTGTTTTCATGTAAAGTAGAGTGGGGAAAAATACAATTTGGTCCACAAATAAATAACCTTTCCATTTGGTCTTGGACAATGGGGTGATGACACCTACAATTGAATAATTGCAACTTAGCCCCTTAAATTTGGGTATTTGCACAGACACATGAAATGACGAAAATTTGGCGGGCGATTCGGTGTCCGGTGTTTTGTAGGGTCAGGGGGCGCTGTAAGTTTGGTATGGGCTCAAATAGCAGGGCACTGGGATTAAATTGGGATTTTCAGAATTGGTTTAAATAGTATCCTCAATTTAATTAGAATAAAATACAAGTTGTGTTCTAAAATTAATTAGGAGTACATGGGGCCAAAATCAGGTCAGGTCATCAATACCAATAATGAAGAAGACTCAGAACAGAATATTACCCTAATTTGGGCCGCACGAAAAATAGGTCAAGATTGCCTCCAATTTCGATTAGAACGCACAACGATACAAAATAGAAATTTATTAAATAACGTCCGCGACGATTTTTGTGCGGCTAGAAACAAGGTACAGAGAGCATAATTATGAGTTGCAAAAATAGCAGAATGGAAGACGGGCATGTCTAGGGCAAGATTGTAAAATTTGTTGGAAGACAAAAGCTAGGGTAGTGCTCCAAATATCAAAGCAAAGGCAATGCGCAAAAATATTAAATAAATTACGGTAATTAATGAAAATCTCCAAGAATTAAATTCTAAATAAATTAATCAAATACAGAATTCCATAATTCCGACAGGTGTTCGTCTACTGGCTTCTAGGTCAAGTCTGCTAGCTCAAAATAAATGAACACTGTATATAATACTATATATTTAAATTACACATCACACATAATTATTTTAAATTCAAATACACTATCATGCAATTAATTAATTGTAACTAAAATAATATTAAATATTATAAAAAGTCAAAAATATCCCTGTTTTCGGAACGTGGTAGTGACAAGTCTACCCTCCTTAAAAGGATTTTGTCCTCGAAATTTAAAATCCTCAAAGTAGCGTTTATTCATACACATTACTATTTTTCTCAAATTTTAAATTCTTCCACCACGAAATCAGGTAATAATCCACAATGTCTTTTCACAAATTTCAAAAAAATTCTGAAATTATTGCATTCCGGAAAAATTCTCGAAATAAAATCAAAGTCCATTTTAAAAATTTTCCTTGAAAGTTTTTAGTTAATAATTCAAATACTCAGAATTTAATATCCACTCCTCAAATTTGATTTTAATCAATGCTCGTATATAAAATGAAATCTCGTCCAAAAGTTTAAATTCAAACATTTAGTCCATCAATAATTTTATTTCTCGATTTTTTCTTCCTCAAAATACTCAACAATACGATACTTAGGGATTTTCCAAATGCGACATCCAACTATAAAATTCTAAAATTCATAACTTGCAACCAAATAAATATAATGATAGTCTCCCAAAATTTCCAAATTTTAATAACCAATCTAATCACATCATAATCTTCCTGGAATTAATAAACCACCAATTATGCCATGTTAATTTCTTGGCCCTTTATTTAAATCGATGTTTATCCTCAAATTTTTAATCATCTTGTTAATCATCTTGTCTCTCCTGTCAAGTAATAACTCCTTCAGGAATCTTCGTCATGGTCAAACCCCAATAATCATGGTCGAAGAAAAATTTTACCTACAGTCATACAACAACAACTTAGAGGAAACATGCATGGTTATGGTCTGTCATATCATGGTATTGCATTCTCTGTCAGGGTGTACTACTAACTATCTTCTAACAAGAAAAATCATGAATACGAACTACAACACTAGGAAAATCAATCAATCAAGAGACGGGAACATTAGGAAAAAAAAGAAGAACCTGCTAACATATTACTTGCAGTATCCCTTATCTCTAACATACTCTTAACCCTGGCATATTTACTAACTAACTCCTATTCCTATACACTGATATCCATATCAACTAATCATTAGTCCACATGACATCCATGATTACATCCTCATTGCATACACCTGCTTATTAATACTTAAATCTAATACCAAGATTCTCTAATATAACCATGGTTCAATAATGCATCCAAGTTTGATTCCTCTACCCCTTTAGTACCACACTCCCTGTTCTACTTTAGTACGCCACTGCTAGTTCTTGTCCCTACTACAATTGTCCATACTATTTGTTCTTATCACTCAAGTGCACACCAAGTGTAACACACCATACTAAGTGCTAAACCCTTTCTAATACAACTCTAGATGGACACCCAAGTCAGTCTGCGGTGCTACCTCAATCATGCTCAAGTCATCAGATCCTTACACATGTATATCATCTACTCATATATTAATATTCATATCTCTCATCTACTATAAAATTAATCCTCAAAATAATCGTCAAGGTTTAACTTCTCGAACAACCTTAAATAAAATGTATATATTTCCTCAATAGTCAAATACTCAACATCGAAATGAAAATTTTAATCACTTCTAAAATCTTTGTAGCCTTGACCATGTTTATTGAATTCATATTTGAAATCCAAAAAAATTTAATGACATAATCTCAACTCCTCAATTATTCCTAAAATAAAATCTTATTTCCACTTTTTATTTATAAATCCACAAATGTACATATCAGTGCTCACGGTCTCTGATACTCAAGGTGCACTCAATGCATCTAGTGTCTATAACTGTGTACTAAAATTGTACTGCCTGAATCACTTGCACCATTATCTCCAATGATCAAAGTTATCATCACCTGTAATTTCTTTCACGATTTCAATTTATGTCAACTGGTATATTATCCGATTATCATTACGCAGAGTGCTTACTATTTTGAGCGTCGTTCTCGATAAATCCTCGATATAGGACCATTAGCACTATTGGTATTATATCACTAGCTTCATTAATGGATCATTCATCAAGCTCATTATAACTCATGATTACATGTATCTACTATAACACTCATGTTTCTTTACTCTCATGGGTATGTGTATGGTTCCTCATCTCGATTGTTGTATATGTATTTCCTTTTAACCTTTATAGCCTGTTAAACTAATTCGTGATACGCTTCACCATTTTTATTACTAATTCCGATATTTCTCTTCTCATTTCATCTCATTAATACCCTTTATGCATATACATTTATTTACTCTTGACACACCCAAGTAATCAATCATCAAATTGAACATCATGCTCCATTAATCTTTAACACAATTCCTTGATACTTAATTGTTTACATAGATTATCCCATTACATAAATTTATGACTATCCAGGACGGGTATACTGGCTCTGATACTAATTCTGAGAACTATCACTGATACTCTATACTCTCCTTCTACTCTCAGTCTCTAATGACACTTATCCCAGAACCATTGTTACAAGGTACTATGCTAAGGGCTAACTCTAGATTAAAGCCTACTGCTCACATGTCCAACTAGGAAACACTTACAACTTACTAGCAACACTAAGTCAATACTAATACTCAAGACACAGACATAATTACAGGTCACTAATTATCATACTTGATAAGGAATCCTCAAAGAATAGGAGCTCAAAAAGTCTGGATTGAGGACTGAAGGTGTTTCTACTGCTAGCAACCAAAAGAAACGATGGAATAAAATCTTGTATAACAGAAATAGATAAGTGTTGAGATGATACTTTAAGAACCATTTTAAGATACAACCTGATAATCATACACGTCTGTCTAAAATTATTACACTCAGAATCCTCGCCACGCCAGTAAGCATAGATGCGATAAACGACAGGTTCCGTAACTAAGGTATGCCACTCTATAATCATGTCATCTAGAATCTTCGCTACGCCAACCGGTATGGCTGCGAGAAATTCTAAATTTCATAACTAAAGTATGTACATCCAAGTCAGGTTCCTACGTTCTCGTCATGACAGCTAATATGGCTGCGATAAACTCTAGGTTCCATAACCAAAGTAGACGTTTTACCTTTCTCACTGTCCTCATCAACATATGTCATCAGATAATACCGTAAAGTTCAGTCCGTAAAATTCATCTCGATATGAAATCAAAACTCAACAACGATACCAAGAATTAAATTTAACAACTGGTCAACAAGAATCAAACTCAATATCAACAAGTGAGAACGGACAAAAACAAGGGGAAGGATTTAAATTAGAATTTATATTGAGATTCTCAAGGGTCATCCCAGGAATCTCTCAAGGAATTGTGATTGAGTATTCGCTCTCGTCCTAGTATCCTATGTCCTAGATCCTATCGCAAGCACGCAATAGCGTAACAAAGATGCCACACTACTACGACATCGCACAACTCGCGAAGTCTGACCTGCATGGGCCACCACTAAAAACGTGTCACGACCCGCACCCGGTTTAGGGGCACGAGTGCGTGGGTACGTCCAGCCTACGCCGCAGCATCGGCGGTAGAATGCTGTCAAGGTCTTGATACTATCTAGCCATTCTCACACAGCATCCAATCTCCATAAGGAGGCACGGATGACACAAATAAGACAATCACATACTCAATCACAGGATTACAGCACGATAAGATAGTGAACAAAATTTAAATACAACGCAAGTCAAAAATAATAACTTAACTCAACAATATCCAAGTCATCAAAAATGCCGGAGACAAATCCGGTACCAAAATAGTCTACTTAAAGAACTAACAAAATAGCAATTCCGGCTAGACCTTCCGGAATCACAACTAATCTACCAAGTCTGCAGCTACCTACCATATGGTCCATAAAGAGTCGGACAGCAGTCCTCTAAGGCAAAGTCTAGAAAAATATTTCCAGTCAGGAAGGAGCAAAGTACAATCTCAAATAACAGTTCCATTAAATTGATAAGGACTATAAAGCAATAAACATGTGATGCTAGCTACTGAGAAGACAGTGAAATAAATGCAATGGCAATTAAAGAGAGACAGGCAATATAAAGAGACAGGCAATAGGCAATATGATATAGTCAGTGCATGTATGAAAATGAAAGAACAAGGAACAGCATCATATACGGGTGATGTAGTATATAATTTAAAATAGGGAACTGTAATCTATTCTAAGTGTTTGAAATAGTAGTTTCAAAATGTGATCGGCTTGGGAACATGTACGATAGCTACAGGGCCTGGCTAATCATGGGTGAAGAGCATGATTAACACTTACATTGTTCTACACTACAATAAGAGGTTATGATCACATTTCTTACTAACTACTTCCTCGCCCCCAACTAGTACTGCGGATCCAACCATGACACGTCACGATACACGAGCAAGTCCAATTTATCATGTACGATGTCTAATATACGTGTCGTGTATAATATCAATACGATAATCAATGTAACATCTCATGACTGCAGATCCAAGCTATATTAGTCCGTATAACACAGTGTCAAGGATTCTGTCACTACCACATTCCGAAAATAGGAGTATTTTTGACTTTTTATAATATTTAATATTATGGTAGTTACGATTAAATAATTGCATGATATTATATTTATTTAAATAATTATGTGATGTGTAATTAAATATAGTATTAGATGTAGCGTTCATTTATTTTAAGCTAGTAGACTTGACCTAGAAGCCCAATGATGACCACCTGTCCGAATTATAGAATTCTGGATTTATTATTTTATCTAGAATTTAATTCTTGGAGTTTGTAATTAATTACTGTATTTTATTTAATTATTGCGCATTGCCTTTGCTTCGATAATTGGAGCGCTACCCTAGCTTTTGTCTTCCAACAAATTTTACAATCTTGCCCTAGACATGCCCGCCTTCCATTCTGCTATTTTTACAACTCATAATTATGCTCCCTGTGCATTGTTTCTAGCCGCACAAAAATCATCGCGGACGCTATTTAATAAATCCCTATTTTGTAGCGTTGTGCGTTCCAATTAAAATTGGGGACAATCTTGACCTATTTTTTGTGCGGCCCAAATTAGGGTAATATTCTGTTCTGAGTCTTCTTCATTATTGGTATTGATGACCTGACCTGATTTTGGCCCCATGTACTCCTAATTAATTTTAGAACACAACTTGTATTTATTTCTAATTAAATTGAGGATACTATTTTAACTGATTCTGAAAATCCCAATTTAATTCCAGTGCCCTGCAAATTGAGCCCATACCGATTTTACAGCGCCCCCTGACCCTACAAAACACCGGACACCGAATCGCCCGCCAAATTTTTGTTATTTCATGTGTCTGTGTAAATACCCAAATTTAAGGGGGCTAATTTGCAAATTTGCATTTTTGGTGTCAACACCCATTTGTTTAAACCAATGAGGGAGCCCTATTAATTTTTAATTAGCCTCTCACCCTCATCCCCACATGAATTATTCCTTCATGTCAAATCTGGACCCCTCATTTAAAGGGGGTCAATCACCACCCTCCATCAAACCCTCTCTCCTATATATGTCATGTCACCATCAACACATATCCCTAGAAAACCTAGGTTTCCCCAACCAAGCCTCCATCCTCAACCGTAGGAGTTTCTGCCCTTCTCCTTCTCTTTTCTTCTTCTTCTTCTTCTCTTTTCTTTTCTTCTTCTTCCTTTCTTCATTAATTTCAAATTTAAATTGGAAGGGGGGGAACACTGTTCACCCACCCCTTCACCTCTGTACCCCGGCGGCCCTTGCCGACTCCGGCGGCCCGGCCTAGCCCCCTCTCTGCACCCGGCGGCCAACCCCCTCTCCCAGGCCGACTCCCTCCCGGCGGCCGAGTCCCCGCAGCCGGTCCCCTAGCCGCTGTCCACCCGGCCCGACCAAGCAGCCCGGCCACCTGGCCGAGACCCAGCTTCCCGTCCAGCTCCCCTTCCGCTGCCAACAGCCTTCCTCCCATTCTCTAACACCACCTCCACCACCCTGCACTCCGCCGGACAACTCCCCTCCCCTTCCCGACCTGCTCCGGCGTCCGGCGACCTGCCACCACCACTCTTCCTCCCCGCTGCCCAGTCCTCAGGCGGCCGAGCCCCGCAGCCCCTGCTGCTCTTCTTTCCGCTGGCCTGCTCACAGCCGGCCAACCCTCCGGTCAGCGAGCCCCCTTGCTCCCTCCGGCGAGACTCCGGCCTAGCCGAGCATTCACTGCTCTCCGACCGAGCCCCGGCCGGCCAGTCACCCCAACTCACAGTGAGCTTCCTTCTTCTTCTCCCCTTCCTTCTTCTTATATATATATATGTATATGTATATATATATATATATATATATATATATATATATATATATATATATATATATATATATATATATATATATATGTATATATATACATACGTATATACGTATGGGTATATATATAATATATGTATATGAATATTGTGTATGTATATATTTAATTGGCATATGTATATATATATATATATATTTTGTATATACTTAGTATATTTTAATATAATGTGTATTAGATACGTATTTTTGATAGATATATATATATATATATAAATGTATGTGTTCGTATTAACTAAAATATTTTAGTACGTATTTAGTGCGTATTTTTGTTAATACGTATGAGTTTAATTAATGTTTAATAGTATATGTATTAGTATATATTAATTAATGTGTAGATATATATATGTATATAAATACGTATACGTATATTTGTGTATTTGTGTATGTACATGTATATTACGTATTTAACTTTATGTTTAATATAGATTTGTATATGAAATGCTTGCGTGTGTGTACGTGTGTACGTATGTATACATAGGTGTATGTTGGTGATATATATATATATATATATCGTATATTCTCTATTTTGGTATATACTTGTATTCATTATATTAGTATTGATATATATTAAAAACGTATAATTTCGGTAATATGTATATACCTATATATAAATGAATGTAATTTTTGGGTGCAAATATACATATATTTATTTGGTATAATTTCTTATAGTATATATGTATTAAATGTATTTTTGGGTATATGTACAATACATATATAAATATGTACTTTGGCATAAATATGTATGGGTATATAAATATATTAACGTATTTCGGTATAAATATACATATATGTATATATATATTTTGTGTGTATACATGTATTTTATATATATATACATACTTAGAATAATTTCAATATATATTGGTATATGTGTATACATGTATTTTATATATATATACTTAGCATATTTTCAATGTATGTTTAATTGGTATATATATATATATGGTATAAATTCAATTTGGTATATACATATTTGTACTGCATATATATATATGGTAGGTATTAATGATTAAAAATAGGTAATGTGTTTTAATATGTATCCCTACTAGGTGACCCTAGCTGACTAGTGCCCTGCCTGGCATGGCCCTGAGGCCAGTGTTTTGACTGTGTGTTAGCGTAGCTTCTGATGCAAATGTTATATTGTGTTATGGTTATAGGACTGTTGCTTTACCCAGGGGATACTCTGGAACAGGACACCATAATTACTAGCTAAGGACCCAAGGCAAGTACATTCTCTGATAATTTCCAATTCCTTGATAATTTCTATAAATTAAATAATCATGAAATGTTACATCTGAATCCTTGACACTGTGTTACACGGACTAGTATAGCTTGGATCTGCAGTCATGAGATGTTACATTGATTATCGTATTGACATTGTACACGACATGTATATTAGACATCGTACATGATAGATTGGACTTGCTCGTGTATCGTGACGTGTCATGGTTGGATCCACAATACTAGTTGGGGGCGGGGAAGTAGTTAGTAAGAAATGTGATCATAACCTCTTATTGTAGTGTAGAACAATGTAAGTATTAATCATGCTCTTCACCCATGATTAGCCAGGCCCTATAGCTATCGTACATGTTCCCAAGCCGATCACATTTTGAAACTACTATTTCAAATACTTAGAATAGATTACAGTTCCCTATTTTAAATCATATACTATATCACCCGTATATGATATTGTTCCTTGTTCTTTTCATTTTCATACATGCACTGACTGTATCATATTGCCTATTGCTTGTCTCTTTACATTGCCTGTCTCTCTTTAATTGCCATTGCATTTATTTCACTGTCTTCTCAGTAGCTAGCATTACATGTTTATTGTTTATAGTCCTTATCAATTAAATGGAACTGTTATTTGAGATTTGTACTTTGCTCCTTTCTGACTGGAAATATTTTTCCAGACTATGCCTTAGCGGATCGGTAGCCAACACTTTATGGACCATATGGTGAGTAGCTGCAGGCTTGGTAGTTAGTTGTGATTCTGTGAGGTCTAGCCGAAAATCACTAATTCTTCTAGTTTTCTGATTAGTTCTTTTAGCAGACTTTTGGTACCGGATTTGTCTCCGGCAATTTTGATGACTGGGATATTGTTGAGTTTGATTATTACTTTAGACTTGTGTTGTATTTAATTTTGTTTCGCTATCTTATCGTGCTATAATCCTGTGATTGAGTATGTGTTCATTTTATTTGTGTCATCCGTCTCCTTATGGAGATTGGATGCTTGTGTGAGATTGGCTAGATAGTATCATGACCTTGACAGCGTTCTACCGTCGATGTTGTGGCGTAGGCTGGATGTACCCACGCACTCGTGCTCCTAAACCGGGTGCGGGTCGTGACACATTTTTAGTGGTGGCCCATGCAGGTCAGACTTCGCGAGTTGTGCGATATCGTAGTAGTGTGGCATCTTCGTTACACTATTGCGTGCCTGCGATAGGATCTAGGATATAGGGTACTAGGACGAGAGCGAATACTCAATCATAATTCCTTGAGAGATTCCTGGGATGACCCCTGAGAATCTTGTTAAATTTTCCAATTTAAAATCATTCCCTTGTTCCGTCCATTCTCACTTATTGATGTTGAATTTGATTGTTGTTAATTAGGTATTAAATTAGGATTTTGGCTTCATTGTAGGGTTAATTTTATATCAAGATGAGTTTACAGACTAATTTATGGTATTATTTGATGATACACGTCGATGAGGACAGTGAGAAAGATTAACACTAGGGCTATTGTATTACTTGATATGGATTAAATTTTAATTCGAAGCTTGAAAATGAATTGCATTTTTGAATTTTTAGAAGTCGAGATATTATGTTATTAAAATTTTACTTTTTGAGGATTCAGATTCGATTCAATAAACCTAGACAAGTCTGTAAGGATTTTTGTGATTAAGTTTTTACTTCAGTATTTAGATAATTGGTCTTGAGGAAAGTGTATGCATTTTACTTTAAATTATTCGAGGAGTTAGTTTCGAGTACTTTAATTGGAGGATAAAATCTTATAGTGAGAGAGATATATTAATATATAATAGATGAGGTGCATATGTAAGGATATGTTGGTTTGAGCATGATTGAGATTTCACTGCCAATTGGCTTAGGTGTTCATCTAGGATTGTATTGGAGAGAGAACAGTACTTAGTATAGTGTGTTGAATTGATATGCACTTGAGTGATAAGGATAACTAGTATCAGCAATTGCAGTAGGTATGAAAGCTAGCAGAAAGTATGTTTCTAGTAGAACTATGGTACCTAGGGGATAGATGTATCAGACCATGGATGTATCTTTGACCTGTGCAATCACAACTAGGATTTTTCTTTCAATCTATTTATCTTGAATGTTGCTTCTCTAGAACTGTACTGTCCTTCCTTGATGATATCATATTTTTGCCTAAATTGATTCTTTGGGATCTGTCTTCAGGATGTCGCCGTAGACACGGTCTATGAGAGCGGGAACATCAGCTTCAGAGGGGTCTGCCACCTCTCCACCTGAGGGACAGACAGCCGTAGTTCCTCCTACATCTCTGATGCACGTAGGAGTGTCTGCACTTTTTGGGGATCCTCCTCCCCCACCTGCTCAGAGGATTGCCGCAGCTGTGACGGACAACCTTCCTCCTCCACCGACTCCGATTCCCGAAGGTTCGCCCATTGACGGGACGCAGATATTTACCTTGATCCAGGGCATGGTAGATGCCCAGAGAGTGACGGCAGACGCTCAGCGAGTTTAAGCTGAGGCTCAGAGGGTGCAAGTAGAAGCGCACCAGGCACAAACCAAGCTGATGAGAGAAAGTATGGAGAATGCTCATCAGGTGACTCTCCAAGCTTTGGAGAGAGTAGCACAGTACCAGCAGTTTCCTGGCCAGCAGCAGAGATCAGGCACTATAGTGGATTTCAAGAGGATGATGCCTCGAGAGTTTAAAGGCACTGAAGGGATACTCTACGCTGACGACTGGCTAGAGGATATAGAGAGGAGCCTGCGATTGACCCAGATTCCGGAGAACTTGCAGATAGAAGCCGCTGGCAGTTAGATGTTCGATATCGCACTCATGTGGTATCGCACGGAGCCGAGAATTTCTGCGCAAGGACTTACTTGGGAGACCTTCAAGGACCTCTTCAAGGAGAAGTTCTTTCCCGACGTGGCATTGGGAACCTTGGAAAGTCAGTTTCATGACTTGGTTCAAGGAAACATGTCGGTCGACGAGTATGCTGCAGAATTCTGTAGATTGAGCCATTTTGCATCGTCTATAATTCGGGACCCAGGAGATCGAGCCCGAAAATTCAGAAAGGGGCTGACAAGAGAGATTAGGTCGCGCACTTCTGGTCGTCGTACCGCTACCTTTGAGGCTATCTTGATGGATGCCCAGATTGCAGAAGAGGATCTGGATCTCAGGCCTAAGAGGAGTCATAATACTTTCGAAGATACGAATGGTAGCACAGGACCAGCCAAGCATCCCCGTCTTCAGTACCAACAGTAGTACCAAGTACCATTTCATAGTCAGCAACAACCATGGATATTTCAGCATCCACCGCAGTACCTAGCACCAGTTCCTATCCAGCAACATCCATGGGCGTATCAGTATCAACAACAGTACCAAGCACCAGTCCGTGTTCAGCAGAATCAGCAACAGCCTCCGAGAGAGACACAACAGACTTGTCATTTCTGTAAGAAGCCAGGTCATCTTTGGGAGAGCTGTAGAACGAGGCTAGGACTTTGTTTACATTGCGGCGCTGCGGGACATCGAGTAAGGGATTGTCTTCTAGCCCCTTATCTTCCCGGCCAGCGTGCAGCTTCAGATTATAGAGATCCAGTTAGGCTACCTGTGGAACCGTATATTGCTCAGCACCCGCGAAGGGAACCACCCCAGCAGGGCGGGGCATTTGCGATGACGGTCGAGGAGACCGATACTACAGGTAATGTGTTAGCAGGTTCTGTTCTTTCCTTCCTTCTGTCCCTCTCTACTTGATTGATTGATTGACTGATACCTTAGTACCGTAGCTTGTATGCATGATTTCTTGTTATAATGTAGTTAATAGTACACCATGATACAGAGACTGCAATACCATGACAAAGATACTATGACCGTACATATCCCCTTAGATTGCATGTTGTATGATTATAGGAAAGATTTTAGACCATGATTATTGGGGTTTAACCATGACGAAGATTCACGAAGGGGTTATGACTTGACAAGAGAGACAAGATGATTAAAATTCAAGGATAAACATTGATTTAAATAGAGGGTTAAGAAATTAACATTGCACAATTGGTGGGTTATAAATTCCCGGAAGATTATGACATATGCAAGTTAGGATTTTAAAATGTTATATTTAGATGTTGCATTTGGAGTATCGCATTGTTGAATATTTTGAGGAGAGGAAATCGAGAAATAAAATTTTGATGGATAAACGTTTTGAATTCAAACTTTGGACGAGGTTACATTTTATATATGTGCATTGATTAAAATCAAATTTGAGGAGTGGATAGTAAATTCTGAGTATCGAATTATTAACTAAAAATTTCGGGGAAAATTTTGATAAAAAAAAAGGACTTTGATTTTTATTCCGAGGATTTTTCAGGAATGCAATAATTTCAGAATTTTTGAAAAATCGTGAAAGGACATTGTGGATAATTACCTAATTTCATGGATGATGAATTTAAACTTTGAGGGAAGTAATAATGTGTATGAATAAATGCTACTTTGAGGATTTGAATTTCGAGGACGAAATTCTTTTAAGGAGGGTAGACTTGTCACTACCACGTTCCGAAAATGAAAGTATTTTTGACTTTTTATAATATTTAATATTATGGTAGTTACGATTAAATAATTGCATGATATTACATTTATTTAAATAATTATGTGATGTGTAATTAAATATAGTATTAGATGCAGCGTTCATTTATTTTAAGCTAGTAGACTTGACCTAGAAGCCCAGTAGATGACCACCTGTCCGAATTATAGAATTCTGGATTTTATTATTTTATCTAGAATTTAATTCTTGGAGTTTGTAATTAATTACTGTATTTTATTTAATTATTGCGTATTGCATTTGCTTCGATAATTGGAGCGCTATCCTAGCTTTTGTCTTCCAACAAATTTTATAATCTTGCCCTTGACATGCCCGCATTCCATTCTGCTATTTTTGTAACTCATAATTATGCTCCCTGTGTATTGTTTCTAGCCGCACAAAAATCGTCGCGGACGCTATTTAATAAATCCCTATTTTATAGCGTTGTGCGTTCCAATTGAAATTGGGGACAATCTTTACCTATTTTTCGTGTGGCCCAAATTAGGGTAATATTTTGTTCTGAGTCTTCTTCATTATTGGTATTGATGACCTGACCTGATTTTGGCCCCATGTACTCCTAATTAATTGTAGAACACAACTTGTATTTATTTTTAATTAAATTGAGGATACTATTTTAACTGATTCTGAAAATCCCAATTTAATTCCAGTGCCCTGCAAATTGAGCCCATACTGATTTTACAGCGCCCCCTGACCCTACAAAATACCGGACACCGAATCGCCCGCCAAATTTTTGTCATTTCATGTGTCTGTGCAAATACCCAAATTTAAGGGGGCTAATTTGCAAATTTGTATTTTTGGTGTCAACACCCATTTGTTTAAACCAATGAGGGAGCCCTATTAATTTTTAATTAGCCTCTCACCCTCATCCTCACATGAATTATTCCTTCATGTCAAATCTGGACCCCTCATTTAAAGGGGGTCAATCACCACCCTCCATCAAACCCTCTCTCCTATATATGTCATGTCACCATCAACACATATCCCTAGAAAACCTAGGTTTCCCCAACCAAGCCTCCATCCTCAACCGTAGGAGTTTCTTCCCTTCTCCTTCTCTTTTCTTCTTCTTCTTCTTCTCTTTTCTTTTCTTCTTCTTCCTTTCTTCATTAATTTTAAATTTAAATTGGAAGGGGGGAACACTGTTCACCCACCCCTTCACCTCTGTACCCCGGCGGCCCTTGCCGACTCCGGCGGCCCGGCCTAGCCCCCTCTCTGCACCCGGCGGCCAACCCCCTCTCCCAGGCCGACTCCCTCCAGGCGGCCGAGTCCCCACAGCCGGTCCCCTAGCTGCTGTCCACCCGGCCCGACCAAGCAGCCCGGCCACCCGGCCGAGACCCAGGTTCCCGTCCAGCTCCCCTTCCGCTGCCAACAGCCTTCCTCCCATTCTCTAACACCACCTCCACCACCCTGTACTCCGCCGAACAACTCCCCTCCCCTTCCCGACCTGCTCCGGCGTCCGGCGACCTGCCACCACAACTCTTCCTCCCCGCTGCCCAGTCCTCAGGCGGCCGAGCCCCGCAGCCCCTGCTGCTCTTCTTCCCGCTGGCCTGCTCACAGCCGGCCAACCCTCCGGTCAGCGAGCCTCCTTGCTCCCTCCGGCGAGACTCCGGCCTAGCCGAGCATTCACTGCTCTCCGACCGAGCCCCGGCCGGCCAGCCACCCCAACTCACAGTGAGCTTCCTTCTTCTTCTCCCCTTCCTTCTTCTTATATATATATATGTATATATATATATATATATATATATATATATATATATATATATATATATATGTATATGTATATATATACATACGTATATACGTATGGGTATATATATAATATATGTATATGAATATTGTGTATGTATATATTTAATTGGCATATGTATATATATATATATTTTTTGTATATACTTAGTATATTTTAATATAATGTGTATTAGATACGTATTTTTGATAGATATATATATATATATAAATGTATGTGTTCGTATTAACTAAAATATTTTAGTACGTATTTAGTGCATATTTTTGTTAATACGTATGAGTTTAATTAATGTTTAATAGTATATGTATTAGTATATATTAATTAATGTGTAGATATATATATGTATATAAATACGTATACGTATATTTGTGTATTTGTGTATGTACATGTATATTACGTATTTAACTTTATGTTTAATATAGATTTGTATATGAAATGCTTGCGTGTGTGTACGTGTGTACGTATGTATACATAGGTGTATGTTGGTGATATATATATATATATATCGTATATTCTCTATTTTGGTATATACTTGTATTCATTATATTAGTATTGATATATATTAAAAACGTATAATTTCGGTAATATGTATATACCTATATATAAATGAATGTAATTTTTGGGTGCAAATATACATATATTTATTTGGTATAATTTTATATAGTATATATGTATTAAATGTATTTTTGGGTATATGTACAATACATATATAAATATGTACTTTGGCATAAATATGTATGGGTATATAAATATATAAACGTATTTCGGTATAAATATACATATATGTATATATATATTTTGTATTGGTATATGTGTATACATGTATTTTATATATATATATACATACTTAGCATAATTTCAATATATATTGGTATATGTGTATACATGTATTTTATATATATATACTTAGCATATTTTCAATGTATGTTTAATTGGTATATATATATATATGGTATAAATTCAATTTGGTATATACATATTTGTACTGCATATATATATATGGTAGGTATTAATGATTAAAAATAGGTAATGTGTTTTAATATGTATCCCTACTAGGTGACCCTAGCTGACTAGTGCCCTGCCTGGCATGGCCCTGAGGCCAGTATTTTGACTGTGTGTTAGCGTAGCTTCTGATGCAAATGTTATATTGTGTTATGGTTATAGGACTGTTGCTTTACCCAGGGGATACTCTAGAACAGGACACCATAATTACCAGCTAAGGACCCAAGGCAAGTACATTATCTGATAATTTCTAATTCCTTGATAATTTCTATAAATTAAATAATCATGAAATGTTACATCTGAATCCTTGACACTGTGTTACACGGACTAGTATAGCTTGGATCTGCAATCATGAGATATTACATTGATTATCATATTGACATTATACACGACATATATATTAGATATCGTACATGATAGATTGGACTTGCTCGTGTATCGTGACGTGTCATGGTTGGATCCACAGTACTAGTTGGGGGCGGAGAAGTAGTTAGTAAGAAATGTGATCATAACCTCTTATTGTAGTGTAGAACAATGTAAGTGTTAATCATGCTCTTCACCCATGATTAGCCAGGCCCTATAGCTATCGTACATGTTCCCAAGCCGATCACATTTTGAAACTACTATTTCAAACACTTAGAATAGATTACAGTTCCCTATTTTAAATCATATACTACATCACCCGTATATGATACTGTTCCTTGTTCTTTTCATTTTCATACATGCACTGACTGTATCATATTGCCTATTGCCTGTCTCTTTACATTGCCTATCTCTCTTTAATTGCCATTGCATTTATTTCACTGTCTTCTCAGTAGCTAGCATTACATGTTTATTGTTTATAGTCCTTATCAATTAAATGGAACTGTTATTTGAGATTTATACTTTGCTCCTTCCTGACTGGAAACATTTTTCCAGACTATGCCTTAGCGGATCGGTAGCCAACACTTTATGGACCATATGGTGAGTAGCTGCAGGCTTGGTAGTTAGTTGTAATTCCGTGAGGTCTAGCCGGAAATCACTAATTCTTTTAGTTTTCTGATTAGTTCTTTTAGCAGACTTTTGGTACCGGATTTGTCTCCGGCAATTTTGATGACTGGGATATTGTTGAGTTTGATTATTACTTTAGACTTGTGTTGTATTTAATTTTGTTTCGCTATCTTATCGTGCTGTAATCCTGTGATTGAGTATGTGTTTATTTTATTTGTGTCATCCATCTCCTTATGGAGATTGGATACTTGTGTGAGATTGGCTAGATAGTATTATGACCTTGGCAGTGTTCTACCGCCGATGCTGCGGCGTAGGCTGGACGTACCCACGCACTCGTGCCCCTAAACCGGGTGCAGGTCGTGATAGATTCAGATGTAACATTTCATGATTATTTAATTTATAGAAATTATCAAGGAATTGGAAATTATCAGAGAATGTACTTGCCTTGGGTCCTTAGCTGGTATTTATTGGTGTCCTGTTCCAGAGTATCCCCTGGGTAAACCAACAGCCCTATAGACATATCACAATATCACTTGTATCAGGGGCTACACATAATAGAAATATACAGGCCTAAGGGCTACGCTAGGTACGATAATGGTCATCTAGTAGATAGGTCAAATATATATATTATAAATATCAATACTAAATGCATACATAATATAGATAGTTGTACAATATATATATATATATATATATATATATATATATATATACATCACATTGAAAGACGTAATCATACTAAACATATGTACATACTACACATACCAATTAAACAATAATATATATATATATATATATATATATATATATATCCCATGTATGCCAAAATACAATTTAGAATATATATATATTGTCAACATTATTACTAAATATACTAATACTATTACCAAAATAAGTTCATACTATATATTAAGGGTATACAAAATATACATATATATGTATACATATATATAATTTATATATATATACATTGAAATATATTAAGTGTATATAAAACATATATATACATATCCACAATACACACTAAAATACATATTTATATATATACTAAGAATATACTAAATACTTATACAAAATATATGTATATATATACCATCATTAAAATTAACAATACAGATATTAAAACATTAATTGAAATTATACCTAGTATATATTTTATTAATACATATTATAAAAATAAACCAATACATATATATACATATATATATATATATATATATATATATATATATATATATATATATATATACCAAATTAAATTAAATACATACACTTACATTCACATTAATTAAATATATACAATACCTTACATTAGTTATATATATACATTAATACATTAATTACACTAATTATACATATACATTAATTACACTAATTTACATATACATATATTAGTATATACATAAACGTATATACGTATGTATATGTATACATATATATACATACGAAGAAGGAGGAGGGAGAGGAGCTTACAGCGGGTGGTTGGGGGTCAGCTGGCCGGAGTACGGTAGGCAGCGGGAGGAGCTAGGCGGGTGCTCGGCCGGGCTTGGTGGAGGAGCAGGGTGGAGGCGTCCAGTCCGGTGCGGGGCTGTCGAACGGAGGAGGGATGGCTGACGGGCTGAGCAGCGGTGCAGTTGGCCGCCGTCGCAGCTGCGGCCTGAGAAGAGGGCCGGGGTCGGAGGTCGGGTGGTTGGGTGAATAGCAAAGGGAGGCCGGCATTACACCCAGCGGAGGGAGGCGAGTAGAGGCGGAGGGGGAGCTTGCAGCGGGGAGATGCGGGTCGGCCTGATGGTGAGAGAAAGAGCAGCCGGACCTGACGGTGGTGGTACTCGGCGTAGGGAGGAATGGCAGAGGGAGGAGTTGATGGGGTTGGCCGCCGGAGTTGCAGTCATCGGGGAGTTGGGCAGGAGGACCGAGTAGCCCGCCGGGATGAGGGCCGGAGGGCTCGGCTGACCGGAGCAGCAGAAGCGGCCGTGGTCGGGGCCTGGCCGGGAACAGGAAGTTGGAGCTCGGGATGGGCCAGAGGTCGGGTTGTAGGGATGAACAGGGTGAATGGGTGTTCCCCCCTTACTTATTATTCAAATTTCAAATAAAAGAAGGAGAAGAAGAAAGGAAAGAGAAGAAGAAAGGAATAAGGAGAAGAAGAGAAGAAGAAAAGAAAAGAGAAGAAGAAGAAGAAAAGAGGTTTCCTACGGTTGAGGATGGAGGCTTGGTTGGGGAAACCTAGGTTTTCTAGGGATTAGGGTTGATGGTGACATGACATAAATAGGGAGAGAGGGTGTTGATGGAGGGTGGTGATTGAACCCCTAGAATGAGTGGCTAGGATTGTTCATGAAGGAAATTGTTTTCATGTAAAGTAGAGTGGGGAAAAATGCAATTTGGTCCACAAATAAATAACCTTTCCATTTGGTCTTGGACAATGGGGTGATGACACCTACAATTGAATAATTGCAACTTAGCCCCTTAAATTTGGGTATTTGCACAGACACATGAAATGACGAAAATTTGGCGGGCGATTCGGTGTCCGATGTTTTGTAGGGTCAGGGGGCGTTGTAAGTTTGGTATGGGCTCAAATAGCAGGGCACTGGGATTAAATTGGGATTTTTAGAATTGGTTTAAATAGTATCCTCAATTTAATTAGAATAAAATACAAGTTGTGTTCTAAAATTAATTAGGAGTACATGGGGCCAAAATTAGGTCAGGTCATCAATACCAATAATGAAGAAGACTCAGAACAGAATATTACCCTAATTTGGGCCGCACGAAAAATAGGTCAAGATTGCCTCCAATTTCGATTGGAACGCACAACGATACAAAATAGGAATTTATTAAATAACGTCCGCGATGATTTTCGTGCGGCTAGAAACAAGGTACAGAGAGCATAATTATGAGTTTTAAAAATAGCAGAATGGAAGACGGGCATGTCTAGGGCAAGATTATGAAATTTGTTGGAAGACAAAAGCTAGGGTAGTGCTCCAAATATCGAAGCAAAGGCAATACGCAAAAATATTAAATAAATTACGGTAATTAATGAAAATCTCCAAGAATTAAATTTAAATAAATCAATCAAATATAGAATTCCATAATTCCGACAGGTGTTCGTCTACTAGCTTCTAGGTCAAGTCTGCTAGCTCAAAATAAATGAACGCTGTATATAATACTATATATTTAAATTACACATCACACATAATTATTTTAAAATCAAATACACTATCATGCAATTAATTAATTATAACTAAAATAATATTAAATATTATAAAAAGTTAAAAATACCCCTGTTTTTGGAACGTGGTAGTGACAATTACTATCTAGCATATATCATTAATACTTATAATACATATATATACCAAAGAAATACATATACCATATATATATCTATATATATACTAATTGAGAAATTTACTATATATATATACCAATATTAATATTAACATATACTAATAGGATACTTAAATATATACACATATACACACATAAAAAATAAAGGAGGGGTACACATTTGTACCTCGGGGTACCTATACGAGGACGATGATGACGATGATGTGGTTGACGACGATGATGACGAGGACAACGAGGGTGATAACGACGTTGACGATGGTGACGACAATGATAACGACGATGATAATAACGACGATGACGATGACGTTGTCGTGATGGTGGTGGTGGTGGTGTGTGGACTCGGTGATGAGGATGGGGGATGGACGAGGGTGGTGGAGTACAGCCGGCTGCTGAGGCAGGGTGGCCGGAGGTTGCTTGGGACGGTGGTGGAGAGGTTGGGAGGAGGAGTTTGGGAAGAGGGGAGGAGAGATGGTGCATAGTGGTTCTTGTCGTAAGAATGATGATGGAGAGGATGCTGTTGGCGGTAGTGACGGCTGAGGGAGGTCCGACGAGATGGGGAGGAGAGGGACGTGGAGGTGGAGATGACGGTTCAGGGTGCAGGGAGGTCGAGGCCAGAGATGGGCTCGGTTCAGGCCGAGGGGGACTAGTCGACTGGAGGCGGGTTGGCCGGTCGTGCAGTCGGGGATGGAGGTGTTGTTGGTAGAGTCGGGAAGAGGAGGAGGTCAGGGAGGATATGGTGTCAGGGCTGCTAGGGTCCAGTGGGTCGGCTCCGGCGAGGTCTCAGCTAGGCAAGCGCAGGTGTAGGCATCGCGTGGTGCAGTGGGTCGGAGAAGAGACGGGGAGAAAAAGTAGTCGGGGTGGAGGTCGATCGGGATGAGGAGACGAGGTGGTGATGATGCTGGAGAGGGAGGTCGAGGCCGGCTCCAGTCGTGACTCCGGCGAGGGTGGTCGGGGAAGGTGATGAACAGTACGGAAGGAGGAAGGGTCGACTAGGGTTGAGGTTGGTCTGGTGAAAATAAAGAAAAAGGAAGAAAAATTGTATTTATACACATGTAAGGGGGTTGGTTTGACCTAGAAAAAATTAACTTTGGTCAACATCCTCTTGGGTTTGGGCCTTGGGCTCACATGAGGATGTTTGGAGGGCCATAATTGAATTATTTAAATGCAAGGATATGTTTAAAATAAAGGGGGCGATGTTGCGCGTTGCACATTCCAAAAATTATGGAGAAAATTTCCTATGAAGGGAAAAGTTGGATTTCTTCCTGTATTTGCATAAAAGTGCCCGATAATTGAAAATTTGCACAATGACATAATTTGGATTAAATTGATTAAAATTAGTGCGTAAGATGTTCTTAAATTAATTGGAAGTACATGGAGATAAAATTAGGTGGGGCACAAGTATCATGGACATAGAGGGCTCAGAGTAGAATATTATCATAATTTAGGTTGTACGAAACGGGTCAAGATTGTGTCTCCAATTTCGATTGGAACGCACAAGGATACAGAGTCATATTTATATAGAATTAAATACAAATGTTCACGACGAATGTTTTGCGACTAAAACGTAGCACAAGAGGACATAATTATAAATTACACAAAGGTCAGAATAGATGGTGGTCATGTCTAGGGCAAGGGTGTGAAATTCGTTGGAAGGTAATGGCTAGTGTAGTGCTATAAATATTGTATAATTAAATAAAATATCGTTTCCTATTTCCAATTGGATACAAACTAGCCCTAGTTTCTATATCTATGCCAAGTAGACCTAATTTTGGGTGAGGGGGTTTACAATCTACCCAACTTAAAATAATTTCGTCCTCGAAATTAAAATAAGGTATAATTTGTTAATCCTTTACGTACATAATGCAAGTCGATCGCAATCTCTTTGCGATAATTAAAATTCTAATCAATCCTTCGTAATCACTTCAAAATTAAGATAGTCACTATTCAAATAAAAATTCAACCTATCGTAATCTCTTCTCACTTTTTCAAATCATCAACATCCAATTTTAAATTAAATCTATACAACATCTTCACGAATTAAATAATGCGTATAAATTTTACACCATCATTTTTAACTATCATAATCTCCTTTAGAAACAATTCTAATCAAATATTATTCCTATCTTCAACTTATGAATTTTTATACTCTTCAAATTTAAATTTAATTTACATCCTCAATATTTCAAATAGGTAATCCCACAATTAATATTTAACTTTTAATTTAAGGCCTCAAATTATGAAATTTGAAATCTAATTCACCAATTGTTCAAGTCTAGATTTCTATATTTATCCTCAAAGTTTAAATCGTGGTTCAACCTTCAATATTCAAAATTTAAATTATATGCTCAAGTATAATTATTTGGTTCGCCATATCATGATTTTTAAAATTCATTAATCCTTATCATCTTAATCATTCTTTTAAAATTCTCAAAATTAAAATAACTTGAACCTCTCACTCAAATTTTACTCGATCACAATCTTAAAAGAAATTCCTCTCAAGTTGACAATGCAACTTCTACCCAATTTAGAATTTACCCATCTATCGCATAAGGCTCTTACATTTAAAAAAATTTATTCCTCAAATTTACTTAATCATGTTACTCAATCCTCAAAAATTTGAATACCAAATATATCATATATGATATACCCTTAATCAGTTATAAAAGGCAGTCATCTAGTAATGTGATTGGCCTATGGGGTATATCTAGTACTTTCTGTATATCAAACTTATACTAAGCATGAGGTTTCTTCTTTTCGAAATAAAGAAGGACGAAAAACAATAATAAAGAGTCCAAGGGGAAGGTAATATAATAGAAGTATGGAAATTAAGGCGTTTAAAGAATTCAAATGGGAATTATCAAGGCAGTTGTGGATTGAAATCATATTTTGGTAGGTTCTTATTCACATGCTCATATCAGTACAGTTATGTAATCGATATGATATGCTCAGGCATATCTAAGGGCAAGTACATTCGTCTACTAGTCAACTATATATCTCAATCCACGTACGGTAGTCATGCGAAGAGTGAACCAAGTGCACTATGTCTAGCTAGACCATAATATACTGATTCTGATTAGACAATTGTATTAGTGTGGTTGATCAGGCCCCAATAACACATATGTCATGAACAAGCTCGATAAAGATTAAGCTTGCAAAACTAGGCTATAATAGCAGCATAAGTCGAGGTAGTTCAGAAAATATAAATACGCTGGATTATGATGAAAGAAGGTACATAATAATTCAAGTTCATAAAAAGATAAGACTCTACAATCTCTACAGTTGTCATATAAACTCCTTGTCTAAGTCGCTAGTCGACCAAATAGGTACATGGACCTCTAAGTGTTACAGTCGGGATAAACACTATCGTCTTATGCAAGCATATAGTTAATGTCATTCAGCTATACTACATAAATGGGTCAAGGGGACTATATGTTACTAGGTTGTGAGGCATACTACCCAACTTAAAATAATAAACTAATACTGGGACAATCTTAAGGAGAATCTACAAAATAACCTTATTCTTGTAATTAGAGTAGAAACTCTTATCGGGGTATATGAGGAAAAGATCTTGGTACCTATTAGGGTATCCTATTGCATTATATAGGTAATGGTCATCTTAAGACTTAATCATAGTGCTTATAGAACAAGTGTCAATAGTATGAATGGAAAAGTTACTAGCCTTCAAGGGGAAAAAGGATATAACTCATATCGAGGTAGGGGTACAAATTACGTGATTCAAAACTAAAGGATAATCATCAAGTCACAATCTACAAGAATAACTCAAAACTATCATGCTCTAACTACCAAGCACAAAAATTTTAGAATTTAAGATTAGCAACTATAATCCTACCACACTATATATCCTAACATAGAATAAAATTACTTGGCCTACAATCATAAGAGTTATGTGGCACGAGTTAAAAGATGAAAAAAGGAAAAATATAATTTAGTCGTCGCATAACTAGCGAGCGTTAGGGTTGCAGAGAAACAAGATATGAAATTAAAATAGAGGGACTCTAGATAACGTCACGGTTTTCCTAAGGGAAGGTGGTATGCTAATATCTGTGTTTGAGGTATGATTAAGGAAATGTTATATTCGTTCCTCTTGGCTTCCTAAGGTATTGTCTATTAGTATTAGGACAAGAATCTAAATTTATAGTTCTATAATACTATCTCCCTATAAAAGTTAAGTTTTGGTCCTATTATTCAACCTTGGATTTCTATTGGTTCATCAATGTTAGGGTCAAACAATATGGTCAGATTTATAGCTAGCCCTAGTATTGCCTATACTACTCTTAAGTCATCCCCAATTATCAAGGGATAATGGTCACTCAATCTACAGGTAAGGGATGCTAGGGTTAATTAAGTATTCTAACTCAGTGATGTATCGTTATCCTAGTTGTACTCTTTATAGGAAAGTTACCCTGCTTATTATCTAACAACAGGGACTTATATATTATAGGAGAAGGCTATACTCAAGGAACTATTAGGGAAGCACATGAATCAAGCAGGATGCAGCAAATCAAATAGAGCAGATTGGAAGGAGGTAAATTATAGTCAATTATGGATAAGATCCTATACTATATTCCTAGGTACAGGCTTGCTCGGTACAGTAACATAATCGAGATAATATACTCTTGACCTGCATGAGCCACCACTAAAAATATGTCACGCCCAGTCGTATGTATATGGCAACTCTAATATATGAAAACCATAACACATGCGTACACTGTATCATGAACAATAATTCATAAGTGATAAAACTATCACAAGTCACAGTGTATAATCTAATCTCATCCACAACAATCAATGAATAAATAGATAGCCAATAACTATATAACTAGATCTCAATATGAAGTACCAAAGGACGACAGTCAGATAGAAACAAATCCACTACCGAACTAGAGTATAAAATAAACAAGATAAATGTAATATAAGTACCATATCTAACAATCACGAGGCTCGAAGAGAAGACCTCCACGGAATATAAGTAACTAGTCCGTATCTGCGATCCTGCGAATACTCATGAACATCTACACCTGGAAAGGGACCAGGTCCTCAGAGGGACATAAAAAATACATAGAAGCATGCCATAATATAAATACTGAATAAATAGAGGGGTGCGCTAACCATCTAAGTGAATAAAATTTGAGGACAACTTTGGTACGTATGGGTAGGCGTAGACATAACGTCCAACATTCTCTAGAGTTTGGTATCTGTAATGTCCATCATTCCGAAGAATGAGGTATCTGTAAAATCACCAAGTAACGTCCAACACTCTAAGGAATGTGATATCTGTAAAAATATATACATCCGTATCACTACGAAGAACGCGGTATCTGTATAAAGGAGGTGGGTGTCCCATACGCCTACTAGTCGTCCTTTCCGCCCAATGATCTTTGCATATTGTATCCGCAATACGCTCTAGCTACTATGTCGAGACGAAGTGCAAGTATCGGCGTCGTAACTTTGGCTCATAGTCTATCGTTAGAACAAGAGCCGAACCTTACAACCAAACAAGGACAAGGATTGGACCACCGTACTACAATAGTCTATGCTTCGACTGCTAATAACTGCTAAGTCTTCTAACATGCATCACTTTTAGCAGTTATACCCTATCCATCGCACGACCTACATGTACAGGTGGCCAGCCGGATACGCAAGTCCGTGCCCTATATGAAACTCACAATACGTGTAAGAAATGTGTCAAGACCTGGGGAGTAATACTGATAACTCCACAATATTAGGTAGGGCTACTAGATACTAGGTCAGTTACAAGTCCTAACGTCAACGCCTTCGTTTACTGAACCCGAGTCTTCTCGGACGCGCACAGTTATATAATCTAAAACAATAAACATACAATGAACAATATAACTGATTTTAAACAGTACAACAAGGCAAGGTATGCTTGCCTGACAAGGAAGCTGTGTAGTACCAATAACCTGCTCCTGAAGTCGTGCAGAACAAACCGGTATATCCTATATACATATAATATAATACAACACAACATCAGTCATTACACTAGCACATACACAATCATAAATACCTTGAACTCAGGGCATAGCTAGGTATGTCACTGGTTAACTAGAGTCAAGTGTGCGTCTAATCGCACAGGGGTCGCATCTGTAATTATTGCACAAGACAGACAGTCCAAATGATACGGGGCTCGCCAGTACGTCAGTGTACGTAATGGCAGTCTTCTAACACTTCACATGGTCCCAGGTAAATGCAACTATGGGGTATCCGTATTTACATTCGGGTTACCTAGTTCATATATAAATCTACATATTATTATCTAGCATATATCATTAATACTTATAATACATATATACACTAAATAAATACATATACCATATATATATATATGTATATATACTAATTAAGAAATTTATTATATATATATATACCAATATTAATATTAACATATACTAATAGGATACTTAAATATATACACATACACACACATAAAAAATGAAGGAGGGGTACACATTCGTACCTCAGGGTACGTGCACGGAGACGATGATGACGATGGTATGGTTGACGACGATGATGACGAGGACGACGATGATGACGAGGACGACGTTGGCGATGGTGACGACGATGATAACGACGATGATAATGACGACGATGACGTTGTCGTGATGGTGGTGGTTGTGTGTGGACTCGGCAAGGAGGATGGTGGATAGACGAGGGTGGTGGAGCACAGCCGGCTGCTGAGGCAGGGTAGCCGGAGGTTGCTTGGGACGGTGGTGAAGAGGCTGGGGGGAGGAGTTTGGGAACAGGAGAGGAGGGTGGTGCGTAGTGGTTTGGGGGTAGGGATGATGATGGAGAGGATGCTGGTGGCAGTGGTGACGGCTGAGGGAGGTCCAGCGAGATGGGGAGGAGAGGGACATGGAGGTGGTGATGGCGGTTCAGGGTGCAGGGAGGTCGTGTCCAGAGATATGCTCGGTTCAAGCGGAGGGGGACTGGTCGAGTGGGGGCGGGTGATGGCGGTTCAGGAAGCTGTGTAGTACCAATAACCTGCTCCTGAAGTTGCGCAAAACAAACCGATATATCCTATATACATATAATATAATACAACACAACATCAGTCATTACACTAGCACATACACAATCATAAATACCTTGAACTCAGGGCATAGCTAGGTATGTCACTGGTTAACTAGGGTCAAGTGTGCGTCTAATCGTACGGGTGTCGCATCTGTAATTATTGCGCAAGACAGACAGTCCAAATGATACGAGGCTCGCCAGTACGTCAGTGTATGTAATGGCAGTCTTCTAACACTTCACATGGTCCCAAGTAAATGCAACTACGGGGTATCCGTATTTACATTCGAGTTACCTAGTTCATAAATAAATCTACATATTATTATCTAGCATATATCATTAATACTTATAATACATATATACACTAAATAAATACATATACCATATATATATGTATATATACTAATTGAGAAATTTATTATATATATATATACCAATTTTAATATTAACATATACTAATAGGTTACTTAAATATATACATATACACACACATAAAAAATGAAAGAGGGGTACACATTCGTACCTCGGGGTACGTGCACGGAGACGATGATGACGATGGTATGGTTGACGATGATGATGACGAGGACGACGATAATGACGAGGACGACGTTGGCGATGGTGACGACGATGATAACGACGATGACGTTGTCGTGATGGTGGTGGTTGTGTGTGGACTCGGCAAGGAGGATGGGGGATGGACGAGGGTGGTGGAGCACAGCGGGCTGCTGAGGCAGGGTAGCCGAAGGTTGCTTAGGACGGTGGTGAAGAGGCTGGGGGGAGGAGTTTGGGAAGAGGGGAGGAGGGTGGTGCATAGTGGTTCTGGGGGTAGGGATGATGATGGAGAGGATGCTGGTGGCAGTGGTGACGGCTGAGGGAGGTCCAGCGAGATGGGGAGGAGAGGGACGTGGAGGTGGAGGTGGTGATGGCGGTTCAGGGTGCAGGGAAGTCGTGGCCAGAGATAGGCTCGGTTCAAGCGGAGGGGGACTGGTCGAGTGGGGGCGGGTTGGCCGGTCGTACAATCGGGGATGGAGGTGTTGCTGGTGGAGTCGGGAAGAGGAGGAGGTCAGGGAGGATATGGTGTCGGGGCTGCTGTAGTCCAGTGGGTCAGCTCCGACGAGGTCTCGTCTAGGCAAGCGCAGGCGGTCGGGATGGCGAGGTGCAGGCGTCGCGTGGTGCAGCGGGTCGGGGAAGAGACGGGGAGGAGAAGTAGTCGTGGTGGAGGTCGATCGGGATGAGGAGACGAGGTGGTGATGATTTTGGAGAGGGAGGTCGAGGCCTGCTTCAGTCGTAGCTCCGGCGAGGGTGGTCGGGGAAGGTGATGAACAGTACGGAAGGAGGAAGGGTCGGCTAGGGTTGAGGTTGGTTTGGTGAAAATAAAAAAAAGAAGGAAAATTTGTATTTATACACATGTAAGGGGGTTGGTTTGACCTAGAAAAATTTGACTTTGGTCAACATCCTCTTGGATTTGGGCCTTGGGCTCACATGAGGATGTTTGGAGGGCCATAATTGAATTGTTCAAATGCAAGGATAGGTTTAAAATAAAGGGGGCGATGTTGCGCGTTGTATATTCCAAAAATTATGAGAAAAATTTCCTATGAAGGGAAAAGTTGGATTTCTTCATGTATTATCTAATGGTGTGGACACCTCAATGTACTTTTGCATAAAAGTGCCCGATAATTAAAAAATTGCACAAAGACAGAATTTGGATTAAATTGATTAAAATTAGTGCGCAAGATGTTCTTGAATTAATTAGAAATACATAGAAATAAAATTATGTGGGACACAAGTGTCATGGACATAGAGGACTCAGAGTAGAATATTATCATAATTTAGGTTGTACGAAATGGGTCAAGACTGTGTCTCCAATTTCGATTGGAATGCACAAGGATACAGAGTCATATTTATATAGAATTAAATACAAACGTTCACGATGAATGTTGTGCGACTAAAATATAGCACAAGAGGGCATAATTATAAATTACACAAAGGTCAGAATAGATGGTGGTCATATCTAGGACAAAGGTGTAAAATTTGTTGGAAGGAATTGGCTAGTGTAGTGCTCCAATTATCGAAGCAACGGTAAGGGACACTGGGTGATATAAATATTATATAATTAAATAAAATGTCGTGTCCTATTTCCAATTAGATACAAACTAGCCCTAGTTTCTCTATCTATGCCAAATAGACCTAATTTTGGGTGAGGGTATTTACAAATTGGGTTTACATGTGTTAAATCCAATTAACAGGCTGGCCCACTAACTAATAAATAAATAGCACAACTACAAATAGTAATTATTAGCACAATATGAATAAATATTAATCTCTAAAAATAGTTATATGCAAATTAACTAAATTACCCTTATTTGGAAAAGTGAGGTTGACATTACCCGTTTGAAAGTTTTTTTGTGATCTTCATCTATGCACAGACTTCGTACTTCTCCACCTCCTTACCCCCACATTTGGAGATAAGCCCTAGACTATACATCTTGTTGATTCTTTTACAATGAACATGTCCTAGTCTATTATACAACAACTCAAGAGAAGAGGCTGTATTAACATTATCAGTCGGAGTTACAAGTTAAATTTTGAACACCCTTCTGTACAAAATATTTTTTAGAAGTATGTTACTTTCTAGGACATAATTATTTGATCAGTGTTGATGTCCATCCTCAAGCCTACGTTACAGAGCAGACTTCCAGAGATCAGGTTCTTGGCAATGACTGGTATATGATTCATATCTTGAAGCATCAGCGACTTGCCCGAAGTCAGATTCAGTACCACCATTCCGGTCTCAAGTACTTCAGTTTGTGTATGGTTCTCCACCATAACCTTCTCAGAGGTAGTCTTATATGTGGTGAACAACTCCCTTTTTGAGCAAAAATGGCATAATGCACCAGGGTCCATATACCAATCATTATTGATACTGGTCGAGACAACCTGCGTAATTATAGCAACCTTGTTAGGCTCACCTTGCAATGTCTATTTGGGCTTGGATCTGTAGTCTTTTCGGTAGTGGTCTTTCTTGCCAAAGTTGAATCAAGCTTTGTCATTGCTAGACTTTAGCTTGCACGAAGCCGACTTCACCTTCAGATGGTTGAAGTCCTTCTTCTTGTTGTGAGAAGCCTTCTGCTTTTCCTTGGAGTCTCCAGCATACACCAAGTTATCCTTGGCAATCTGCTTGGACAGTATTCCACTTTGAGTTGAGCCCTCAACTCATCTTTAACATGGATCCAGTACAGAAGGAGCTCAAGATTGACCTCCTACTTCTTACGGTGCATGTCCACAATGAAGCTGCTCTATCTAGGAGGAAGCTTGGTGACCATACCCCCAATAATGAACTCATCAATGAAAGTCATGCCATCCTCCTCCAGTTTTTGAAGTAACTTGAGAAATTTCTTGACTTGAGGCAATATCGTCTTGTCATCCTCAAATCACACCTTTCAGACTTTTTTTGTCACATAGATCTTATTTCTGTTCTTATCACATTTTGAGTGCTTCTCCAGAGACTCCAAAACATTATTTGCCTGGACCGTCTTGTTGTATATCTCTGCTAGTGAATCTTCTATAGAGTTCAAAATTAGCAGATTGTAGAGGTTGTTGCCTCTCTTCCACTTTGCCTACAAAGCATTGGCCTCAACAATCCTTCGAGCATTTTTACCCTCCGAAATAGTAGGCTCAACATCTGTCAATACATAATCGACGTTAAAGATTGAGACTGACCTTTCTCTTCCAGATGTTGTAATGCTTCCCATCAAACTTCTCAAGTTTGTTAAAACTTGTGTCAAGAAGGTTTGCATGGTTGTTCTTAATCTTACTCGAATCTTGCTTTGTCATGCCCCAGTCCCAAAAGTACACAGGACCAAGCCACGTGGCAATAGCCAGCTGACACGTCTCCGAGGATAACCCAATTTAATGGATCCTAGCGAAGAGTGCTATGATATACTAAATACTACAAGTCCAATATCAATCAACAACAGGTAATCTAATCTCATCCATAATATAAACTGTAAGAATATTCTAAAATAAATACTGGAAGATATACGCCAGTCTCAAAATATTATAGTACAACCAAGAATGTCAGGTGGGAACAAACTCATTACTATGACGAAATGAAAGTACTGAATGACAGATAAAAAGAGTAATGACTAAGGCATCGGCTGACTAGATAATGATGCTCCCAATCCTAGGCAGAAGGCCTACCAACTGATCACGGAAACTCTGACGGTAGCACCTCTAGCTCCTCCGCTGTAGCGTACTAAGTCTCCTGTCCTGGGCCGTACACTGTGGGGTAATATGCCTCATCCAAATCTGGAAAGGTACCAGGTCCTCAGAGGGATATAACAAGATACATAGAAGCATGCCATATATAAATACTGAATGAAATAAAATAAAGGGTGTGCTAACCATCTAAGTGAATGCAATGTGAGGACAACCTTTAGTGTATGGAAAGGTGTAGGCTAGACATATGCTGACGTAAT
The DNA here is from genome assembly GCA_036927795.1 of Iris macrosiphon. Classification (NCBI taxonomy): domain Eukaryota; kingdom Viridiplantae; phylum Streptophyta; class Magnoliopsida; order Asparagales; family Iridaceae; genus Iris; species Iris macrosiphon. Next base: position 780,233 of record JAYESA010000028.1, on the reverse strand, counting down.
TCACCAATCGTGACAACCGGCTAGTATATGCCACATATGCCCCCAATAACATGGGCGCAGGAATATAATAACGTCCAACGTTCTATAGAGTGTGGTATCTGTAAAATCACCAAGTAACGTCCAACACTCTAAAGAATATGGTATCTGTAAAATATATACGTCCGTATTACTCTGTCGAGTGCGGTATCTGTATAAAAGGGGTGGGTGTCCCATACACCTACTAGTCGTCCTCCCCGCCTAATATAGATATACAAGTCGAATACTTGACGTGCATACCACGCATCTATATGCCAAGTCTCTCCTAATCATAATTACCTGCATTACGTACTAAACCATGATGCATGTTGCACGCACCGAGAGCTAGTCGAGTACGGGAACCCGCATCCCAATATAAATTTGTCACCGTGAAACATGTAAGAGTGTCAGGTCTCGGAAGATATCAGAGTATCCTCCTAAAGGGGTGAGTCTACTAGTGACTAGGTCAAGTGTACTAATGATTGACGTATTCATCGAATGCACCCGAGTCAATCTCGGACGCACACAGTCATATGAAAATAAAGCAACAAGATATCATACAACATATGCATAATTTAAATTAGACAGTAAATATGGCAAGGTATCTTGCCTGGGTCCTCAAGCTGTGAATGCCAATATCCTGCTCCTGCAATATCTCCTGGCCGGTCCAGTGACCCTAAACATACAATATAATATAGCAATATAGCATCAGATACTAAAGCAATACATACACAAACTACGACGCTGCTCTTAGGTACTTACGCAAGGTCACGGCTGGCCAACTTTAGAGTCTCGTGTGCACGTAGCTAAGGTGCACACGTATCCTGTCCTCAGTTACTATGCCTCTCGCGACAATAAGTTATCGAAGTTATGGGTTAGCAAACTAGTTATGTTTTGTACGAATACTTGTCCTTATTTTCCATGTTAAGTGTACTTGGTTTATGTTCAGGTTTTCAGGTGAGTTACAAGTATTAAAAATAATAGGTCATGTGATTAGGGTAATTATTAATGTATTTATTATTATCTAATCTAATTAACATACATGCATACATATCTATATGGGTTAATGTTATTTAACTTGTGTCAACACATGACACTACGACACGATGATACGATGATATATAACACAACGATACAAGGAAAGAAGAGAGCTAGAGGACGAGTACCTAGTTGGCTGAACAAGGGGGGTTTGCTCGTTGACTGGCCATCCTCCGGCGTGGGGGGCGGAGCTCCGGTTGAGGTGCGGGCAACAACGGCAGCGAACGACAGTAACTACAGTAGTTGCAGCAGCGGTTGCAGCAGCCTGGCAGCGGCAGCAGTGGGCTGGGACGGTGCTGGGATGGCGGTCAGGTCATGGGGGAGGTAGGGGTCGGCCGGGCAGTGGTGGTTGGCAGTACTGGAGGAGGCTAGGGCATTCGGGAGTAGTCAGCTATGGGTGATCGGGGTCGGGTTTGATGCGAATGATGGGGATGGTTGATGGCGGTGGTGCAGGCGGCCTGAGAGGGTGGTCCGGCATGGACAACAGGGGTAGGCGGTGGTTATGGCTTTGGTGGTGGCAGCCTGAGGTGGTGGTGGCATTGGGGAAGTTGGGAAATGCTCGGGTTTTGGAGAGGGGTATTTGGCTAGGGTTTGACTAGAGTTTTGATCTTTAGGGTTTCATTAGAGAAAATATGTATTTATATAAGGGAGAGGGAATATGGGCTGACCTCGGGATTTGGGTTGACATGTGCTCCTTGGGATGGGGCTGGTCCACATGAAAGGGTGTAAAGTATACATGGGCTTGGGTGGGCCTTGCTTGGATGAGCTTGGCCTCTAATTTAATTAAATTAAAAACTAATGCACACGACGTTCTTTTGTCAATTGAAAACACATAGGATTAAATTTGGGTAGAACACGAGAGTCATGGGCGTAGCAAGCCCAGAATAGGTTAATACCCTAATTTGGGTTATAGGGAATTGTGTTGTGGTTGTACCTCAATTTCAAATGGGAACGGAAAATTATGAGAATTTAGGTTTAATAGAATTATACGTGGACGTTTGTAACGAATATTGTGCAGCTAAAATAAAGCACAATATTGAGTATCTAAAGTTACACAAGGGTCAAATGGGTAGTCTGGCATGTCTAGGAAATGTGTATTTAATTAGTTTGAGGGTAACTACTAGTGTAGCGCTCCAAACATCAAAGCTACGGTATGGTGTATTAAGACATATAATTATTGCACATTAATCCTAATTGTATCCAAATTAATCCTAGTCTCTCAATCTAAATTAAAATAATCCTAAATTGGTCGAGGGGGTTTACATGCTTTAAGACTGTTAGTCCCGATGCTTAATCAAAATATGGTAGAACGAGGCCAGGAATAGAGGTTCACACAAACTTTACAGCCTACCCTCTGTTTGATCCTAAAGTTGTAGTTGAGACTTAAAAGTTCAGGCAAACAAGTATGCACTATGAATCCTCTATTCCAACGAAGAACAATAATATATAACTCTAATTATAATTTGCAGACAAGATTACAATAATTAGAAAATAAATTCCATTCTTCCTTACAAATGCAGTTGCAATTGAGACAGAAGGAGTTACATTAAGAGAAGATGAATGAGAAGAGGAAGATATAATCTCTTCTTACTGGGGTGATGAAGATCACCGTTGCTCAAAGGTAGATTCTCCCCTATCACTACCCTATTTATAGATGAGGGTATTTTGGTCATTTAGTATATTTATTATTATTGATTAAATATTATATATTATGCTACTAATTAATTATATTAAGTTGTGCTATTTAATTATGTATAGTTAGTGGGCTAGCCTATGTTTATTTAGACTTGTCATTAGTGGACATATTGGATTGTTATGACATATAGAGCCAATATTAGACTAAGCTCATTAGACCTTTTCCTTAGTTAATTAAGAAGATTAGCTTAAGTTGTATTAGTTTAGAGACTTTCCAATATAGCCCTTCCTAATTATTTGTCATAATTATAGATTGGGGGAATATTAGACATTTTGTTATGACTTGGAGGGGAAGAAAGGTGGTTGGCCATATGAGGACTCTTTATTCTCTCTCCTCTTCATTAGTTTATTTTATTTAGATCCCCAATTGTGTTCTTCTCCAAATCGACTCATCCCTCCACAAATTTAACCTAATTCATACCCATTCCCTCTTATATTCATCATCTAGGAAGCATTGGAGCTTGGATTTATCCCTAAATTAGACTCTAATTCATGTATTTGACCATTAGGAATCATCTATTGGATTAGGGCTACCCATAGTATCAAGAATTAGGTCCATATGACTTGTATTATGAAAGTTATGAGATAATTTATGTCCAATTAGGGAAAATTAGGAGATTAACACATCATATGTGTGTCGTAAGACCAATCAGATCTAATAAGACTTAGATTGGGGTTGTGGGACTAAGTACATTTCCATAATTGGACATGAGTAAAGCGTATCCTGGTATTTTATGATACGGTGTGATATGGAGCCCATTTTGGGTGATTTGTGCATATAAGTGAGATTTCTCTTCAATTTCTATTATGACTAATCAATCTAGTTATATTAATATGTATTTGGTGTGTATTATTAGTGATTATAGAGAATTAGGGATTTTGGTTCTTTATTTGGATGAGTATCATGAGTATCGTAAGTAGTGAACACTAAGTGTTTAATTTATTATTTTTATTAGTGTAGATCTCTTTATGTATATATTCATGAATCATATATACAAGTGTCCTTATATATATATATATATATATATATATATATATATATATATATATATATTTGAACATTATGTGTTGTGTGTATGGGCTTGTGAGAGTGCTCGATAAGGGGTTGTGGTGTTGGTATTCTGAAAAAAGAAGTAATAATAGCTATAACCAATTATGGGGGTACACACTGTTGTGTGTATCCATGGTGTAAGGGGTTTACCTGGACTAGTGACTATGGTGTGTGTGTTGTGGTGGTGCAAGAGTACAACAAGAAGGTGGAAGCAACAAGTATATGAAGGAGGAAACCTGTGTGCAGGCCTGCTTGCACTGCTTTTGCAGTCAGGTGAGGGTTGCATAAGTGTTTGGCTCAGTTGGTAAGATGAATGGAGTGGAGAACCAACCTAAACAACAACAGCAGTAGCCATAGGTGATTGTAGCAGCAACTTAGCACAGTTGCCATATGTGCAACACTATGAAGTAGTAGCAGTAGGTGCATCATCTGCTAGAGCAGTTGGATAGTTGTGCAAGTGTGTACAACTTACACGCATTAGTATGTGAGTGGGGATCTGTCTTAGCTCGGGTTGTTGTATGACACTACTGCATAAATGGGTAATTGCAATAGCAATGAGGGGGTATCGAGTAGTAGCTTAGCAATGACACTCGAGAATACATATGTTGGTGTCAGACCTGATACCAGGTTGATATAGCATATGTAGGTAACATGTGTTAAGATAAGGTATGGACGAGGGAAAGTTTGAATGTGGTATGAAGGTTGTGGGATGGTGCATGTGCACAAGTAGGTGCAGAATCTAGTGGGGCTCGAGTGTATCATAAGAAATAATGCTCGTGTGTATATAGATGAAGTCTTGCACTACTTTATCAGTGAGAAAGATGTACCCGATGAGGAGTGGTATCAAATATTAAGTGTGCAGGGGTTGAGAAGGCCTGGGTATGTAAGTTCTGTTTGTCTGCTGCTTATGGTGACTGTATGCAACAATATTTCAATATGGTAATCAGATATCTGGTGAGTTAGGTGCAGTAGAGGGTGTTCAGGTGATTGCTATGAGGAGAAATTTGATACTTAGATATCTGATATCAGATGTTTGGGTAATAAGACTCAAGTATGATAGTATAGGATAGTGAGTGTAATTTATGTGAGTTCAAGTGCCTAGGATAAGGGGGTGGGTGTCCCTTAGTATCATTCATTGATAAGCAAAGTAAATGTCAAGGATTAAGAGTTATCCCAACAGTAGAGGATTAGCTAAGGTAATATTAATATTATAGATATCACATATATTGATATGTTAGTTAAGTAAAAAAGTACAGATACTAAGATACTCTAATATAGATGATAATTAGTGGTCATGAGTAGGTATTTAAATACCTTAGTATCAATGACTAATAAAGCTAATACCCCAAGGTATTGATTAGATTAACTAGTATTGGTCTAGAAATATAGCTATGATCTAGTTATGACTAATATTGACTAGTTTGACCCAAAAAGTCAACCTTTGGCCTAGTTGACTATTGTGACCTAGAAATTCATATTAGTGCATTCTTTAACTCATTTCTCACACACCAAGTAACTTAATATTCCTATTTAGGTGTGTGTGACACCAGCTCCGATACCGAAGGATATCATTTCCTCAGGACCAAAGGCGAGCACATTCTTTGATAGTTTTCTTATTTGATAGCCTCTAGGTTTCAGGAATTTAGTATTGATATATTTGATTCTTGACACGATGGTTTCACGAATTGGTATACGTGGTCTTGATAATGAGATGTTATTATCGTGGTTACTCAGTGATCACCGTATCATGTTTCATGATTACTCAGTGATCACCGTATCATGTTTCATGATTACTCAGTGATTACTGTCATGCCCCAGTACCGGAATACGGAGACGGACATGGCCAACTCTCTCGTACAGGGTATAGAACGTCGTACGATAGTTATGGCTGTAATTAGACATGATGGGGCATACTATAAGAAAGTCACTTAGGGTCACATAGCACATCTATTATCTCAATCAGGCAAGCAAGAACAGTAAACTTAGAACATATATGACAAAGAAGTAAGGCATCCTAAATGCATTGCTACGATATTCTGTAAACCAGCTGTACAAAATAAGAAAGCTGACAGAGTATCAAAAGTACATGACCATGATCAACTGCAGTCTGATTAATAACAATCATGTAAACGAAACTAAATGTCCAGATCTTATGGCTAACAAGTACCGGTGGCTAAATGCCTAAAATATGTAAAGTGTGCAATAACGAGCAGGGAAGAAAAAATCCATTTGTTCCCTTCAACGACCATCAGCCTGGACACGCCATCAGCCTGTTACATGCCATACTGGATATCGTCCTCGTACCCCCAGGTCGACTCTCCCAAAGGGTGATGACCCCAAGCAACCCGGACAAGATGAATGGTCCTATTCTTGAGCACCTTCGCCCTTCGGACCAAAATGGATACGAGTTGCTCCTCGTAAGACAAGTCGGTACCAACGACTAGCTCGGAAAGGTCGAGGATATGACTCAGATGCGTGATATACCTATGGAATTGAGACCCATGAATTATATCGTGTACCTCATATAGTGAAGGTGGAAGGGCAAGACGATAAGCAACATCGCCCACCCGCTAGAAAATATCTAACAGACCAGAGTATTATGAACTAAGCTTCCCGTGAACCCCGAATCTAAGAATACGTGGTCTCCGACACAAAACTTTAAAGGCCTATGATGCTGATCTACCAAAAGTTGAAGCCAATCTTGCTCAAACCAAAGTCGCTTTCTGTCACTACTACGTTCTAAAAATAGGAGTATTTTTGACTTTTTGTTATTATTAATAATGTGGTAGTTATTTTTAAGTGATTTTATGATATGTGTATTTAATTTAAATAATTGTATGAGATGTGTATTTACATATATATTATATACTGTGTTCTTAATGTTTGAGCTAGTAGAATTGACCTAGAAGCCCACTAGATGAACACCTGACCGAATTATAGGGTTATGAATTTAATTTGTATTATTTAGGATTTAATTATTTGAGGTTGTAATTAATTACCGTAATTTTATTTAATTATTGTGCCTTGTCGTTGCTTCGATATTTGGAGCGCTACCCTAGCTTTTGTCTTCCATCAAATTTTATAACCTTGCCTTAGACGTGCCCTCCTTCCATTCTGACCTTTTTGTAACTCGTAATTATGCTCTTTTGTGCTTCATTTTAGCCGCACAATATTCGTCGTGGACATTTATTAAATTTCTAAATAAAATTTGACTTTGTATCGTTGTGCGTTCCAATCGAAATTGGAGACAATCTCGACCCATTTTTGTGTAACCCAAATTAGGAAAATATTTTGTTCTGAGTCTTCTTCACTAATGATATTTGTGTCCCAACCTAATTTTGGTCCCATGTATTTCTAATTAATTTTAGAACACCGCTTGCATTTGTTTCTAATTAAATTGGGTACCAACTTTGACTAATCTCGTTTTAACCCAATTTAATCCAAATACCCCCATTCATTAAGCCCATACAAAATACACAACACCCCCTCACCCTACAAAACATCAAACCCTAATTCTCCCACCAATTTTTTATAATTTTATGTGTCTGTGCAAATACCCAAATTTAAGGGGGCTTATTTGCAATTGTTGCATTAGGTGTCAATACCCTATTGGTTCAAACCAAATGGAGAAGCCCTAGTTCTTTGACTAGTCAACCCAACCCCTCCCCTTTGTATGAATAATTTCTCCATGATCAATCCTGGCCACCCATTCAAAATGGGGCTCATCATCACTACACACCTTCCATCAAATCCCCTATTTAATGTCTCTTCACACCCTTTCCAAAATATGCCCTAATCCCCAAACCTAGGAAACACCACCCACCAATTTTCAACCTCCCTCTTCTTCCAACGTAGGAAAATTTTCCCTTTCTCTTCTTCTTCTCTTTTTCTCTTCTTCTTCCTTCTTCTTCTTCCTCTTCACCTATTTTTAGGTTTAAAACAACCTCCCTCCACCCATTCACCCGGGCCACCCCGGCCCGCCAAGCCCCGCCGACCTGTCCTTCTTCTCTGGCGATGCTACGACCCATTAACTCCGGCGAGCCGCAACTTCCTCCTCCACCGGCCACTCACCCACCCAGGCGAGCCATTCCCCCACGAGCTAGCACCACCCTTCATCACCACTGTGACCTCCTCCCTGCATCCCATCCAGGCCGAGCCGACCACACCGCTGACCTTCACTCCTCCTTCTCAACCACCATTGCCACCATTTCATTACCACCCTGTGCCACCAGCCCCCTCCACCAGCACCACCTTCGTCGTCATTATCATCTTCATCGTCATCATCATCGTCACCTTCGTCTTCGTCATCGTCGTCACCTTCGTCGTCGTCGTCGTCGTCGTGGACACCGGTGTCATCCCCGTCGTCGTCGTGCACGTACACAGGTTCGGTTCTCCCCCTCGTGTACACGTACGCGTGTACGCGTATTGTTGATGTATAGAAATACTTAATTAGTTTATATATGTATTCAACAATATATATTAGTATATACGAATTCAATAATATATGTAGTATGTATGTATTGGTATATATATATATATATATAGGTATATAGTATAAGTATTAAATTGGTACATATATATATATAAATATAGTATATATATAATTTTACTTGGTATATGTGTGTGTGTATATATATATATATATATATATATATATATATATATATATATATATATTCAGTATACGTATTCTTTTGGATACATATAAATATTGGTCGTTATATATAAATATAAATAAGTGGCATGTATATTTTTAAACATATATATATATATATCGTATATAATTCTATTTAGTGTATATATACTTATACATATTTTTTCATGTAATTATTGCTATACACATATATATGTATTATATTTAATTAATGATATATGCTAATTGATAATATGTATAATTATGAATGTATTAGGCGACCCGAGTATAATTACGGATACCCGTATTTATATTGACCTGTAACCTTGTAAATTATTAGAAGACTGCCATATGTACACCGACGTACTGGTGAGACCCGTATCACCGACTGTCTGAATTTACAGTAATTACAGACACGACACCCGTACAATTAGACGCACACTTGACCCTAGTTGACTAGTGTAATATCTAGCATAGCCCTAAGTTCATCGTATTTTATGATTGTGTTAGTGTAACGTATGATGCAAATATTATATTTTATGATATGTCTGTAGGACTGTTGGATCATCTAGACGATATCTGGAACAGGACATTGGTATTACCAGCTAAGGACCCAAGGCGAGTACATTCTCTGATAATTTCTATAATTTAAGTATTTAGAAATATTACATCTGATTCTTGATACTGTGCTACACGGACTAGTATATAGATTGGAGTATAGATTGGATCTTTAGTCATGATATGTTACATTGGTTATCGTATTGACATTGTACACGATATTGATATTAGATATTGTACATGATATATTGGACATTGATCGTGTATCGTGACGTGTCATGGTTCGATCCAATATACTAGTTGGGGGCGGAGAAGTAGTTAGTGAGAAATATGATCAAATCCATATTGTACAAGTATAGAATAATGTTAGTGTTAATCATACTCCTCATATATGATTAGCCAGGCCATATAGCTCTCGTACATGTTCCCAAGCCGATCACATATCGAAGCTACTATTTCAAACACTTAGAATAGTTACAGTTCTCTATTTTAGATCATATACTACATCACCCATATATGATATTATACCTCGTTCTCTTCATTTCATATATGCACTGACTGTATCATATTGCCTATATTGCCTGTCTTTTTATATTGTCTGTCTCTGTATTTTGCCATTGCATTTATTCATTATCTTCTCTCAGTATATAGCATCATATGTTTATTGTTTAATAGTCCTTATCAATTAAATGGAACTATTATTTGAGATGTACTTTGCTCCTTCCTGAATGGAAATATTTTTCCAGACTATGCCTTAGAGGACTGGTGTCCAATATTTTATGGACCACATGGAGAGTAGCTGCAGACCTTGACTTGATAGTTCAGTTATGATTCTGGGAGGTTTAGCCGGGATCACTAGTTATCTAGTTAGTTTCTTCTAGCAGTCTATTGGTACCGGATTTGTCTCCGGCATACTTTATTGAGACTTGGATTTATTGTTGAGTTAGATTATTTCTATTTAGACTTGTGTCACATTTTATTTTATTCTTTGATATCTTATCGTGTTGTAGTTATGTGATTGAGTATGTTGTTCATATTATATTGTGATTATCCGTGTCTCCTTATGGAGTTGGATGCTCGTGTGAGATTGTTTAGATAGTATCATGACCTAGACAGCGTTCTACCACCGATGTTGCGGCGTAGGCTGGACGTACCCATGCTCTCGTGCCCCTATACCAGGTGCGGGTCATGATACGATTTTAGTGACAGCCCATGCATGTCAGACTTTGCAATTAGAGCGATGTCGTGGTAGTGTGACATCTTAGTTGTACTACTGCGTGCCTGCAATAGGATCTTGGATATAGCATACTAGGATGAGAGCGTATACTCAATCATAAAATTCTTTGAGAGATTCCTGGGACGACACCTGAGAATCTTATTACAATTTCCAATTTAAATTATCTTCCTTATTTCCGTCCGTTCTCACTTATTGATATTGAATTTGATTCTTGTTGATCAGTTATTTAATTAAGATCTTAGTATCATTGTTGAGTTTGATTTCATATCGAGATGAATTTTATGGACTAATTTATGGTATCATCTGATGACACATGTTGATGAGGACAGTGAAAAAGATTAACATTAGAGCTATTGGAATACAAGATGTGGATTTAAATTAGAATTTGAAGATTGAAAATAAATTTTAATTTTTAAGAATTTTGAGGAGTTGAGATATTATGTTAATAAAATTTTTGAGGATTCAGATTCAATTCAATAAACATAGAAAAAGCTGTAAGGATTTTTGGAAGTGATTAAAATTTTGTTTCAATATTTGAATATTTGACTTTGAGGAAAGTATATGCATTTTACTTTAAATTGTTCGAGGAGTTAATTTTGAGGATTTTATTTTGAGAATAAAATTCTATAGTGGGAGATATATATATATTAGTATATGAGTGGATGAAGTGCATATGTAAGGATCCGTTGGCTTGAGCATGATTGAGATGGCACTGCAAACTGACTTGGGTGTCCATCTTGGGTTGTATTAGAGGGAGAGGTACTTAGTTTGGTGTGTTGCACTTGGTGTACACTTGAGTGATAAGAACAACTAGTATCAACAATTGCAGTAGGTAAGAAAGCTAGCAGTGAGTGTGCTTGTAGTAGAAATTGTGGTACCTAAAGGGATAGAGGTATCAAACTTTGGATGCATTATTAAACCATGGTTATGTTAAAGATTCTTGGTATCAGATTTATGTATCAATAGACAGGTGTATACAATGAGGATGTATTCATGGATGTCTTGTGGACTAATGATTAGTTGATATGGGTATCAGTGTAAAGAATAGGAATTAGTTAGTGAATGTTCCAGAGTTAAGTGTATGTTAGAAATAGAAGATACTGCAGGTGACGTGTTAGCAGGTTTTGTTCTTTTCTTCCTTATGTCCTTTCTATTTGATTGATTGATTGATTCCTTAGTACCTAGTTGTATTCATGATTTTCTTGTTAGAATGTAGTTAGTAGTACACCCTGATAGAGACTGCAATACCATGACAAAAGTGACCATAACTATATATGTTTTCTCTTGATTGCATGATGTATGACTGTAGGTAGAATTTTTTTAGACCATGATTATTGGGGTTTGACCATAGTGAAGATTTATGAAGCGGATATGACTTGAAAAGAGAGACAAGATGCTTAAATTTTGAGGATAATCATTAATTTAAATAAAGAGTTAAGAATTTAACATGGCAGAATTGATGATTTATTAATATTAGGAAGATTATGATATGATTGAATTTGCTATTAAAATTGGAGGAAATTAAGGAGATTATTATTATATTTATTTGATTGCAAGATATGAATTTAAAATTTATATTATGAATGTTGCATTTGAAGATTTCAAAGTATTGCATTGTTTGAGTATTTTGTGGAAAAAGAAATCAAGGAATAAGATCATTAATGGATTAGTATTTGAATTCAATTTTGGGATGAGGATTTAGATTTTATGAATACGCATCGATTGGTCTCAAATTAGAGGAGTAAGATGATTAATGGATTAATGTTTTTAGATGATATTTCTTAAATTCATAAATGTGCATTGAGTGAATTTAAATTAGAGGATTGGATATCAAATTTTTGAGTATTTAGTTATTTAACTCAAATTTTTGGAGGAGATTGTGATAAGAATTAAATTTAATTTTTAAATTTGAGAATTTTTAGAAATATTATATTCATAGAATTTTGTGAAATAACAAAATGGATTACTTTATGATTATAGGTTTGATGATTTTAAATTTTGATGGAAAATAATATAATGAGTAAATACTACTATTGAGGATCTTAAATTTCGAGGACGAAATTCTTTTAAGGAGGGTAGACTTGTCACTACCATATTCTAAAAATAGGAGTATTTTTGACTTTTTATATTATTAATAATGTGGTAGTTATTTTTAAGTGATTTCATGATATGTGTATTTAATTTAAATAATTATATGAGATGTGTATTTAAATATATATTATATACTGTGTTCTTAATGTTTGAGCTAGTAGAATTGACCTAGAAGCCCACTAGATGAACACCTGACCGAATTATAGGGTTATGAATTTAATTTATATTATTTAGGATTTAATTATTTAAGGTTTTACCGTAATTTTATTTAATTTTTGCGCCTTGTCGTTGCTTTGATATTTGGAGCGCTACCCTAGCTTTTGCCTTCCAACAAATTTTACAACCTTGCCCTAGACGTGCCCGCCTTCCATTCTGACCTTTTTGTAACTCGTAATTATGCTCTCTTGTGCTTCATTTTAGCCGCACAATATTCGTCGCGGATGTTTATTTAATTTCTAAATAAAATCTGACTTTTATCGTTGTGCGTTCCAATCGAAATTGGAGACAATCTTGACCCATTTTTGTGCAACCCAAATTAGGGTAATATTCTGTTCTGAGTCTTCTTCACTAATGATATTTGTGTCCTAATCTAATTTTGGCCCCATGTATTTCTAATTAATTTTAGAACACCGCTTGAATTTGTTTCTAATTAAATTGGGGATACCAACTTTGACTAATCCCGTTTTAACCCAATTTAATCCAAATACCCCATTCATTAAGCCCATAAAAAACACACAACACCCCCTCACCCTACAAAACACCAAACACCAATTCCTCCACCAATTTTTTATTATTTCATGTGTCTGTACAAATACCCAAATTTAAGGGGGCTTATTTGCAATTGTTGCATTAGGTGTCAACACCCTATTGGTTTAAACCAAATGGAGAATCCCTAGTTCTTTGAATAGTCAACCCAACCCCTCCCGTTTGTATGAATGATTTCTCCATGATCAATCATGGCCACCCATTCAAAATTGGGCTCATCTTCACTACACACCTCCCATCACATCCTCTATTTAATGTCTCATCACACCCTTTCCCAAACCTAGGAAACACCACACACCACTTTTTAACCTCCCTCTTCTCCCAAAGTAGGAAATTTTTCCTTTTCTCTTCTTTTTCTCTTTTTCTCTTCTTCTTCCTTCTTCTTCTTCCTCTTCACCTATTTTTAGGTTTAAAACAACCTCCCTCCACCCATTCACCCGGGCCACACCGGCCGGCTAAGCCCCGCCGACCTGTCCTCCTTCTTCGGTGCTCCTACGACCCATTAACTCCGGCGAGCCGCAACTTCCTCCTCCATCGGCCACTCACCCACCCCGGCGAGCCATTCCCCCACGAGCCAGCACCACCCTTCATCACCACTGTGACCTCCTCCCTGCATCCCCTCCACGCCGAGCCGACCACCCCGCTGACCTTCACTCCTCCTTCTCGACCACCAGTGCCACCATTTCATCACCACCCTGTGCCACCAGCCCCCTCCACCAGCACCACCTTCGTCGTCGTCATCATCTTCGTAGTCATCATCATCGTCACCTTCGTCTTCGTCGTCGTCGTCGCCTTCGTCGTTATCATCGTCGTCGTAGAAACAGGCGTCATCCCCGTCGTCGTCGTGCACGCACACAGGTTCGGTTCTCCCCCTCGCGTACACATACGCGTATACGCATATTATTGATGTATAGAAATACTTAATTAATATATATATGTATTCAACAATATATATTATTATATACGTATTCAATAATATATGTAGTATATATGTATTGGTATATATATATATACATATATACAGGTATATAGTATAAGTATTAAATTGGTACATTTATATATAAATATAGTATATGTATAATTTCACTTGGTATATGTATATGTATATATATATATATATATATATATATATATATATATATATATATATATATATATATATATATATATATATATTCAGTAAACGTATTCTTTTGCATACATATAAATATTGGTCGTTATATATAAATATAAATATATGGCATGTATATTTTTAAACATATATATATATAGTATATAATTCTATTTAGTGTATATACACTTATACATATTTTTGTATGTAATTATTGGTATGCACAAATATATGTATTATATTTAATTAATGTTATATGCTAATTGTTAATATGTATAATTATGAATGTATTAGGCGACCCGAGTGTAATTACGGATACCCGTATTTACATTGACCTGTAACCTTGTAAATTGTTAGAAGACTTTCATATGTACACCAACGTACTGGCGAGACCCGTATCACCGACTGTCTGAATTCACAGCAATTACAGACAAGACACCCGTGCAATTAGACGCACACTTGACCCTAGTTGACTAGTGTAATATCTAGCATAGCCCTGAGTTTATCATGTTTTGTGATTGTGTTAGTGTAACGCCTGATGCAAATATTATATTTTATGATATGTCTATAGGACTGTTGGATCATCCAGACGATACTCTGGAACAGGACATTGGTATTACCAGCTAAGGACCCAAGGCGAGTACATTCTCTGATAATTTCTGTTATTTGATAATTTCTATAATTTAAGTATTTAAAAATATTACATCTGATTCTTGATACTGTGCTACACGGACTAGTATATAGATTGGATCTTTAGTCATGATATGTTACATTGGTTATCGTATTGACATTATATACGACATTGATATTAGACATTGTACATGATATATTGGACATTGATCGTGTATCGTGACGTGTCATGGTTTGATCCAATATACTAGTTGGGGGCGGAGAAGTAGTTAGTGAGAAATATGATCAAATCCATATTGTACAAGTATAGAATAATGTTAGTTTTAATCATACTCCTCACGTATGATTAGCCAGGCCATATAGCTCTCGTACATGTTCTCAAGCCGATCACATATCGAAGCTACTATTTCAAACACTTAGAATAGTTACAGTTTTCTATTTTAGATCATATACTACATCACCCGTATATGATATTGTACCTCGTTCTCTTCATTTCATATATGCACTGACTGTATCATATTGCCTATATTGCCTGTCTTTTTATATTGTCTGTCTCTGTATTTTGCCATTGCGTTTATTCATTGTCTTCTCTCAGTATATAGCATCATATGTTTATTGTTTAATAGTCCTTATCAATTAAATGGAACTATTATTTGAGATGTACTTTGCTTCTTCCTGAATGGAAATATTTTTCCAGACTATGCCTTAGAGGACTGGTGTCCGACATTTTATGGACCATATGGAGAGTAGCTGCAGACTTGGACTTGATAGTTCAGTTATGATTCTGGGAGGTTTAGCCGGGATCACTAGTTATCTAGTTAGTTTCTTTTAGCAGTCTATTGGTACAGGATTTGTCTCCGGCATACTTTGTTGAGACTTGGATTTATTGTTGAATTAGATTATTTCTATTTAGACTTGTGTCGCATTTTATTTTATTTTTCGATATCTTATTGTGTTGTAGTTATGTGATTGAGTATATTGTTCATATTATATTATGATTATTCGTTTCTCCTTATGGAGTTGGATGCTCGTGTGAGATTGTTTAGATAGTATCATGACCTAGACAGCGTTCTACCGCCGATACTGCAGCGTAGGCAGGACGTACCCACTCTCTCGTGCCCCTATACCGGGTGCGGGTCATGACACTCTCTGATCTACTTGATAACTTCTAATATCTGCGTGATCATCTCTGGGCCAAACATCTTTCACTCACCTATATTATCTCATGACAATGGTGACCGGCACTTCCTTGCATATAACACTTCGAATGGTGCTATCTGGATACTTGCTTGATAACAGTTGATGTATGAGAACTAAACGAGATGATGGTGATCTTCCTAAGTCGCTTCAAAATTTAAAGTGCAAGCTCATAGCATGTCTTCCAAAGTCTGAATGGTTATCTCTGGTTGTCCGTCCGTTTGAGGATGGTTGGCGGTACTGAATCTCAACTTGGTGCCCAAACTCTGGTGTAAACTCTTCCAAAAATATGAAGTAAACCGAGTGTTTGTATCGGATACAATACTCACTAGGATGTCATGTTGTCTTACTATCTATCTCATGTACATCTCTGCTAACTGCTCTATGGATATCCCTACTCGGAAAGAAAGAAAATGATCTATTTTTGTGAGACGAACCACTATTACCCAAACTGCATCACGACCATTCGTGGACCTAGGTAAACCGGTCACAAAGTCCATCGTGATATGTTCTCACTTCCACTCTGGAATAGAAAGCGGATGTAACAATCATGCCGGTCTTTGTTGGTCGGCCTTCACTTGCTGGCATACCAAATACCGAGAAACGAATAATGTTATCTCCCTCTTTATCTCATTCCACCAGAAATATTGCTTGATGTCTTGATACATCTTGGTACCTCCGCGATGAATTAAATACTGGAAACTATGTGCCTCAGTCATTACTTCTTACCGGATATCTCCGCTTAGTACACAGAGATGATTTCCAAACCTAAGAGTTCCATCTTCATGAATCGTCAACTTTTTCGTGAGACCAGACTCACATTCCGTCCGAAGCTTTTGAACATTCGGATTCTCTACCTGAGCTGCCTTAATCCTCTCTATAATGGTAGATTGTACCTGTAAACTAGCTAATACTCCTACGTCTTGCAGAAGTACTATCTCGATCCCCATTTTGCGAAGATCTTCTAAGATGTATCGCTGCGATGTCAACATAAATATACTAGCTCTTCTGCTAAGTGCATCTGCTACCATATTTGCCTTTACTGGATGGTACTAAAGTTCTACATCATATTCCTTTATCAATTCTAGCCACCTCATTTGCCTCATGTTCATGTCCATCTAAGTTAATAAATACTTTAAGCTCTTATGATCCATAAATATTTCCACCCGATCACCATATAAGTAGTGCCACCACAACTTAAATGCAAATACTACCGCCGCCAACTCCAAATCGTGAGTCAGATAATTCTTCTCGGAATCTTGAAGCTATCGTGATGCATAAGCTATCACTCGTCCATGTTACATCAATACACACCCAAGTCATTTGCCTAACGCGTCACAATAAACTGTAAACCCTCTAGAACCTACTGGAAGAGTAAGAATAGGAGCTGAAATCAATTTTTTCTTTAATTCTTAAAATGATGTCTGGGGCTCTTCGGACCAGTCGAACTTAGCCTCCTTGCACGTCAATCGTGTCAGCGGTAATGAAATCCTTGCAAAGACTGCCACGAAGCTTCTATAGTATCCTAACAATCCCAGAAAACTATGTACTTCAGCTACTGTCTTAGGAACTGGCCAGCTCTCTACGGCCTCAACCTTCTTCGGATCTACTGCTACTCCTGCACCAGAGATGATGTGACCCAAGAATGATACGTGATCCAACCAAAACTCATACTTGTTGCACTTTGCGTATAACTGGTGTTCCCTCAAAATATGCAAGACCTTCCGAAGATGCTCTTCGTGCTCCTATTCGCTATTGGAATAGACTAGAATATCATCTATCAAAACCATCATGAACTAATCTAGATACGGCATGAAAATACGTTTTATCAGATCGATAAATATCGCTGGAGCATTAGTCAGTCCAAATGGCATAACTAAGAATTCGTAATGCCAATATCATGACCTAAATGATGTCTTGGGTATATCTTGCTCCCGAACTCTTACATGATGATACCCAGATCGAAGATCGATCTTAGAGAAAATCTTGGCTTTACTCAACTGATCAAACAAATCATCGATCCTTGGTAATGGATACTTGTTCTTCACCATTACAGCGTTCAATTGTCTGTAGTTGATACATAACCATAACGACCCATCATTTTTGTCATGACCTACACCCTGGATTTGGGCATGAGTCATGAGTACGTCCAGCCTATGCTACAGTATCGACAGTAGAATATTGTACACTAAGCCACAAGTATAATCTATAACTTAAAATATATATACATCTCCACACTATACTCAATCACAGTCACTAGTTTAAATGAATATACCAAGATAATAGTGAAATAATAGTCTCGATAAGGGTCCAAGGAGTCTCCCCAAAACTAAATATCCAAAGTACAATATTCAAAATACTTTAGAAAAATTATCGTAGAACAATCCGGTCTAAAATAACTAACAAAACCAACTACTCTGCTAAACTACTCCATTGCAGACGGTATCTGAGCTGCTAACTCTCCCTAATCCTCCGGAAGGGCAAGATCCGGCTCTATTATGTCGCTAGCATACGGTCCATAATGTGTAGGGATTGCATCCTCATCGTAGTCACCTAAAATATGGTTATCCAGTCACGAAGGGAACGAGTACATCATAGTAAAAATAGTTCCAACACATGGTAGAAGCTATAAGACAATAAATAGTAAAGAATATATGATAGGAACAAAATTGAAATCATAATAAGGCAACTAGAATAACTAAATGCTAGAGTTCTGTCAGGGCAAAGATGTAGTATGATATCTCTAAGAAACAAAGAAAATAATTGCAATATATGGAAGAACAGATTGGAACAACTACTCTATGTGATTTAAAATACCATGTTGACGTATGAACGGCTAAGGGGTAAAATCTGGCAAACCACGCATGTCGTGCATGGATGTTATTATTCCAGTAAGACCATGGGATGGAAAATGTAGTTCACACATCCAATAATTATTTTCCCTCCCCACGAGTACAACATGGATTCTGAACCAGTCATGAAGAAATAACAATAATCCAGAACAGTCACGTATCTCATAATAAGAATCCATCATATTAATCCATGTAACAAGTGTTAAGAATCAAATAATCAATACTAAGCATGCATTATATAGACTATCAAGCACTAAAAGTAAAAACGGAAATGTACTCACCTGTGGTCCTTAGCTGTGGTTGGATCAGGTTCCAATTCAGAGTCCAAATCGTATGTATGATATGTTACCATGTCAAGGGATAAGTTATTTTAATTTATTTAATTCTAGAATAATTACTCTAAAATTCTATTTTAATCTTATTATTCTAATTTTTGGTTAGTTCCTAAATTTTGTCCAAAGAAACTGAATTTTATTAACTCGAGACTCATGGCACGCAAATCGATGTGATTTATTGACCAAAAAGTAAACCGTTATAAACTTGACTTTCATGCATGATTTCCTATAGATTTCAGTGTCACCAATATGCTAGAATTTATGGCTCATCCAAATTCAAATTTGTTTGGAAATTACTACACATACCAAAATCGTATTGTGCAATAGTGGTTGATTGCTAACCTAGAAGTTCTACAGAATTAACAACACAGAAATATTTTGGATTAAATTATGGAAAAAACATTTGTCAATGATCTCAACATTAACTTTCCGAAACTTCAAGCAGTTCATGATTTTGATTCATGGTTCTCCCGAAATCGCAAAAATACCTAGACGCATCTATTTTGGATATGCTGTGCTCTACGAATATTTTAGAATTTAATATTTAGAATTTATGAAACAAGTTATATATTCAGAAAACTAACCTCAATATGGTTCTAATGCAAGAAATTGAGCCATATTTGGAGTCTAGAGCTATGAGTAATGGCTTCTGCAAAATGAAGGAAATCCAAGATGATAATTCCTCGAAATCGGCTAAAAGAAAAACCCTAAAATTTATAACCAGAAAATTATATAGAGAGAGGAGAGTGAACGAGTCTCGGCTTGGAGTGCGCCATGTGGCAGCAATCTGCTGCTGCCCGCTCATATCGAACAACCAGGGGTTAGCCCGTCTTGGCTCGGCTGAGTTCGAGTCTAATTCGGACTCGGCTCGGCTCGAGGTCAGCTCGGTGACCCAGCTCGACTCACACTCACCCCCTCTCTCACTGACTGCTAGGATCCGCTGTCTGGGTCGCTGTGGCTGACAAGCAGGCCAGGCTGGCTGTTGACTGGGTAGGGTAGTTTTATTAGGGTTTTCTTTTTTTAAAAATTAGTTCTTAATTCAATTTTGCATAATTAACTCAAATAAATGTTAAAAATAATCAAAAAATTCTCAAAAAATTCCTAAAAATATATTTGATTATTAAAAACCTAAAGAAAAAGTTTGGAATATTTTTAATTATGTTTGACCCTAAAATAAATTCTTGAAAGTCCTAAGAAATTAGTGTTAGTAGTTTTTAATTAACCAAAAATTATAATAGCCCCAAATTAACCTAATAACAACATTTAAGCAATAATTTCATTATACGGAGGTTACAAGTTTACCCTCCTAAAAAAATTCATCCTTAAAATTTAAGACAGAACAAAAATAAAAAGAAAATTACCTTATGGTATAAATAGATAGGGGTAACGCTCTCTCATCACAGCTTTCCGCTCCCAAGTGGATTCACCGGGAGTGTGATGCCTCCAAGCGAAGCAAACCAAAAGGATTACTTGGTTACGAAGCACTTTATCTCTGCGGTCTAGGATCTCTACACGATGCTTCGGATAACGGAGGCTTGGTCCAATCTCAAGCTCCGAATGATGTAATACATGGATAGGATCTTCCACGTATCGCCTCATCTGGGGCACATAGAACACGTTGTGTACTTCTTCCAATATATGCGGTAAGTCTAGTCAATAGGCAACTGCCCCGACCTTCTCCAGAACATTAAAAGTTTCGATGAATCTTGGACTAAGCTTTCCACCTCTACCGAAATGAATCATACCACGTATTGGAGAGATCCTCAAGAACGCTAAGTCCCCAACCTTAAACTCTAGCGGTCTCCTGTGGCTATCGGCCCACTGATGTTGTCTATCCTAAGCCACACAAAGTCTCTCTCTAATTTGCTTCACTTTTTCTGCAGTATCAACTACCATCTTTGGTCCCAAAAGTACTCTCTCTCCTACGTCGTCCTATGATAATGGAGTCCGACATCTCCTACCATATAGATCCTCGAAAGGAGACATCTCGATACTGTCCTGATAACTATTGTTGTATGCAAACTCTACCAGGTGAAGATGATCCTCCCATGAGCCACTAAAATCTAGTACACATGTTCAAAGCATATCCTCGAGCGTCTGAATAGTCCTCTCTGATTGTCCATCTGTCTGAGGGTGGTAAGCAGTGCTAAATTTGAGTTAAGCTAGCCTACAAAATCCTCCAAAAGTGGGATATAAATCTTTTATACCAATCGGAGACGATTCTTACTGAAACTCCATACAGCTTGACTATTTGTCTCACATATAAATCGGTAACCTTCTCCGTGGATAATCCCACTTTGAAAGGCAAAAAGTGGGATGATTTGGTCATCCTGTCAACAATGACCCAAATCGCGTCCTTACCTCTTGGAGTGCGTGGAAGTCCGAAAATAAAATCCATTGTGATATGCTCCAATTTCCACTCAGGAATCAGTAGTAGCTGTAGAAATTCTCCTGGTCTCTACCTCTCCACTTTGACCTACTAGCATACTAAACATCTGGAGACAAAATATGCTACCTCTTTCTTCATCCCATACCACCAACGTGTTCCCTCAGGTCCTTATACATCTTGTTAGCTCCCAGATGTATAGAATAATAGGAACAATGAGCCTCTTGCATAATCTCTTCCCGCAGGTGTAACCTCCGATTTCCAAATTTCCGAAATATTTAGATTTTAATTTATTTTAAAATATCAAGTTTATAAAATATTTTCTTCTTGAGTTTTAGTATTAGATTTTTGAGCAATGTTTGATTTGAGATGGTGATTTGAAATCTTTTATAAAAATTATTTTTCCTAAATGTCGATTTATTATAAATTAAATAGATAAATAATGATATATATAATTCTCTAGCTTCAAATATTTATTGGCTTGAAATCATAAAATTATTTAAAGGACTAGTTGTTTTCTTCATAATAAATTTTGAAATCCATTTGGGATAGTAAATAAAAAAATTTCATACTTTCTAAAGGTTTTGGAACATGGGTTTAATTAGTAGCTAATTGGAAATTAGTTAGCCTTGGGAGCCTCTTAAAATATTTTCTTAAATTATAATCTTTTTCTTTTAAAAATTTTACAAGTTTGCCATCTCCCATTAACTAGCCAACACACCCTCATTCCCACATGAAGAACTCATTCATGTCTAATCTTGGCCATTCATTATTTGGGCCAATCCTCACCCTTTATCCCACACCCTCTCTCCCTATTTAAAGTCTCTCACCCACACCATTCCCAAGAAACCCTAATCCCCAAAATTATTAGCTAGCCCTCACAAATTCCCACAAGCCATCACCATTGTTTTGTGTGCTCGTGTCCATGTGTCCAGCTTTACGTGTCAGCCGTGTTGGCCTCGGGTCCGACCCCGGGTGTCCTATCGTATCCATTCATTCCTGTGTCAAGTTATTACAATATTACAACCAGATTTTTGTGTCTGATACCATCTGGACACAACCGTCACTGTACAAACACCCAACCCTGTGTCCAACACTCGGACACGTCTTTCCCCATACCACAGTACAGCATCAACCGCCGTGTCCAGCTTCGGACACGACCCAACACACCCCGACACATCCACAGAGCAAACCCTAACCCTAGATTTAACCTCTTCGAGCCGTGGCCGCCTCGAACCTCCTCACCCTCGTCGAGCCGTGGCCGCCTCGGATCCGTCGACCACCGTCGAGCTTCGACCGCCGCCGCCACAGAAGATCCAGCCGCCGCCGAGCTCCGCTGCCGCCGCCGAGCTTCGCTGCCGCCTCCTCGAGACGAGCACCCGACCGCCGCCGCTTCGGGATGAACGTTCTACCGCGCCGACGCCTTGCCCGTGTGACCCCGGCGGACTTTCCCGCGTCGACGCCGGAAACCCCCCAGGTGAGCTCTTTCCTCTTCCCCTCTTTTGATTCAGTATATGTAATATTAGTTTAGTTATATAATTAATCAGTTAGTTAATTTCTTAATCAGTTAATTAATTTCTTAATTAGTTTAGTAATTAAATATATTTAGTTTAGTAATTTCATGTAATTAGTTTAGTTAATTAGAATATAATTAGTTTTATTGTTTATAATGTATGAATTTAGTTATGTATTGTATAAATAAGGATTTGGTTATATTAATATGCAATTAGTTAGTTTTTAGGTAATTAGTAGTTGTGTAATAAATATAAGGGTTTTTGATTATGTAAAAAATAAAAAATTTTGGTTTATATTATTAATTAAGGAATAGTTTCAATAATAAAATTTGTTCAAAATTTGTTTATTGGACTAGTAGCCGATTTTACTATAGATATAAAAATATATTGGCTTTTACGTAAATTTTAAATTTTATAAATAAACTTTTATTGTAATTATTGTTCAAAATAATTTCAAAATGATTTTCATAAACTAAGGTGTTACCTTAATTACGAACAATCGACCCTTTTCTCTTATTAGCCTGGTATCCTTATCTCGATTTTCGTGTCGAACTTCGATCTTGAACTTCTTTATATAGTTTCTAGCTATTTGGACTGCTCCAGACTCATTGGAACTAACTGCTACTTCATTTGGGATCACCTTGAGAAGTGTGGCATTATGTACATTCTCTGATTAGTTATATATATATATAAATATTTGATTGATATACATATACAAATATGTATTTTGGTATATAAATATATATTTATATACATCTATTTAGCGTATATACACATATACGTATTTTGTACAATTACTAATAGACACTTATATATATATATTATATACGTTTTTATTGGTATATACTCTGAGTATAAATGTGTATTATATACGTATCCCTACTAGATGACCCTAGTTGACTAGAGCCATGCCTGGCATAGCCCTGAGGCCAGGGTATTTCTATTGTGTGTTAGTGTATCATCTGATACAAGTGATATTATTATATGTTTATAAGACTGTCGGATTCTCCAGACGATACTCTGGGACAGGACATTGGTATTGACAGCTAAGGACCCCAGGCGAGTACATTCTCTGATTAGTTTCTAAATTATGATATCTCCTATGTTCACTGTATCTAGTGTAAATGTCCATGCTCTTGACACGATGGTTACACGGATTGGTGTATACGGATCTCGTCATGAGATGTTATTCCTTTTTCATGGTGTAGCTTGTACAAGACTTGTTTCCTTGTTATCTTGTACATGTATAGACACTGATTTTTGGTGAGACTTGCTACCTCCCTAGGGAATCCTGTGCCATAGCGTACCATGATTGGATCTACTATACCAGTCGGGGGTGGAGAGTATTTTAGTATAGATATGTGATCATACCCAATTCTACATGCATTATAGCTCACCCCACATCTCACGTCGGGTGTGGCCTGACCATTTACATGCTTCATAGCTGTTACGTGTGATTAGCCTGACCTCTACATGCATCATAGCTAACCAACGGTTAGCCTGACCTTACATGAATTATAGCTAATCACATGTAACTAGCCTGATCAAGTTCCCAAGCCGATCACATCTTTAAGCTAGTACTCACACACTTAGTCATAGGTTTCTTGCTCATTGACATATTATTTCTTTTCTTGCATTTACTTACAGTATTTCCAGTATTTCTTTTATTGTACATTTCTCGTACCTATGCATGCATCTCGTATATTTCCATCTAGAACTGCTACATAGTTTATATCATTAAGATAGAACTGCTATTTAGAGATGTACTTTGCTCCTTCCTGACTGGAAAACATTTTTCCAGACTGTGACCTTAGTGGACTTGTTTTTGACACACTTGGGGATTGGATGTTACTGATTGCAGGTATGACTATTTTGTCGTTAGACTTGTCTTATATTTTTTTGCTTGCCTTGATATCTCATCGTGCTTTATTTTATGTGGTTGAGTATTTCTAGCATTATTTATGATATCCACGTCTCCTTATGGAGTTGGGTATTCATGTGAGTTTGATTAGATAGTTACATGACCTAGACAGCGTTCTACCGTCGATGCTGCGGCGTAGGCTGGACGTACCCGCGCACTCGTGCCCCTAAACCGGGTGCGGGTCGTGACACATTTTTAGTTGTGGCCCATACAGGTCTGACTTCACAAGTTGTGCGATATCGTGGTAGTGCGACATCTTAGTTGTACTAATGCATGCCTGCTATAGGACATAGGATACTAGGATGAGAGAGGATACTCAATCATAAAAAAAAAAATTTAAGAGATTCCTGGGACGACCCCTTGAGAATCTTATTATAATTTCCAGTTTAACTCTTTTTTCTTATTTCCGTCCGCTCTCGCTTGTTGTTATTGAACTTGATCCTTGTTGACCAGTTATTAAATTAAAAATCTTGGTATCATTGTTGAGTTTGATTCTTGTTGACCAGTTGTTAAATTTAAATTTTTGGTATCATTGTTGAGTTGATTTCTTATCGAGATGAAATTTTACGGGCTAAAGTTTACGGTATTATCTGATGACATATATTGATGAGGACAGTGAGAAAGGTAAAACATCTACTTTGGTTATGGAACCTAGAGTTTATCGTAGCCATATTAGCTGTCATGACGAGAACGTAGGAACCTGACTTGGATGTACATACTGTAGTTATGAAACTTAGAGTCTCTCGCAGCCATACCGGTTGGCGTGGAGAAGATTCTAGGTGACATGATTATAGAGTTGCATACCTTAGTTACGGAACCTATCGTTTATCGCATCTATGCTTACTGGCGTGGCGAGGATTCTGAGTGTCTTGATTTCAGACAGACGTGTATGATTATCAGGTTGTATCTTAAATTGGTTCTTAAAGTATCATCTCAAGACTTATCTATTTATGTTATTCCAGGACTTTGTTCCATCGCTTTTTTTCTTTACTAGCAGTAAAGATACCTTCAGTCCTTAACCCAGTTCTTTTGAGCCTTATTTCTTTAAGGATCCTTGTTAGTGTGATAATTAGTGACTTGCAATTTTGGTTGTGTCTTGTATTAGTTTGACTGAGTGTGACTTGTGAGTTTGTTAGTGTTTCTTAGTTGGACATGTGAGTAGTAGGCATTAATCTAGAGATACCCATAGCATAGTACCTTGTAACAATGGTTCTAGGAGAAGTGTCATTAGAGACTGAGAGTAGGAGGAGAGCATAAAGTATCAGTGATAGTTCTCAGAGTTAGTATCAGAGCCAATATACCCGTCCTGGATAATCATGATTATGTAATTGAGTGATCTATGTAAACAATTAGGTATCAAGGAATTGTGTTAAGGATTAATGGAGCATAACGTTCAATCTGATGATTGATATCGGGCGTGTTAAAGGTAAAGAAATTTATATGCATGAGGAGTTATAATGAGGTATCATGAGTAGAGAAATATCGAAATTGGTAATGAAGATGGTGAAGCGTATCACAGATTAGTGTAACAGGCTATGAAAGGTTAAAGGGAAATACCTATACAACCATCGAGATGAGGAACCATATACATGCCCATGAGAGTAAAGAAACATGAGTGTTATAGTAGATACATGTAATCATGAGTTATAATGAACTTGATGAGATGATCCATTAATGAAGCTAGTGATATAATACCAAGAGTGCTAATGATTCTATATCGAGGATTAGTCGAGAATAACATTAATAACAGTAAGCACTCTGTGTGATGATAAATATATGATATACCAGTTGACATAAATTAAAAATCATGAAAGAAAATACAGGTGATGGTAACTTTGATCATTGGAGGTAATAGTGCAAGTGATTCGGGCAGTACAAATTTAGTACACCGTTGTAGACAATAGAGGTATTGAGTGCACCTCGAGTATTAGAGACTGTGAGCACTTATATGTAAAATTGTGGATTTATAAATTAAAGAGTGGAAATGAATTTTTACTTTGAGAATTATTGAGAAATTGAGATTGTGTCATTAAAATTTTTGAGGATTTCAAATATTCATTCAATAAACATGGTCAAGGCTACAAAGATTTTAGAAGTGATTAAAATTTATTTCGATATTGAGTATTTGACTATTGAGGAAATATATGCATTTTATTTTAAATTTGTTTGAAAAGTTAAACCTTGACGATTATTTTGAGGATTAATTTTATAGTGAATAAGAAATATATATATTAATAGATGATATACATGTGTCAGGATCTGTTGACTTGAGCATGATTGAAATGGCACCGCAGACTGACTTGGGTGTCCATCTAAAGTTGTCTTGGAAAGAACAGTATTTAGTATGGTGTGTTACACTTGGTGTGCACTGGAGTGATGAGAACAAATAGTATAGACAATTGTAGTAGGAACGAGAACTAGCAGTGGGTGTACTGAAGTAGAACAGGGGTACCTAAAGAGATAAAGGTATCAAACTTTACATGCACCAATTGACCTATAATCGTGTTAGAGGTTCTTGGTATCAGATTTTGGCATTAATAGACAGGTATGTGCAATACGGATATATTCATGGATCTTGTGGATTAATGATTAGTTGATATGGGTACCAGTGTACAGGAATAAGAATTAGTTAGTGAATGTGCTAGAGTTAAGTGTTTGTTAGAGATAGTAGATACTACAAGTAATATGTTAGCAGGTTCTTTCTTTCCCTCCTAATGTTCCTTTTTTTGTCTTTCGATTGATTGATTTTCCTAGTACTGTAGTTGTATGCATGATTTCTTGTTAGAATAAAATTGGTAGTACACCCTGACAGAGACTGCAATAACATGACAAAAGATACATGACCTATATATTTTTCTTAGATTGCATGGCTGTAGGTAGAATTTTCTTAAACCATGATCATTAGGGTTTTGACCATAGCTAAGATCTATGACAAGGTTATGACTGACAAAAAGGGACAAGATGATTAAATTTATGGATGAGCATTAATTTTAAATAAAGAATTTAGGGGTTGTTATAACAGAGTTGATGGATCATTGATTTTACGAAAATCGAGGTATGATTGAAATTCGAGGATAAATATTAACTTAAATAGAGAGTTAAGGAATTCACAGGGCAAAATTGAGGATTTAATGATTTTAGGAAGGTCTTGATATGATTAAATTGGTTATTAAAATTTAAGAAAATTAGGGAAATTATCATTATATATATTTGATTGCAAAATAGGAATTTAAAATTTTATATTACGAATGTTGCATTTGAAGATTCCGTAAGTATCGCATTGTTGAGTATTTTGAGGAAAAAGGAAATCAGGAAATAAAAATCGTTAATGGAATAGTGTCGAATTCAATTCTCGGGATGAGAATTTAGATTTGAATAAGCATCAATTGAATTTGAGTTAGAAGAGTAAGATGATTGATGGATTAGTGCTTAAAATTTAAATTTTGGGATACATATTTTTAAAAAATTTATAAATATGCATTGATTGGATTTCAATTGGAGGATTGGATATTAAATCATGGAGTATTTAGATACGAACTTAAAAATTTTGGAGGAGATTATAACAAAAATGGAATTTGATCTTTAAACATGAAGATTTTCAGGAATATGATGTTATAGAATTTTGAAAGGTTGTGAAATAATAATATGGAATTACTTCATGATTATTTGGTTTGAAATTTAAATTTTGATAGAAATAATATAATGAGTAAAGGCAATTATTGAGGATCTTAAATTTCGAGGACAAAATTTTTCTAAGGTGGATAGACTTGTAACCTCCGATTTCCAAATTTTTGAAATATTTAGATTTTAATTTATTTTAAAATATCAAGTTTATAAAATATTTTCTCCTTGAGTTTTAGTATTAGATTTTTGAGCAATGTTTGATTTTAGAAGGTGATTTGAAATCTTTTATAAAAATCATTTTTCCTAAATATCGATTTATTATAAATTAAATAGATAAATAATGATATATATAATTCTCTAGCTTCAAATATTTATTGGCTTGAAATCATAAAATTATTTAAAGGACTAGTTGTTTTCTTCATAATAAATTTTGAAATCCATTTGGGATAGTAAATAAAAAAAATTCATACTTTCTAAAGGTTTTGGAACAAGGGTTTAATTAGTAGCTAATTGGGAATTAGTTAGCCTTGGGAGCCTCTTAAAATATTTTCTTAAATTATAATCTTTTTCTTTTAAAAATTTTACAAGTTTGCCATCTCCCATTAACTAGCCAACACACCCTCATTCCCACATGAAGAACTCATTCATGTCTAATCTTGGCCATTCATTATTTGGACCAATCCTCACCCTTTATCCCACACCCTCTCTCCCTATTTAAAGTCTCTCACCCACACCATTCCCAAGAAACCCTAATCCCCAAAATTATTAGCTAGCCCTCACAAATTCCCACAAGCCATCACCATTGTTTTGTGTGCTCGTGTCCATGTATCCAGCTTTACGTGTCAGCCGTGTTGGCCTCGGGTCCGACCCCGGGTGTCCTATCGTATCCATTCATTCCTGTGTCCAGTTATTACAATATTACAACCAGATTTTTGTGTCCGACACCATCTGGACACAACCGCCGCTGTACAAACACCCAACCCTGTGTCCAACACTCGGACACGTCTTTCCCCATACCACAGTACAGCATCAACCGCCGTGTCCAACTTCAGACATGACCCAACACACTCCGACACATCCACAGAGCAAACCCTAACCCTAGATTTAACCTCGTCGAGTCGTGGCCGCCTCGGACCTCCTCACCCTCGTCGAGCCGTGGCCGCCTCGGATCCGTCGACCACCGTCGAGGTTCGACCGCCGCCGCCACAGAAGATCCAGCCGCCGCCGAGCTCCACTGTCGCCGCCGAGCTTCGCTGCCGCCTCCTCGAGACGAGCACCCGACCGCCGCCGCTTCGGGATGAACGTTCTACCGTGTCGACGCCTTGCCCGCGTGACCCCGGCGGACTTCCCCGCGTCGACGCCGAAAACCCCCCAGGTGAGCTCTTTCCTCTTCCCCTCTTTTGATTCAGTATATGTAATATTAGTTTAGTTATATAATTAATCAGTTAGTTAATTTCTTAATCAGTTAATTAATTTCTTAATTCGTTTAGTAATTAAATATATTTAGTTTAGTAATTTCATTTAATTAGTTTAGTTAATTAGAATATAATTAGTTTTATTGTTTATAATGTATGAATTTAGTTATGTATTATATAAATAAGGATTTGGTTATATTAATATGCAATTAGTTAGTTTTTAGGTAATTAGTAGTTGTGTAATAAATATAAGGGTTTTTGATTATGTAAAAAATAATAATTTTTGGTTTATATTATTAATTAAGGAATAGTTTCAATAATAAAATTTGTTCAAAAATTATTTATTGGACTAGTAGCCGATTTTACTATAGATATAAAAATATATTGGCTTTTACGTAAATTCTAAATTTTATAAATAAACTTTTATTGTAATTATTGTTCAAAATAATTTTAAAATGATTTTCATAAACTAAGGTGTTACCTTAATTACGAACAATCGACCCTTTTCTCTTATTAGCCTGGTATCCTTATCTCGATTTTCGTGTTGAACTCCGATCTTGAACTTCTTTATATAGTTTCTAGCTATTTGGACTGCTCCAGACTCATTGGAACTAACTGCTACTTCATTTGGGATCACCTTGAGAAGTATGGCATTATGTACATTCTCTGATTAGTTATATATATATATATATAAATATTTGATTGATATATATATACAAATATGTATTTTGGTATATAAATATATATTTATATACATCTATTTAGCGTATATACACATATACGTATTTTGTACAATTACTAATAGACACTTATATATATATTATATACATTTTTATTGGTATATACTCTGAGTATAAATGTGTATTATATACGTATCCCTACTAGATGACCCTAGTTGACTAGAGCCATGCCTGGCATAGCCCTGAGGCCAGGGTATTTCTATTGTGTATTAGTGTAGCATCTGATACAAGTGATATTATTATATGTTTATAGGACTGTCGGATTCTCCAGACGATACTCTGGGACAGGACATTGGTATTGACAGCTAAGGACCCAAGGCGAGTACATTCTCTGATTAGTTTCTAAATTATGATATCTCCTATGTTCACTGTATCTAGTGTAAATGTCCATGCTCTTGACACGATGGTTACACGGATTGGTGTATACGGATCTCGTCATGAGATGTTATTCCTTTTTCATGGTGTAGCTTGTACAAGACTTGTTTCCTTGTTATCTTGTGCATGTACAGACACTGATTTTCGGGGAGACTTGCTACCTCCCTAGGAAATCCCGTGCCATAGTGTACCATGATTGGATCTACTATACCAGTCAGGGGTGGGGAGTATTTTAGTATAGATATGTGATCATAACCAACTCTACATGCATCATAGCTCACCCCACATCTCACGTCGGGTGCGGCCTGACCATTTACATGCTTCGTAGCTGTTACGTGTGATTAGCCTGACCTCTACATGCATCATAGCTAACCAACGGTTAGCCTGACCTTACATGAATCATAGCTAATGACATGTAACCAGCCTGATCAAGTTCCCAAGCCGATCACATGTTTAAGCTAGTACTCACACACTTAGTCATAGGTTTCTTACTCATTGACATATTGTTTCTTTTCCTGCATTTACTTACAGTATTTCCAGTATTTCTTTTATTGTACATTTCTCGTACCTATACATGCATCTCGTATATTTCCATCTAGAACTGCTACATAGTTTATATCATTAAGATAGAACTGCTATTTAGAGATGTACTTTGCTCCTTCCTAACTGGAAAACATTTTTCCAGACTGTGACCTTAGTGGACTTGTTTCTGACACACTTGGGGATTGGATGTTACTGATTGCAGGTATGACTATTTTGTCGTTAGACTTGTCTTGTATTTCTTTGCTTGCCTTGATATCTCATCGTGCTTTATTTTATGTGGTTGAGTATTTCTAGCATTATTTATGATATCCACGTCTCCTTATGAAGTTGGGTATTCATGTGAGTTTGATTAGATAGTTACATGACCTAGACAGCGTTCTACCGCCGATGCTGCGGCATAGGCTGGACGTACCCGCGCACTCGTGCCCCTAAACCGGGTGCGGGTCGTGACAGCAGGTCCCCACTAGGCACACATAACCTAGTCACGTGCCTTAGTGAACCATCCTCAGCAATAGACAAGTCATCCATCAATCCTGCCTGCACCTGAGCTCTAAGGCTTCGCAGACCCTCATCCCGGTACTGTGTCTCTTGGATTTTCTCCATCAACCCCGACTGAATCTGCATTCCCATCATCTGCATCTCCACTCCTGGAATAATAACCTCGATGCCCAGGCAATCAAAGTCTGCTAATAAGTGGCGATCCATTGTCAAGTACATCGCTACTGGATATCTGCTCAAAGCATCAGCAACTACGTTAGCCTTCCATAGATGATACAGTAGTAAAATATCAAAATCCTTTATCAGTTTTAGCCATCTATACTACCTCATATTTATCTCTTTCTGTGTAAAGACGTACTTCCAGCTCTTGTAATCAGTTTATATTTTCACACGCTCTCTGTAAAGATAATGTCTCCACAGCTTTAGAGCAAAGATCACCGCTACTAATTACAAGTCATGAGTGGGATAGTTTCTCTTATGTGGTCATAACTGTCTAGAAGCATACGCCACCACCTTCTTGTTCTGCTCTAGAACACATCCCAATCCCTTTCCCGAAGCATCGCTATAAATGACAAATTAATCCGTCCCCGATGGCACCATCAAAACAGGCGTTGTGGTCAACCTCTTCTTTAGCTAATTAAATATAGCCTGACATTCTTCGGTCCATACGAACTGTACATCCTTCCGAGTGAGTCTAGTCAACGGCTCTGCGATCCGAGAAAAATCCTTCACAAATTTCCTGTAATACCCGGCCAATCCTAAGAAGCTTATGATCTTTGCAACAGAACTCGGAGTGGTCCAAGACTCTACAACAGCAATCTTCTTTGGATCCACCGATATCCCATCTCCAGTCACCACATGCCCAAATAACTCTATCTTATCCAGGAAGAACTCATATTTTGAGAGTTTTCTATAGAGCTTCTCCTTCGGAAGGATCTCTAGCACAATCCTTAAATGCTTCTCATGCTCTTCCGTTGTCTTCAAATAGACAAGGATAATATCTATGAATACTACTTCGAACTTATCAAGGTATTGGTGGAACACCTTGTTTATCAAGTTTATGAAGACTGCCAGGGCATTAGTCAACCCAAATGGCATCACCATAAACTCATATTGGCCATATCTTGTCTGAAATGGAGTTTTCAGAATATTTTTCTTCTTCACCTTCAACTGATGATAGCCAGACCTTAAATCAATCTTCAAAAATACCCTTGCACCGTTCAACTGATCGAAAAAGATCGTCTATCCTTGGTAGCGGGTTTTTATTTTTGATGGTGAGTTTGTTCAGTGCCTTGTAATCAATACACATTTGCACCGACCCATCTTTCTTTGGTACAAATAATATCGGGGCTCCCCAAGGCGAGAAACTCGATCTAATGAAACCCTTATCTAGCAATTCATCAACCTGCTTCTTCAGTTATGCCAGCTCGTTATTATTGATCCTATAGACCTGTTGTGACACCAGCTCTGCCCCAGGCACTAAGTCAATAAAAAATTCAAGATCTTTGTCTGGGGGCAATCCTGGTAGCTCCTCAGGAAATACGTCTAGAAAATCTATATTAATAGGGTGTGGCAAGTCCTTCTCTGTTTCCATGGCTCTACAAATAATCCTATCACTCTGCTCAACTCCTCCCCTAACAAACTCAAATTCTGGCTCTCTTGGAGGGCGGAACAGTACACGTCATCCACAACAGTATATGCTAGCATTGTGCATACTTAACCAATAAATTCCAAGGACAATGTCAAAACTCGTAAGTTCCATTACGAGTAAACTAGTATCCCAATTATGGCCTCCCAAGGTAACACGATGCCCCTTGCAAGTATCACTGACTAGGATAATGTCTCCACTAGTCGTGATCTTGAAACTCCTACTCAAGGGTTTTGTTACTAAACTATGGTTAAGCAGAAAGGATACATATATGAAGATATGCAATGCAGGTGGTGTGGGAAAGCACCATTGGCTCTGGAACTACACGCTCTAGTCTTAGGTGGCATTCTGAAAGGTTAGAAATAACAAGAATTCAATTGATATGGCACAAGATAAGGTAGTATTGAAGAAGGACAATCAACTATGAAAGAGGTCGGATTGCTCGAAAGGAATTAATAAGGGTTAGCAAGTTGAGTATATGGGATCCCTAGTTATGATTGAGTATTTTTCTATTCCTAGTATGTATATCCTATGGCAGGCTCGCAGTCGTACATCTACTTGAGTACCACTACGAGTTCGCAACCTTGTGTGAAACCTGACCTGAATGGGCCACCATAAAAAAAATTGTCATGACCCACACCCTGGATTTAGGCATGAGTCATGAGTACGTCCATCTTACGCCACAGTGTCGGCGGTAGAACGCTGTACAATATGTCACTACCATATTTTCTAAGAAAGGGTATTTTAGTAATTTCAAAATTAATTAAATATTTTGCATGTTAAATAATTATTTATTATATTATTTAATTATTGTTAGATGTTATTTATTTATTTTAGACTTGTGTTAGTGGACCTAACTAGTTTAGTTAGACTCATGGACCAACAAGTATTAATTGTTAGAATTGAGCTAATTAGAAAGCCCATTGATTAGGAGGAGGATTAATTTAATTAAACCATTAGACTAGAAGCTTCCTCCTTAATTATTTCTTCAGGAGAGGCCCCAAGGGGTATAATGGACATTACATAGTAACTTGAGGAAGGGGTAGAGAGGGCCGGCCTATATAAAAAGAGGAGGAAAGTTTTTCTCTCCTCTTTTCATTTGAAAACTAGATCTAGAATTTCACTCAACTAAATTTCTTCATTCCTACATCATTTTCTTATCAAATTTTATCCCAATTACTTCCCAAATCACCTTTGGAGACTAGTGGAGCAAGGATCTAGAAGGAGAAAGTAAGGATCTACAAGTTGGAGGCCAATTTTATCACATTTGGAGATTTTATTGGGAATCCATCTCCCAGTAGGTAAAATTTATTTTTCCCCCTTAATGTAGGTTCTAAATCTGAGATTTAACCATAAAAAATCAACCCATATGCATAGGCTACCATAGGATTTGGTTTTGTGTTCATAGGAGGCCTATTGTGAAAGTTATGGTACTTTTTATGTCAATTTTGGGAGAAGTCCAAGATTGACATTTGTTATGTGTGTCAATTGGTCCTATAGATCAATTTGGCATGTAATTATGTGTTTGGGACTAGTGTCATGTCCACAATTGGGTACGTGTAGGTCGTATCCCAATAATTTGATGATACGTGTTGATTTGGGGGTTTTCTCTCCGATACGGGACTTTGTGCATGTCATATTTTGACATAGACATGTAGATTTGTGTTTGACTCTTCGTATTGTTCATAAATAATATATTAGACTTGTTTGTGTCCTTCGGGGAACATTTATATGTGTGGTGGACTCGTGTCACAAGCGTATCCTAGATCTAGTGGGATACGGGTGTGATACACTCCATGTGTTTATGCATTTATTTCTAGATCTATTTTTTCCAATTGTTCTTAGTCATGGTGATATGAAATTATATATATGTATATATATATTGTTATGTATGTATATATATATATATATATATATATATATATACATATATATATATATATATATATATATATATATATATATATATATATATATATATATCTCTTTGTGTTAATGTATCATATATTTATGTACATATGTGTTATATATGTATATAGCTATACTTGCATATGTAATAGCTAGTAATTATAATAGAGTATAGAAATATAGTAGTGTATATATGTATATGTTAGTGTATATATATGTTATCTATATATATATATATATATATATATATATATATATATATATATATATATATATATATATATACTTATACTTATTTGTTATGTTATATATATATATATATATATATATATATATATATATATATATATATAACATAACAAATAAGTATAAGTATATATATATATATATATGTTACTATATATGTATTAATAAGGATACATATATATGTATATGGAGGAGCTTGTATATATATATAAATATATGTAGCAAGTATATATATTAGTAGTTATAGAGTGTATATATAATTGTATAGTTGATATATGTAAGTTTATATATATTTATGTGTTAGTATATATATAAGAGTGAGAGAGAGGAGGGCAGGTTTTTAGCGACAGCAGCCACGGCTATTGAAACAGCAACACCAGTAATTGCAACAGCAACAGCGGCTATAGCAACAGCAACAGCGGCTATAGCAACAGCATCAATAGCAACAGCAAAAGTTTCTGCGACGGTAGCAGTCAGCTACAGCAATAGCGACAACGTTTCAGCGACAGCGGCAGCAGCAGTATTAGCGACAACAGCAGAATCGTAGCCACAGCAGCGGTATCAGCAGTTTCAGTGACGGCGGTAGTGGTTTTAGCGACAGTTCTGCGGTAGTATATATATATATATATATATTTATTATAGTTATTTAATATATATGGTATTAGTATATATGTATGTACTTTATATTGGTATTTATGTTTTAGTATACTATATTGTAATAATTAGTGTTAGCATAATAGTTATTAATGGGTAGTTAATATATATATGAAGTTTTGGCATTTACCTTGAGATACCAAGGTATTTGGGGGTATCCAAGGTGTTGGGTTTGGGTATCAAGATTGAGGTTTATTTATGTGATACCAAGTTGGTTCAAAACCAAGGTGTCCACATAACTTTTGATAATTAGGATATATATATGTAATATTGTTTGATATATGTATATATGATATTTTATCTCCTATTTTCGTATCCTGAGATACGGTATCCTAGTATCCTAAGATATAACTTTTATGACCTAGATTTATAGTATTTGAACCCAACATCATTGAGGTAGACTCATGCAACCTAGAAATAGGTAGTTGACATAGTATGACATAGTTTGACCATAGTTTGACCGATTTGACTTAGAGTTGACCTAGTTTGACTTTTGACTTAGAAATGGCTTGTTGACCTAGAAGTTGACTGGTTTAACTTATTTTCTTTCTGAAATCTTGTATTGATGTTATATTCCATATCTAGGTCTTCGAGGCACCGTATCAGACATCTGTGAGACTATTCATTGGACTTCAGGTGATTACATTCTCTGATAGTTTTTCATTTATGATATCCTCTATGTACATTGTATTTAGTGTAGATATTCCTGTTTCTTGACACGATGGTTACACGAATTGGTATATCTGGATCTCGTGATGAGATGTTATTCCTAGTATATGGTGTATCTTGTGCAAGTCTTATTTTATTGATTATCTTGTGCATGTACATACACTGATTCTCGGGGAGATTTGTTACCTTCCTAGAATATCCAGTGCCATAGCATACCATGTTTGGATCTACTATACCAGTCGGGGGTGGGAAGTATTTTAGTGTAGATATGTGATCATACCTTCCTGTGCAAGTATTATTTTCCTGTGAGTGTTGGTCATACACCGCACGTATGACTAACCAGGCCATTATTCCTATGCAAGTTCCCAAGCTGATCATATGTTAAAGCTAGTACTCACTCACTTAGTCATTAGTATCCTTGTCCATTGACATATTGTTCATTTTTATATTTATTCTAGTATTTTTTTTATTGAGTATCTCTTGTATTTATTATGCATCTTGTATATTCACATCTATTTACTGTTACATAGTTTTTATCATTGATTAGAACTGTTGTTAGAGATGTACTCTACTCCTTTCTTGACTGGATATATTTTTCTCAGATGACACTGATGAGTGGTACCCTACACATTATGGACCTCAGGATGTTGTGGGTTTAGAGGCAAAGACACTGGCTCAGGAGGGACTTATCCCAACTGAGACAAATGACCCGGGATTTGTAGCTTCTTAGTATTCTTGTGTACTGAATTTTTCTCCATCTTATTTGTTAGTATTCTTTCAGACTCATTGATGTTATTATTTTAGACTCATGAGTTGTATGTGACTATTCTATTCTTATCACATTCGTGCTCATTTCCATCTTAGATCTGTGATTGAGTATATTGTTATTGTTGGTGGTTCATTATATTGCTAGATAAATTACCTAGACATTGTATAACTGCCGATTTTACGGCATAGGCTGGGCGTTGTTCCCGACTTGCATCCCTACATCAGGTGCGGGTCGTGACACAATAAGCCACAAGTATAATCTACAACTCACAACATATATACATCTCCACACTATACTCAATCACAGGCACTAATTTAAATGAAAACACCAAGATAATAATAAAATAATAGTCTGGATGCAGGTCCAAGGAGTCTCTCCGAAACTAAATATCCAAAGTATAATATTCAAAATACTTCAGAAAAATTGTCGGAGAACAACCCGGTCCAAAATAACTAACAAAACCAACTACTCTACTAAACTACTCCATTGTAGATGGTATCAGAGCTGCTAACTCTTCCTGATCCTCCGGAAGGACAAGATCAGGCTCTATTATGTCGCTAACATACGGTCCATAATGTGTAAGAATTGTATCATCATCGTAGTCACTTAAAATATGGTTATCCATTCAGGAAGGGAACGAGTACATCACAGTGAAAATAATTCCAACACATAGTAGAAGCTATAATACAATAAATATTAAAGAATATATGATAGCAACAAAACTAAAATCATAATAAGGTAACTAGAATAACTAAATGCTAGAGTCCTGTCATGACAAAGATGTAGTACAATATCTCCAAGCAATAAAAGAAATAACTATAATATATGGAAGAACAGATAGGAACAACTACTTTATGTAATTTGAAATACCTTGTTGATATGTGAACAACTAAGGGGTAAAATCCGACAAGCCACACGTATCGTGCGTACCTACTATTATTCCAGTAAGACCATGGGATGGAAAGGGTAGTTCACACGTCCACTAAGTATTTCTCCTGCCCACAAGTACAACATAGATTCTGAACCAGTCACGAAGAAATAACAATAATCCAAAATAGTCACGTATCTCATAATAAGAATCCATCATACTAATCCGTGTAATAAGTGTCAAGAATCAAATAATCAATACTTACCATGCATTATAGAGACTATCAAGCACTGAAAGTAATCACGAAAAAATACTCGCCTGTGGTCCTTAGCTATGGTTGGATCAGGTCCCAATTCAGAGTCAAAATCCAACGTATGATATGTTACCATGTCAAGAGATAAGTTATTTTAATTTATTTAATTCTGGAATAATTACTCATGGCATACAAATCGAGGCAATCTGTTGACCGAAAAGTCAACCGATTCAAACTCGACTTTCATGCATGATTTCCTATAGATTTTATTGTCACCAATATGTTGGAATTTATGGCTCATCTGAATTCAAATTTGTTTGAAAATTATTGCACATACTAAAATCGTATTGTGCAACAATGGTTGATTGCTAACCTAGAAGTTTTACAGAATTAATAGCACAAAAATATTTCAGATTAAATTCTGGGAAAAATATAGTCAATGATCTCAATATTAGATTTCCAAAACTTTAAACGGTTCATCATTCTGATTCCTAGTTCTCCCAAAATTGCGAAAATACTGAGACGCGTCTATTTTCGGATATGTTGTGCTCTACGAATTTTGTAGAATTTAATATTCAAAATTTCGTGAAATAACTTATGTCACGTCCCGATCTCCCACAGGCAAATCGGCCGTTCCCTCTAAGTGGGAATCACACTCGCCAGCGCTCCCGCGGAACGATCGCTTGACCCATCCGGGCGTGACGCCGCACGAGCGTGATCCACGCTCGTGCAAGGCCATGGTTCATTGGCTGGCAGCAAGAGTTCTAAGCCACAGAGTCGCACAGATTGTCCGAGTGCAGCGGAGTCATAAACGCATAGCGATTTGGTAATAGATTCACTGAGTTGACAATATAACGGAAGCATTAAAACACGAGTTGAAGTAAAGCAAGCTCTTTTATTGATATAAACAAGTGTTACAGGCGGCGTATAGCCGAGATTACAAGTCGCTCAAGCCTCTCTCTCTGAAACAGTAAAAGTGTGCCAAGTGACTACAATTGTGGAATTGTTGTACAGGCGATGATCTGGCGATGTTCACAACATTATGTCTTGTATATGTGCTTCAGTTTCGGACGCACCGTTGCTTCGGAGTGATCTCCACGCCTAAGCACGCACGTAGGAGGCATCCGCACCGAACGAGGTTCTCCCGTACCCTGCATACAAACTGGTGGATTATCAGTACATTGAATGCACTGGTGGGGAAGCTACTCGCCCGCTCGACAAATCCAAACACGTAATACAGGTTCCGTGCACCAACTATTAAGTTGTCTTTCTAGTTGCCTTAGGATCAGTTTCATGCAAGATTTGAATAGCCTAACTCGTGTGGTGCCCCGTTCCCCCTATTCGGGGAGCGCGGCTAAGAAATACTAGACGGTATCGTTCGATCGGGATAGATTGAATCAAGAACTCATCCTCGTTATGGATTTGTCTCTTCGGAATCGATTCCCATATTCAGTGGACCGTGCCCCAAGGATCGACTTAGCGGCAGAGTCAGGAGGGACCTCTCCGCTGCATTCTTTGTTGCCTAGTTTTCGCTGTCGCTTGTTGCTTTCGTGCCTTGAGTTGGTTTTCGGATTTGCTTGGGTTTTCATGAACGGTTTCGATGGATTTCATTGCTTTCGTTCTTAGGACTGCACTTCAATTCCGATAAGAAAAAGAGAGGAAGAAGTACTGATCAGCTGTTCGTGTCAATACAGGTGAACCAGCTGTAGGTGTCGCTCGAGCGGACTCCTAAAGCACTTCCTTCCTTCTTCCTTCCAACTACTAAAGTGAGTGGCTACCAACCCGATTAGCTAGCCCTACTTGCTAGTCTTCACATCTATATCTTGTATTCGTGCTTGCCCCGATCAAACGATACCCAGTAAATAACTAAAAGATATCAAGATAATAAGGGAATAGACTTGGGAAATATTGCTTGTCAAATGAAACTTGTGAACGGTTACTTACTTATATGCTTGCTCGTTTGGAATGTTCATCATATGCATAAATATAAGTTAGAATGTATATTTCTTCTTAGAACTGTGCTATGTATAGAACTCATTTTTAATGCCATAAACTGAACAGATAGGCTATACAAAAGTAAATCTTGCCCTGTACTGCCCTGCTCCTGATATGCCCTGATTTGCCTCGATTGCTAACTTAGTGTACTGTGTTGATCACGGACAACTTGTGCACAAGGTCTTAGTTCCTGCGGACGGTCGCTGGGGCACCGGCACCGGTCCGATCTGGACGGAACTCATGATAGTCGCCTGCTATAGGACGGAATGCCTTGGGACGTCCTAATCTATGCGTCGTACGGCACTCCGTACTGAGACTAGCCCGTCCATTATGGCAACGTGCCAGTGATCCCCCTTGTATATTTAAACCTGTTGCTACTAACTTGTGTCTTCTTGGCAGGGAAGGCAAGGTAAGTATTATGCAGGTGGTTCAGACGGGCAGGTAAATGTCACCGAACGGTGGCGAGTTATTTCAATGATTCTATATATATGTCTTGCTGTAAAATGAACTAAGGCAAGATAGAAACCCACAAATATGCATGCTTCACTAAAACAACGTATTGATTGGTACAGTTGGGATAGCTTGCCTTCACCAGTACGTTTCGATGTACTGACCCTCGTTGAAACAGGTTCCCTGCGCTAAGGAGAGCCGAGCGAGGAGCAGGAGACAAACCCCCAATCCAGTTCAGCTGTAGGCATGCCTCGACCGTGCCAACCTTTGAAGCATTTTGAAGAAGAAGAAGCATTTTGAAGTTACAAGCTAGCCACCAAGCAACCATGCAACTTCGTGGCAAGGCAGTCGTTCCGACCCAAGGTCTTATATTTTGAGTTTAGTAAAGGATGTAATGTACAGGACTGCTATCTCATTTTGTGTCAACACTTTTGTAAGCCCATAGAGGCAATCCTTATGACTCAGTTCAAGGAGTCTGTAATAGATGTTCATATTATCAATAAAAGAGAACTTTTCCATATTTTAATATGTGTTTCAATTATCTGCGTACTCTGAATATGTGCTCGCTATGCGAAACAAAAATACTTAGCCTTGTGCGGTGCGCAACCTAGGCCTACACGGCGGTCACGCCCGGGGGACGACTAACGATTCCACAGGATCGGGGCGTGACATGTTGGTATCAGAGCACAGATTCAAGTTCCTTTGACTCTTAAACTGGAAAAGTTCCCTTAACAATAAATCCCTGTGCGAACTCCTGAACTCGTTAAGGCCAAAATGAGATACGTTCATGCAATAAGTCCATAATACATTATGATCCTGATGTAATTTACTTTCTTTACAAGGAACGATGCAAGCGCAACCATCAGCGCTAGCGCCAGGCGAGACAAGGACTCAGGGGAGCAGTTCCGGAACTTCAGGAAGCTCTCGGAGCCAACGGGGCATGTCTCAATCAGATTCCCTTCAGCAGGTGATGCAAATGTTCACGGAGCAACGACAGAGGGATGATGCCCACCAAGCCAAGTTCGAGAGCAACCTAGAGGCCCGGCTCTCAGTCCAACAAAAGCAGGTAGATACCCTGCAACAGCTTGTTCAGACCCTGGCCTCCAACCATTCTGCCGCAACGACAGCTACACCAGTGGAGCAGCCAGCGCTTGAAGTCGAACCACCGCCCGCGCCAAGGACGAGGGAAGTGACTGCCTTCGCTTTTGGCAACTTCAAGAAGGTCTGCAATACGATATTTGATGGGACTGAGGACCCGATCGTGGCCCTAGATTGGCTCGCCGAGCTTGAAGATCATTTTTCTCTCCTAGAAGTGCCGGAAGACAAGCGCGTCACCTGTGCCCAATTACTGCTCCGCCTCAATGCGCACGACTGGTGGGACGTGCATCGACGATCTCTTCAACCTGGCCCTGGAGAGGAGACGATCGCGTGGACGACTTTTCGTGCCATATTTGAGGAGGAGTTTATACCCCCGCCTCTACGCCGTCAACGGGAAAACAATTTCGTCCAACTCCGGCAGGGCAGCATGACGGTGAAGCAATACTCGGCAGAATTCAACAAACTGGCCAAGTTTGCTACCGCTTATCTACCGGATGCAGTGAGTCGTGCCAGACGATTCGAAGGAGGGCTACGTCCTGGCATCCACGGGCACGTAGCCGTTCCGCAGTATCAGACAATGAGGGAAGTCTTAAACCATGCCCTCTCCCTGGAACCGTAGTATCCTCACATTGCTGCCGGCGCTGTGCAAACTTCCAATCACAAACGCCAAGGCAATGATAGAGGAAATAACGCTGCAAAGCGTCCAAATAACGGCAGTAAACAGCGTGGAGACACCAACAAGACCTACAACTTTTGTAGGAAGCCAGGGCATATCGAAAAAGATTATCGCCGCAAGCTTGGGACTTGCCTCCGTTGCGGCGATCCAGGCCATCAGATTAGCAGCTGTCCGCGTCGTCCACCGCAACAACCAGATCAGACTCCGGCTCCTCAGGCAAATCGAGCGACGCCTCAGCCAGGGCGTAATCAAGCTCAAGGCCGAGTCTACACCATAACACGGGAAGAAGCATTAGCTTCGGATACCATCGTGTCAGGTACTTTGCTTTTCAATAATATACCTGCTCGCGTTCTATTTGATTCAGGTGCAACCCATAGCTTTATTTCTACAAACTTCCCCACGGAGAACAATGTAAAAATGACTCCATTGCATTTAGATTTAAGCGTTAGCACCCCATCTGGTACAAAAATTCCTGTCTGTTCAACATGCCTAGGCGGTTATATCTGTATTGGGGAGAGAAAGCTGTCACTTGATGTTTTAGTTCTTGATGTGCGGGACTACGATATCATTTTGGGAATGGATTGGCTCGGCGCGTGTGCGGCAACTATTGAGTGTGCAGAGAAGCGAGTCATTTTCCGTCTGCCCGGAGAAGCCGTGTTCTGTTACACCAGTAGTCCAGCGAACAATGCGACCAGGGCCTGCATGGTGATTTCGGCAAAATCTGCTCGGCGAATGCTCTACACAGGCTGCGAGGGATTCCTAGCATCGGTTCGGGACACACGGCAGGACTACGCAAACGTAGAGTCTACTTCCGTTGAGGCAGAGTTCCCCAATGTGTTCCCGAGCGAACTACCCGGTATGCCGCCAGACCGAGAGATTGAATTCACTATCGACACATTTCCAAATACACAGCCAATTTCCAAGCCTCCGTACAGAATGGCACCTGCAGAGCTGAATGAATTAAAGTGCCAACTCCAAGAATTACTTGATCGTGGGTTCATCCGTCCGAGCGTGTCTCCTTGGGGCGCTCCTATGCTCTTTGTGAAGAAGAAGGACGGAACTTTACGCCT
The DNA here is from genome assembly GCA_036927795.1 of Iris macrosiphon. Lineage (NCBI taxonomy): Eukaryota > Viridiplantae > Streptophyta > Magnoliopsida > Asparagales > Iridaceae > Iris > Iris macrosiphon. Next base: position 735,705 of record JAYESA010000028.1, on the reverse strand, counting down.
CTGCATAGACTACAGAGAATTAAACAAAGTCACAGTCAGAAACAAATATCCTCTGCCATGGATAGACGACTTGTTTGATCAGTTACAAGGGGCAACGGTGTTTTCTAAGATTGATCTTCGCTCGGGTTACCACCAGCTAAAGATTAAGCCAGAAGACGTGCCCAAGACTGCTTTCAGAACCCGCTACGGCCATTACGAGTTTTTTGTGATGCCGTTTGGACTGATGAATGCTCCTGCTGCATTCATGGATATGATGAACCATGTATTTAGGCCATTCATCGATAAATTCGTGGTGGTGTTTATCGATGACATCTTAGTGTACTCGAAGACTAGGGATGAGCACGCAGGACACCTGCGGATGGTGCTGCAAACCCTTCGAGACCACAAGTTGTACGCCAAATTAAGCAAATCAGAATTTTGGCTAGACAGTATCTCGTTTTTGGGGCATATCATCTCCTCGGAAGGCATCTCAGTTGATCCGAAGAAGGTGGAAGCCATTACACAGTGGAAACATCCGAAGTCAGCTAGCGACATCCGAAGTTTCCTTGGTCTGGCAGGGTACTACCGTAGGTTCATACAGAACTTTGCTAGAATCGCTTCACCTTTGACTCAGTTGACACGGAAGGGTGCAAAGTTTTTTTGGACGGACGACTGTGAAGCTTCGTTTACGGAGTTAAAGCAGCGCCTCGTCTCAGCACCAATTCTCACTCTGCCGAACGGACCGGATGACTTTAAAATATATAGTGATGCCTCAGGAAAGGGTCTAGGATGTGTCCTGATGTAGCGCGATAAGGTGATAGCCTACGCGTCTCGACAGCTAAAGCCTCACGAGCAGAACTACCCAACGCATGACCTCGAACTTGCCGCGATAGTGTTTGTATTGAAGCTGTGGCATCACTATCTTTATGGCGTGCCGTGTGAAATTTATACGGACCATAAGAGCCTGAAATATTTGTACACTCAGAAGGATTTGAATCTTCGGCAGCGGCGATGGCTTGAACTCCTGAGCGACTTCGATCTCACGATCAGATACACACCTGGAAAGGGGAACGTAGTAGCTGACGCGTTGAGTCGAGTGTTTATAGGGAGTTTGGTTATTGATGATAGGCTGCGCCAAGATCTTGAATCACTGGGTATTACACTGAAAATAAGATATAAGAAGTGGGCGCAAGTAGCCCAATTGCGCCTCGAACCCGACTTGTTACACAAAGTGAAGGCCACTCAGAAGGACGACCCGTTCCTGCAGAAGATTCATGCCCTCATCTTGGCAGGAAAGGCGTCCGACTTTGCGGTAAGTACGGATGGGATGCTTCGAGTAAAGGGAAGACTATGTATTCCGAACGACGCGGCCCTCAGACAAGAGATACTCACGGAAGCCCACTATGCTAGTTATACTTCTCATCTGGGTAGCACTAAGATGTATCGGGATCTCCGCACGACGTTTTGGTGGCACGGCTTAAAATGAGATGTGGCGCAGTTTTTGTCGCATTGCATGGCTTGTCAACGAGTGAAGGCCGAACACCAGAAACCAGGCGGAGAGCTGCAGAACCTTACTATTCCGGAGTGGAAATGGGATAATATAACGATGGATTTTATTGTTGGCTTGCCGAGGACGCAACGGGGACACGATGCAGTCTGGGTTATCGTCGATCGACTCACCAAGTCAGCTCACTTTCTGCCTATCAAGTCTACTTGGAGTGCCGACCGCCTGGCTCAGTTATACCTCAACAAAATCGTTCGGCTCCACGGCGTGCCCGTAACCATAGTCTCCGATCGAGATGGTCGATTCATATCACGTTTCTGGGGAAGCCTGCAGTCAGCAATGGGGACGAAGTTGAAATTCAGCTCTGCCTACCATCCACAGACCGATGGCCAAACAGAACGCGTCAACCAGATCCTCGAAGGCATGCTGCGACTCTACGCCTTGGATACGAAGACTAGTTGGGACCTTCATCTACCTCTAGCTGAATTTGCTTACAACAATAGTTATCAATCAAGCATCCAAATGGCGCCGTATGAGGCGTTATACGGGCAAAAGTGCAGATCTCCTATCTGTTGGGACGAAGTTGGGGAGCGGCAAGTACTTGGCCCTGAGCTCGTAGAGCAGACCGTCCAGAAGGTTCGGCTGATTCGGGACAGATTAAAGATAGCTCAAAGTCGTCAGAAGAGCTATACGGATGTTCATCGCAGACCGCTAGAGTTTCAAGTAGGAGACCGGGTATTCCTCAAGGTCTCGCCCATGCGAGGGGTCAGCAGGTTCGGAGCAAAGGGAAAGCTAAGTCCACGATTTGTCGGCCCGTTCGAAATACTAAAGCGGGTTGCCTCAGTTGCTTATCAGATCGCCCTACCACCATCCCTAGCTGACGTACATGATATTTTCCATGTTTCCCAACTTAGAAAATATGTGTACGATCCAAGCCACGTGGTAGACCTGGGACAACTGAACCTTCAGCCCGACTTGACGTATGTAGAACAGCCGGTCCAAATTTTGGATAGAAAAAAAAAGCTGCTTCGGACCCGTTCAGTTCCTCTAGTGCGCGTGCTTTGGCGGAATCACTCTGTCGAAGAGTCTACTTGGGAGCTCGAATCTGAAATAAGGGAAAGGTTCCCCTCATTATTTTCTAGTGGTAGGTTCTATCCCTTAAGTTTCGGGATGAAACTTCCAATTAGTTGGGTAGGATGTGGTGCCCCGTTCCCCCTATTCGGGGAGCGCGGCTAAGAAATACTAGACGGTATCGTTCGATCGGGATAGATTGAATCAAGAACTCATCCTCGTTATGGATTTGTCTCTTCGGAATTGATTCCCATATTCAGTGGACCGTGCCCCAAGGATCGACTTAGCGGCAGAGTCAGGAGGGACCTCTCCGCTGCATTCTTTGTTGCCTAGTTTTCGCTGTCGCTTGTTGCTTTCGTGCCTTGAGTTGGTTTTCGGATTTGCTTGGGTTTTCTTGAACGGTTTCGATAGATTTCATTGCTTTCGTTCTTAGGACTGCACTTCAATTCCGATAAGGGAAAGAGAGGAAGAAGTACTGATCAGCTGTTCGTGTCAATACAGGTGAACCAGCTGTAGGTGTCGCTCGAGCGGACTCCTAAAGCACTTCCTTCCTTCTTCCTTCCAACTACTAAAGTGAGTGGCTACCAACCCGATTAGCTAGCCCTACTTGCTAGTCTTCACATCTATATCTTGTATTCGTGCTTGCCCCGATCAAACGATACCCAGTAAATAACTAAAAGATATCAAGATAATAAGGGAATAGACTTGGGAAATATTGCTTGTCAAATGAAACTTGTGAACGGTTACTTACTTATATGCTTGCTCGTTTGGAATGTTCATCATATGCATAAATATAAGTTAGAATGTATATTTCTTCTTAGAACTGTGCTTTGTATAGAACTCATTTTCAATGCCATAAACTGAACAGATAGGCTATACAAAAGTAAATCTTGCCCTGTACTGCCCTGCTCCTGATATGCCCTGATTTGCCTCGATTGCTAACTTAGTGTACTGTGTTGATCACGGACAACTTGTGCACAAGGTCTTAGTTCCTGCGGACGGTCGCTGGGGCACCGGCACCGGTCCGATCTGGACGGAACTCATGACAGTCGCCTGCTATAGGACGGAATGCCTTGGGACGTCCTAATCTATGCGTCGTACGGCACTCCGTACTGAGACTAGCCCGTCCATTATGGCAACGTGCCAGTGATCCCCCTTGTATATTTAAACCTGTTGCTACTAACTTGTGTCTTCTTGGCAGGGAAGGCAAGGTAAGTATTATGCAGGTGGTTCAGACGGGCAGGTAAATGTCACCGAACGGTGGCGAGTTATTTCAATGATTCTATATATATGTCTTGCTGTAAAATGAACTAAGGCAAGATAGAAACCCACAAATATGCATGCTTCACTAAAACAACGTATTGATTGGTACAGTTGGGATAGCTTGCCTTCACCAGTACGTTTCGATGTACTGACCCTCGTTGAAACAGGTTCCCTGCGCTAAGGAGAGCCGAGCGAGGAGCAGGAGACAAACCCCCAATCCAGTTCAGCTGTAGGCATGCCTCGACCGTGCCAACCTTTGAAGCATTTTGAAGAAGAAGAAATATTTTGAAGTTACAAGCTAGCCACCAAGCACCCATGCAACTTCGTGGCAAGGCAGTCGTTCCGACCCAAGGTCTTATATTTTGAGTTTAGTAAAGGATGTAATGTACAGGACTGCTATCTCATTTTGTGTCAACACTTTTGTAAGCCCATAGAGGCAATCCTTATGACTCAGTTCAAGGAGTCTGTAATAGATGTTCATATTATCAATAAAAGAGAACTTTTCCATATTTCAATATGTGTTTCAATTATCTGCGTACTCTGAATATGTGCTCGCTATGCGAAACAAAAATACTTAGCCTTGTGTGGTGCGCAACCTAGGCCCGCACGGCGGTCACGCCCGGGGGACGACTAACGATTCCACGGGATCGGGGCATGACAACTCGTGTGGCAGTGCGCCTTGCAACATGAGAGGAAATACGGCAAGACTTACCATTTAGCCTTCCCTGTCCAAGGCAAACATTATAAATTCATGCACGGGCAAGTATAAACATTCAGGAGACATAGCATATGCAACACGAGAGTCATTAAACGGGACAAGGTTTGGAGTGCTCAATTATTCTTCGATGTGATATAATGACTCGCACACGGGTAGTCGCTAAGCAAGGATGACTAATCTATATGAACATGAGTCGCTGGCATAGCCATAAAGGACTAATCCCAGACGAGAATGGAACGCAACGAGAGCACACGATGCGCTACGAACCATCTCGCCCGTACACGATGGATTGTACATGTAGTCCAAGGCCAAGATGGAATGCAACCAAGTACACGATGCGCTACAAACCATCTTGCCAGCACACGATAGACTACACGTGATGTGGTCCTAGGCCAAGTGGAATGCAACAAAAGTACAAGAGGCGCTACTAACCACTCGCCTGCACACGATGGACCATACTTGAAGTTCCATCCGGATCGGAGCGGCCCCAGTGCCCCGGAACCGTCCGTGGAACTATACCTCGTTTCCGAGTTGTCCGCGACATACACTTATTGGTTTCTTTTCCAATTCTATTATTTCGCCAAGCAGGCTACGTAAGTTTTGCCAAGCAGGCTATGTGAGTTTCGCCAAGCAGGCTACGTGAGTTTTGCCAAGCAGGCTATGTGAGTTTTGCCGAGCAGGCTACATGAGTACGTGATTTGTTATTTCGCCAGCAGGCTACGTGAGTATACGAGAACATGCGAACACGGATACTTGCAGGTTCGTTCAGGCACGGAACGTCTACTTAGTAGTCTTCCGGGGTTTGGATGAAAACAAGGCAACATTCAAGCAGACAAGCATGCGTTTCTAAGGAACATAAGTAAATACGTTTGCTCGGGCCCGAAGGTAAACCGAGAGTTAGATCGTTAGGGGACTCGGCATGCGAGGGTCTGAATATAAGCAGAATTTTAATTTTCATGTTCTAGCATAAGCAGTACGAGTTGGGATTATTCCCTTAGCTAGGTGCGTTGGATTTATTAGCATGCAGGGGGTGAATCACCTAGCGACTAACATGAATATTCCAGATTTTATGTGTGCTGGCTAAGCAAAGACTAGTTCACCGTAGCCACCCACCTTAACGATGATTCGCCTCGGTAGAGCGATACATCAAGCGAGCCTCTGAAAGCCTTAGCCAGATTCCTGTAGGGACAAGTCTGGATATCCTTTGCTTCTCGTTTGAGGCAAAGCGGGTCGGGACAGTTACACTTTTGTCGATTGAAACGGCAGTCCGCTAGAACGGAACGGGGTGTTACATCCTACCCAACTCAGAAAAAGTCTCATCCTCGAGACTTACTAAGGACAAGCAGTAATCTATGGTTAAGGCAATCCTAGACAAGTCGTTGCACTTGTTCATTTGGATATTCACTTACATAAGCGTCAAAATCAGCATATCGCTTAGACTGGATCGTGTGCACTTTCGAAATGCATTTCTAGCGTGAACACGTCAACCAGCCTAGTGATAGCGAAGTCTTAGCACTCGAGTTCACATTTTCTTAAGTCTTGGATGGTGCACTAGTTCAAGGTGTCCCTCGAATAGATACATTCAACCAAACTTAGAGTCAGTGAAATTGGACAAGCTACTGCGATACACTCAAGGGTTCGCACAGGTTGGCACAAAGGCCACTCGCAGCACAGCAACATACAAGCAAGCATATCATATCATTCAAAACGCATTTTGAAAGTATTTAGACTTATTATTGGAACATCCCATCGAGGCATTGAGAGAGAGCGTGCACATAACCCACGAACGAGCTTTCGAAATAGAGATATCGAATCGAAGTCCAAAGGCGTAGAAGCCAGGCTCTGATACCAACATGTCATGCCCCGATCTCCAGCAGGCAAATCAGTCATTCCCGCTAGGCGGGAATCACCCTCGCCAGCGCTCCCGAGGAACGATCGCTTCACCCATCCGGGCGTGATACCGCACGAGCGTGATCCATGCCCGTGCAAGGCTATGGTTCATTGGCTGGCAGCAAGAGTTCTAAGCCACAGAGTTGTACAGATTGTCCGAGTGCAGCGAAGTCATAAACGCATAGCGATTTGGTAACAGGTTCACTGAGTTGACAATATAGCAGAAGCATTGAAACACGAGTTGAAGTAAAGCAAGCTCTTTTATTGATATAAACAAGTGTTACAGGCAGCGTATAGCCGAGATTACAAGTCGCTCAAGCCTCTCTCTCGAAAACAGTAAAAGCGTGCCAAGTGGCTACAATTGTGGAATGGTTGTACAGGCGATGATCTGGCGATGTTCACAATATTATGTCTTATATATGTGCTTTAGTTTCGGATGCACCGTTGCTTCGGAGTGATCTCCACGCCTAAGCATGCACGTAGGAGGCATCCGCACCGAACGAGGTTCTCCTGCACCCTGCATACAAACTGGTGGATTATCAGTACATTAAATGCACTGGTAGGGAAGCTACTCGCCCGTTCGACAAATCCAAACACGTAATACAGGTTCCGTGCACCAACTATTAAGTTATCTTTCTAGTTGCCTTAGGATCAGTTTCATGCAAGATTTGAATAGCCTAACTCGTATGGCAGTGCGCCGTGCAACATGAGAGAAAACACGGCGAGACTTACCATTTAGCCTTCCCTGTCCAAGGCAAACATTATAAATTCATGCACGGGCAAGTATAAACATTCAAGAGACATAGCATATGCAATACGAGAGTCATTAAACAGGATAAGGTTTGGAGTGCTCAATTGTTCTTCGATGCGATGTAATGACTCGCACGTGGGTAGCCGCTAAGCGAGGATGACTTATCTATATGAACATGAGTCGCTGGTATAACCATAAAGGACTAATCCCAGACGAGAATGGAATGCAACGAGAGCACACAATGCGGTACAAACCATCTCGCCCGTACACGATGGATTGCACATGTAGTCCAAGGCCAAGATAGAATGCAACTAAGTACACGATGCGCTATAAACCATCTTGCCAGCACACGATAGACCATACGTGATGTGGTCCTAGGCCAAGTGGAATGCAACGAAAGTACAAGAGGCACTACAAACTACTCGCCTGCACACGATGGACCACACTTGAAGTTCCAACCGGATCGGAGCGGCCCTAGTGCCCCGGAACCGTCTGTGGAACTATACCTCGTTTCCGAGTTATCCGTGACATGCACTTATTGGTTTTTTTTCCAATTCCATTATTTCGCCAAGCAGGCTACGTGAGTTTTGCCAAGCAGGCTACGTGAGTTTCGCCAAGCAGGCTACGTGAGTTTTGCCGAGCAGGCTACGTGAGTTTCGCCGAGCAAGCTACATGAGTACGTGATTTATTATTTCGCCAGCAGTCTACGTGAGTACACGAGAACATGCGAACACGGATACATGTAGGTTCGTTCAGGCACGGAACGACTACTTAGTAGTCTTCGGGGGTTTGGATAAAAACAAGGCAACATTCAAGCAGACAAGCATGTGTTTCTAAGGAACATAACTAAACACGTTTGCTCGGGCCCGAAGGTAAACCGAGAGTTAGATCATTAGGGGACTTGGCATACGAGGGTCTGAATATAAGCAGAATTTCAATTTCCATGTTCTAGCATAAGCAATACGAGTTGGGATTATTCCCTGAGCTAGGTGCATTGGATTTATTAGCATGCAGGGGGTGAATCACCTAGCGACTAACATGAATATTCCAGATTTTATGTGTGCTGGCTAAGAAAAGACAAGTTCACCGTAGCCACCCACCTTAGCGATGATTCGCCTCGGTAGAGCGATACGTCAAGCTAGCCTCTGAAAGCCTTAGCCGAATTCCTGTAGGGACAAGTCTGGATATCCTTTGCTTCTCGTTTGAGGCAAAGCGGGTCGGGACAGTTGCACTTTTGCCGATTAAAATGGCAGTCCGCTAGAACGGAACGGGGTGTTACAACTTACATATTCAGAAATCTAACCTCAATACGGTTATAACACAAGGAACTGGGCCACGTTTGGAGTCCGGAGCTATGAGTAATGACTTCTGGAAGATAAAGGAAACCCTAGATGACAATTCCTCAAAATCGGCTAAAAAACCCTAAAAATTATAACCAGAATACTATATATACAGAGGAGAGAGAACGAACCACTGCTCGGAGTGTGCCACATGGCAGCAATCCATTATAGCCCGCTCAAATCGAACGTCCAGGATTCAACCCGGCTTAGCTCGGCTGAGTCCGAGTTGAATTCGGACTTGGCCCTTCTCGGCTCGAGGTCGGTTCGGTGACCCGACTCGACTCACACTCACCCCCCTCTCTCACTGACTGCTGGGCCCCACTGTCTGTGCCGCTGTGGCTGACACGCGGGACAGGCTGGCTACTGATTGGGTAGGTTGGTTTTATTAGGGTTTTCTTTTCCTGAAAATTAGTTTTTAATTTAATTTTGCCTAATTAACTCAAAATAAGTGTTAAAAATAATCAAAAAATTGTCATAAAATTCTTAAAAATATATTTGATTATTTAGAACCTAAAATAAAATTTTGGAATTTTTTGATTATGTTTGACCTAAAATAAACTGTTAAAAGTCCTAGGAAATTAGTGTTACTAGTTTTTAATTAACCAAAAATTATGGAAAATTTCTAATAGCCCCAAATTAACCTAATAATAACATTTAATCTAGAATTTCATGATTCGGAGGTTACACTTTTCCTTCACTGGAATAACTGGTGCTCCCCTTGGTGATCACTGGCTCGAATAAATATCTTTGATTTCAGTTCTTCTATATCTTGGTACAGTATGTCTAGCTCTAATGGTGTCATTTGGTAAACTTCACAAGATATTGGTCCTGCTCCAGGAATTAACTCTATAAAAAACTCAATATCTCTTACTGGGGGTAACCATGGTAGTTCTTCTGTGAAGACGTCTTTGAACTCCTAAACTATCTCGGGGAGTTATTCTTCTGCTATCACTGTCGTTGCGATCCTTTATACATAATGGTCTCCCACAGATATGTCAAAAGGGAAACCTTTCTTGCCCGGGATAATAAATAATACCATACCCTTATGGCAATCTATCATAGCATGACTGTCTCTCAGCTAGTCCATGCCTAAGATAAAGTCAAAGTTACCTATAGGAAACTCGATCAACCGTGATGCTAGTGAACACCCACATACTATGACCAGATACGCTATACATATTCTACTAACTCCTATAAGCCCATTACCAATAAGTATATTCTACCTCTCTATCAACGCCTCGAACTCCTTGCCTCTGCATCATTGGACAATTGATAATTCAATTATCTGGATTGCCATACCTCATACACAACCTATTGTCTACCCTACATACATTTCTAGTATAGATTCCCTTCCCACAATAAGTATAACCTGCTGGTGCTCCCTAGCATTGTTGTTGTTGTTGCCTTGGCTGCGGTCGAGCCATTGCTATCCCCGTCAAAACTGCCGCCCTCCTTGGCGCTGAATCATGGATGCGGACGCCAAGTAATGGTGCTGACGTCCGAGGTTCTTCTCCACCTCCTCCTCCACTCTGAATATGAGTCCTATTTGGGCCTCATGTCCGTGTCGATAACCTCTGCATGGTAAGCTCGTTCCTTTGAGCTATTATCAGTACTTCTTCATAAGTCTGGTAGTTGTGCCCCTCTACTAGTTATAGAATATCCAGATGAAGTCCTTGCTAGAACCTCATTGCTCTATCCGACTCTGTAGCCATCATAGTCAGAGCGAATCTACTCAGCCTACAAAACTCGGAATCATATCTATCCACTGTTCTACCGGCCTACTTAAGGATAATAAATCTCTGCTGCAGCTCATACTGCGCTACGACTATAAAATATTTAGCCCTGAATCGAGCCCTGAAACTGTTCCAAGAGATAGGATACCTCAATCCAACCTCTACTGAAATCCACCAATCACGGGCAAGGTTTGGAAGCTGCAATCGAACTTGATCAACTTGTTCCTCCGCCGGAACCTTTGCCGCCGCTAGAATGACTTCAATGTCTTAGAGCCATGTATCTGCCATAATGGCATCCTTCGTGCTGTTAAAGTATCTCGGGTTAAGTCGACAAAATCTAACCGACGTGCCCGAATCATTCCTTTCTCCTCTTTCCAGGACCGTCTGCAAACCCTGACTCAACAAGACATTCTGCTCTTATTGTTAAAACTGCTGATGTTGTTGCATTGTTATTTATTGCTGCTACATAGCCATCATTCCCCAGAGGATCTCCAGTAACGTCGGGGTGTCAACTACCACTAGTATTGCTGGTACTACTGGGGATACGAGAATCATAAAGGCTGGTTGCTCAATATCTCTAATTTCTGGTGTCACCCTCACTTTTTCAGCTAAGGATAGTTTGATAATTTGGAATGGGTAATTTTTTTTAGGAATTTAATATTGAATATTATTGTGATGATTGTATTAATTAAGTTGAGCTATAATTATTTGTGGCTAGTATTATTTATTTAGAGGCTTGTGCTAATTAGTTTAGTTAGAAAGACTAGCCAATATTTAGACTTGACACATATAGACATATTTAGATTGGTCATGACAATTAGTGAGCCCAACTTGGACCCAAGCCCATTAGTCATTCCACTAATTAAATTAAGAAGAATTAGTTTAATTACAATTAGTTAAAGACTTCCAAAAGTATCCACCCATAATTATTTCCTATAATCCACCATGTAGGGATAACATGGACATTTGATTTTGCTTGGGGAAGGGGGAATAGGCCGGCCACTATTAGAGGGGGGAGGTTCTTCTCTCTCTCCTCATTTGCATTTTATTTTGCTTCCAAATTTTAGATCCCCAATTTCCTTTTTTTCTTCCATTAATTTTTTACACAATTTATCACCAATTTTATTCTCAAATTCATCACTCTTGGAGCCTTGGAGCTTGGAGAAGCAAGGAGCACAAGGAGGAGGAACTTTAGATCTAAAAATTGTGTCTAGATCATATCCAATTGCATTTTTTTGGGAATCCATCTTCCAATTGGTTATTCCTAAATTTCTATCTCATTATGGCTTCTTAATCATGCATTTGACTATTAGGAATGATCCTATAGGACTACCTATAGGAACAAGTTCTAGGCTATTTGGCTATGTAATGTGAGTTCTATTTGGAGTTTTGTGTGCATGTTGGGGGAATTATGAATTTGACACATCAATTAAGTGTATGAGACCAATTAGATCTAATTAGACTTAGATCGGGGTTATAGGACTAGGTACGTATCCACAATTGGATACGTGTAGTTCGTATCATGGCATTTTAGTGATACGGTTTGGTTTAGGGGTTTTTCCTTTGACACGGGGGTGTGCACATGTCATATTTTTCTATGGATACGTAGGTGAGTAGCTAGTACTTTATATTGCTTGTAATTATAATTTTAGACTTGCTCGTATCCTTGGTAGGACTTTTGGTGGTGTGTTGGAGCCATTCGTAAGCGTATCATAGATTGAGTGCGACACGGGTATGGTGCACTCCCATGTTTGTTGTGTTGCATTCTATTTTAAATTAATTTGTGTTTATCTATTTGAGTATTATTATTGATGTACATATGATATATATATATATAGTGATTATGTATTCATCTACCTATATTTATAGCATGTATTATGGTGTATTGGTTGTATATATGGATAAGGGATTTGCATTATGGATAGGTATTGATGTTGTTCACTGTTATGGAATGGTTTGTGCACATGAGTGTTGTTCCACTATCAGTTGGTTTGTGGATGTTTGGGGAGAGATTTAAGTACTATGGTGTGTTTATAGTATAGGAGGTCGGGTTGGGGAAGTGCCAAAGCTTGTTGTGCTACAGCACAACAGCAACTAATTGGCTAAGGGCTTCGCTGTGCTGTGCACAAGCGTGTACAAAAGGAGGTTGCAACAGCAATAAACTAGAGGAGGGGTTCGGTCATTGTGATAGGGGTTTACCTAGAGTTGAGGAAGTGAAGAGTAAAGAAACAACAGCAGTAGCCATCCTAGGTATAAACAATTACCTGCATCAAGTAGTATAATTGAGACCATTTGTTCACTGATGCGGTTGGTTTCTTACAACCATAAGTTAATTGCTGAACAGAGCATGATGAAGAGCAAAGGGTATGGATATATGAGCTACTAAGGTTAGAATAAGGTGGGATGGACTTGAGGTCAATCCAGCAGAGTGTAGGCTTAAGATTGTTGATGAGGGTGCTTCGGGGATGAGTTCATGTGGTAGATATGTAGGTGTGTGACTTCATTTAAGATTGCAGCAAATTGTAATAATATAGTGGCAATAGAGCACTATATTTGGCATGACAATGGGTGCAGATACTTGGTGAAGGTGCAAATAGAATAGATTATGATGTTGAGGTTGAGGTTATGTGAGTATTTTTGCATGTAAATAATTAGACCTGTGCTTGGTATGTGTGAGTGTCAGTTAGAGTGTAGCAGTGGATGAGAGAGAGTGCCAGTGTGGTGTGGGTATCAGTAATACCTTAGGGAATAGGTTAAGGGTATTGAATTAAGGAGTATCAGTCAAAGGTAAAATGATTATGTGTAAGATATTAGTTACAGTTGGGGTTGTGGCCTAGGGTTTTGAGTATAGGTGAGATATTAGGTATCTTAGTTATCTGAGTTAGGTATTGGTGGTAAGGTATGGTTGGGATACCAAGTTGTGGTTAAGGCAGTGAGTCGGTTACCAAAGCTAGTGAGATATATATTAAATATTAGATATAACTAGTATATATGTATGGTATCCTAGTATCTTTAAATTAGCTAGTGGACCTACTAATCTAGGTATAACCTAGTATCAATTGATAATTACTAGTTTAGACTTGTTATCACTCTAGAAGCTAGGTATGGACCAAAATCAAGGTAATGGCCTAGTTTGGCTAGCATAACTCAGGAATGGCCTGGAAAGCATACCTTAGTGCATTTTAACTTATTTATCATTCATTACACATATTTTGACAGGATATTTCCTAAATAGGATTGTGTGGCACCAGCTTGGGCATCGAAAGACACTTTGCTCAGGACCAGAGGCGAGTATATTTCTCGGTTAGTTTTTATTTCATGATAGTGTATATACGGAGTTTGGGAGAAGAAACCCTCCTCCCCCCGGACGTACTTACCTCAGGTAGGAACCCGGGTCCTGGAGAATCCACGTTCCACCTCGGGCGAACATTCTCTTGAGACCCTCTCTAGAATGCATGAAGAACTGCAGCGCGATAGAACGTCGAGCCCGACCTTTCGGTCGCAAAAGTGAAAATGATACGACGACTAGGTCACGCTTGCAGACGGAAAGCCGGGAACGAATCACATATTCTAGAACTGTATATTTGATTTCGACAAAGTGGTTTCACAGATTGGTACTATAAGGATCCTGTCGGAAGATGTTATCCCTTATAATGTTCAGCGGGTACTCCTTCACATGTATTTTGTCATGTGTATCATGTATTGATTATCGTGTACTTCGTGTTCACACACTGCTCGTGTACAGAGTGCCCATATTCGTATTCATAACGTATACTGATTGGATCCATAAGTATTGGTTGGGAATGAGGGAATAAGACTTGGTTATGTGATCAATCCTAAGTATATTTATGTACATGTCGATTAAATATCATACGTGTAATCGAGTTACCATATTGCATTCGTGTTCAACCGAAACTGAACACATAATGAACTTGTATTCCATGGCACATTAGCTAGTTTCATTTATTTCTATTATATTCTAGTTATTTTATTGCCTATTCTTTATTCCAATATACTACCTTTTTACACTAGTTTATTTCACTCTGATGTTTAGTTATCCTGTATTCTTTTTTATTATCTATTGTATATGCTCGATTATGTATTTAAAACTGCTTTCAGAGGTATGTACTTTGCTCCAATCCTGACTGGATATATTTTTTAGATGATTGGCTCGTAGACCAGTGTCCTACCTACTACGGACCGCAGGACGGTATACCATTAGAGGATAATCCTTTAGAACAGGAGAAATTAGTACCAGAGCCTGAGGAGGCTTAGATTATTTGTTTATACTTGTATTAGACTTTTATTGAGGTTATTGGCGTGTATATATTATTTCAGGCTATGTGGATGTATTGTGACTCTTTCCTTCATTATTCCATCTCGTGCTTTATCTTTCTTAGTTAGAAATATGATTGAGTATAGTTTACTTTTATCAGATACCATATTGTTCCTTCGTTAAGATGATTGGCAGGTACCACATATATATTGTATGAGATTTAGAGAGTAGAGTTGACCAAGACAGCGTTCTATCGCCGATGCTGTGGCATAGGCTGGGCGTTGCTCACTACTCCTGCCCTTATTCTGGGTGTGAGTCATGACACATTTTTAATAGTGGTCCATGCAGGTCCTAGAGTCGCAAGTAGAGTGATATCATAGTAGTGCTCACCTAGAGTACTGTTACGAGCCTGCTTTAGGATATATGATATAGGCAGAGAGTTTACTCAATCAAAACTAGGAAATATTTCTAAATATTGTTTGTTATCCTTATCTATTGGATGTGCTTTACTTTAAATAATTTTGCCCTTCTTTGATGATATCGTATCTTACTCATTATTGATTCCTTTGTTCAATCTATCTTCAGGATGCCGCCGAACGCGTTTCCAGCACTCAGGAACAATGTTAGTAAGATCGGTCATTTTGTCGCCTATGAGGGCAGCACCAGCAGACGCTGTTCCAGCAGCTACATTTCAGAAGTCCGCTTCACTGATCCAGATGGGCATTTTTGCAGCATCTTTCGGGGGTGTTCTACCTCCGGTATAGAGAGAAGCACCGACAGTTTTAGGAGATCTTCCACTTCCACCACTCGTAGTCGATCAGACATAGATGTTTGCACTCTTTCAGCAGATGATGGAGGCACAACTGTGCTAGTTAGAGGTTTTGAGGAAGTGTGTTGAGAATGCCCACCAGATTGCACTTGTAATAGTCGAAAGAGTCGCCTTAGTCCAGCCACAGATGATATTACCTCATTTTATCTCGCAGCAGCCGAGGCCGAGGAAAATTGTAGATTTCAAGAGGATGGGGTTGAAGGACTTTAAATGCACTGAAGGGATTATTTATGATGATGATTGGATAGAAGACATTGAGCGAAACATGTGGCTGGCACAGATTCTTGAGAGGTTGCAGGTAGAGGCCGCAGGAAGTACGATGTTTGACATCGCCCTATCATGGTTCAGGACGGACCCCAAGATCTCAGCACCGGGACTTACTTGGAAGGATTTTAAGGAGCACTTCAAGGAAAAGTGCTTTCCAGATATGGCTCTGACATCTCTAGGGAGTCAGTTTCAGTACCTCATTCAGGGAGGTGTAACTGTAGATGAGTATATGGCAGAGTCTTACAGATTAAGTCACTTTGTGGAGGGGAAAAAACCTAAGAGGAAGAGCCAGGAAGTTCAGGATGGGCCTGAACAAGGAGATCAAGTCACATACGAATGGAGATCCCACCGCTACTTTTGAGAAGATTCTGAGGCAGGCACAGCAAGCAGAGGATGATCTAGATCTTGGCACTAAGAGGCCGAGAAACATAGGAGTATCCAGTACTAACACGGGTCCAATGAAGTGGCCTCATTTTTAGCAGCAGCACCAGCGGCACTTCCAGCAGCCGAGGCAGCAGTATCATGGACCAACTACATCGCCGGTACAACATATGTACCAGATCCAGAGGCCAGCTATTCCATGCCCATTTTGTAAGAGGCAAGGACACGGATAGGATGCATGTTGGATGAGATTGGACCAGTATTTATTCTTTGGATCAGGAGATCATCAGTTGAGAACTTGCACTTAAGCTCCAGCTCGTCCAGCTCTGGGAGAAGCTCCGGCATAAAGAGAACCCGCGAGACCACCAACGGGACAGCAAAGAGGACCTCCTCTACCACCATAATAGTAGAAGTTTGCTCAGCACCAGCAGCAGCAGAGAGGTGTCCAGCGATAGGGGTAAGCTTTTGCCTTGACCGTGGAGGAGAAGGAGCCAGTCGGTAATGTTATTTCAGGTTCAGTCTATCTTAATTCTTTTCTAGCTCATGCTTAATTTGATTAGAGTGCTTAACATAGTTTTATATCTGTATCTTTTCCTCTGAAATATCACTTTGAGACTGAACCATTGGTGAGGACTTGCAAGATCATGACCGGGGGTGGCATTATCCTGGTCAGTAATTTTTGCATGGACCAAAGAGTTTCTTTGGGAGGCCAAGAGTTGAACGTGTGTCTACTCATAATGCCACTTCCGAGCTACGATATAGTACTCAGGATGGATTGGTTGAGTAGGCACCATGCTATAATTGATTATCATAGAGGCAGAATTTTGTTCCAGATGCCAAGAGAGCCAGAGTTTGAGTTTGTCAGAGGAGTAGCAGAGCAGACCGAGGAAGACTTATGTGGAGCTTTGGTAGAAGAGCAGGAGCTGCCACATCCATTGATTGCTGATTATATGAACGTCTTTTCAGAGGAGTTGTCTGGGTTGCCACCAGACAAAGATGTGGAGTTCTCTATAGAATTGGTGTCAGGCGCAGAGCCAATATCACAGCATGTCTATAGAGTGAACAACACTGAACTGGCAGAGTTAAAAAAGTGGTGTGTTGTCGTAGGCACCCAAATTATAAAACCTTTACTCTTAAAATTATTTGTAGTAGTGAGAGTAAGGATCGATCCTACGGAGAGTAATTATTTAATCTTTATGCTATGTGATATAGGATAGAGGTGGTATTTTGAATAAAAATAAATTAAGAAGAGCTAAAATCAATTAAAGTATTAAAATTAATCAAAGGAATAAATGTTGGTCTCAGTCAACATCCACCATTAGAATCTTAAAATTGATCATTGATGCAAACATAAATTAACTCATACCTTGAATATTCACTGTTGGAAGTATTTCCTATCTTTCTTAGGCTTAGCTAATTAGAAATAAGTGATCTAATTAGATTTAATTACTAAATAATGCAAGACAAGCGCTGAAGATTTAATCAAGTAATTTCTTAAAGAACGAAGATATCGATGAAGCAAAATAACACAAGCACAAGCGGTTGCATTTAATTTTGTCAAAAAAAATTCTCCTAAGATCTAATAAAACAAAGAAGTTTATTAAATCTTTATTGCTTCACAAATTAGAAAAATTAAATAATTACGGATTTGATGTCTAATTTAGCAGTAGATCAAAATGGATAATAGACTAGTAGGCCTCCTAATAATTAAATAAAACAATCATGAAAGTAGGCATAGAAAAATATTCAATACTCAAAGCATAAATCAAACATAGGAAAATAATTTAGAGCTAACAAGTTTACTGATTCCAAGGTTTCTGTTTCCTTTGACCAACAAGACTTTTGGCTCCACATGCTCATGAAAACTTTAAAAGAATATTGGAGAAGAGGAAAAAGAGTTATCTGTTATTTTTCTCCTAATTTCTACCCATTTTGTACACTCTAAATTAGTTATTTGAAGCCCACAATATCTTCCCATAAATTCGCTAAGAGTTACAATAACCCAAATAATAAAATAAAATATTTGAACAAGTAGGAAAATGGTTAATTCAGCTTTACTTTTCGTGTACATCATAGTTGACTCAAATTCAAGCCTGATTTGGTCCATGATTCAGCCAGAATCTCGGAAAACTCAAAACAGTAAGATTTTACCTCTGTCTTAGCTTTCCTAATCAATTTGGATCAGCTCGATTGGACTTTGGATGAGCAACTTATGATATTTTTCTACAATGTGTCAAAACTGTCCAGAATTGATAATTAGCTCCATTTTGCATTTAGTGACTCAAATTGCATCCTAGATCAAAATATAAAAATAATGAGAATCTTTAGACATCAAATAAGAATAAAGGAGTATACATTAAGGAATAAAAATATGATATTTTATGTTCTCATCAAATACCCCCATACTTAACCTTTGCTCGTCCTCGGGTGAAACTCTAATTTATTTTTTCCAAAAAAAAATCAATATTGCAATGTCATAAATAAAAAATAACCAAGCTCTTCAAAACTTATAACATATCATGAACATATATTCTTAAATAACTTATAATTACTTAGTAGGTATTTTTACTTACAAAATGGAGTAAACTAAATAGGTAGACCATTCTGGGAATAAACACTCAACTCTCATGTGTTTGAAGGTATATATTTCACTCAAATTCATTCCAAAAGAAATGATCTACCATAAGCTTACATATTTTCTCATTCTCCACCACTGAGATTACATGCATAATATAAATCATAAGAACTTTTTATGGATTGTAACATGGCTTAGGATTAAGGTGGGATATATTTGGAAGTGTAGTTCAAAAGCCATCAAAACTAGTGGAGTAAAATGAATCAACTCAATCTCAATATAAAACATGTAAAATCAGTCACTCCATTTTGCAATATCTTTAATTTGGCTTTTAAAGCATAGAAACAATGTAAAACAACTTCCACCCCTTTTTTTTTTTGAACTTTAATGGAACTTAGGAAATTTGAGGATCAAAATATGTTCCATTTTGTTGGTTGTAACCAAACCACAAATTTAGACACCCCACACTTATTTTTTCGTATACCCATACATATCATAATATCAACAATGCTCCACTAGCTTTGCGACTTGGGTAAAGGTATAAATATTGTAGGTTGAAAGCTTGTAATATGGGTATACTAAAAAAAGGCAATAAAGCTCAAAGGGGTTCAACAAAAGAAAATTAATTACAAAGTGGGCTATTTGGCCTATGTAACGCATAACAAAGATGGCCTTAATCATGTTCATGTATGCATGTGTCAATGTGACCTCGAAGAGAATCAAAGCAAGTTCTAGAGAAACAAATCAGTGGAAGAATATCTCTTATGAAAGAATAATGAGATTGATGTGTCAATCTAAAGGCTAAAAATCTTACTGACTTTTGTCTACCAATTTAGATACTACCATTTTTAATAAAAAAACAACTAGACTAATTATTTCTAAGTTGAAAAAAATTACGTATTCAATCATGTTATGAATTTTTCAAATTTAGTTGAATCTTACTCATGACATACACAACCAAGAATTATTAAAAACCACAAAAAAAAATTATTTTAAAAAAATTTCTCTTATATATTTTTTTTTTGAAAACAGCGAACTAAAAATGCTTAAAAAAAGTAAATCCCCTCCCCCACACTTAAAACTGACATTGTCCCCAATGTAAGGTGAAATACAAGGAAAAGGAAAATAAAACAAAAATAAAAATGAAAGAATAAGAATAAGAATAAGAACAAACTCCCCTTGGGTTGCCTCTGTTTATTATCATGGATGTTTCCTATTTCAATTGGTACAAATTGGATCCTCAAGGTCCAATTCATCCACATTGTCTACTTTGAAACCTTCATAGAAAAGCTTGAGCCTTTGGCCATTTACCTTGAACACTTTGGAAGTTACTAAACTTTGAATTTTAACTACACCATGATAAAAAAACATTAGTAACAACAAAAGGTCCAATCCAACGAGAACGCAATTTACCCGGAAATATACAAAGTCGTGACTGGTATAGAAGGACTTTTTGACCAACTTGAAACACCTTCCTAGAGATCATCTTGTCATGAAAAGCCTTCGTCTTCTCTTTATAAATTTGAGCATTCTCATTGTCATCATTGCAAATTTCCTCCAACTCTTATAGTTGTAATTTTCTATGTTCTCCATTTTCATATCTTCATATTGAAACTCTTGATAGCCCAATAAGCCTTCTGTTCTAACTCAACAGGAAGATGGCATAGTTTTTCAAACACCAACCGGTAAGGTGACATACCGATAAGCATCATCCAAGCGCAAACTCCAATCTTTTCTACTTGGATTGACCGTCTTTTCAATGATGGACTTGATCTCTCTATTTGACACTTTCGCTTGTCCACTAGTTTGTGGATGATAGGCAGTTGACACCATGTGGGTCACATGGTACTTTTTCAGCAACGTTTCCATGGTTCGATTGCAAAAGTGAGTTCCTCGATCACTTATTAAGGCTCTTGGAATCTCAAACCTGGAGAATATGTTGGATTTGATAAAATCTGAAACAACTTTAGAATCATCAGTCCTAGTAGCTTTAGCTTCTACCTATTTTGATAAATAATCAACAGCAAGCAAAATATAAACATAACCAAAAGATACAGGAAACGATCCCATAAAATTGATGCCCCAAACATCAAAAATTTCACAAAATAGTATAGAATTTTGTGGCATTTTATTCCTTTGAGATATATTACCTATTTTTTGGCAATTATTACATATTTTATAAAAAATATGAATCAAGAAATAAAGAAGGCCAATAGAAACCATATTCTAATACTTTTCTTGCTGTCCTCTCAGCTCTAAAATGTCCTTCACATGCATAAGAATGACAAAAGGTTAGAATTGAAATAATTTTATTTTTATGAATGCACCTTCTTATCACTTGATCTGCATAATGCTTCCACAAATATGGGTCATCCCATACATAGTATTTGGCATCACTTTTTATCTTATCTCTTTGAACCTTTGACAAGTCAGGAGGAAACATATTAGTAACCAAATAATTTATAATATTTTTATATCAAGGTAATGTCACACTTGAAGCAAACAATCCTCATCAGGGAACGTTTCTTGCAAACAAAGTTCATCCTCCATATGAACTAAACGACTTAAATGATCTGCAACATAATTTTTTGTCCCTATTTTGTCTTTGATCTCCAAATCAAATTCACTTAAGAGAAGTATCCATCTAATTAACCTTGATTTTGCCTCTTTCTTCATTATAAAATAGCAAAGAGCTGCATGATCAGAATAAATAATGACTTTAGTACCAAGCAAAGAAGATCAAAAAATTTCTAAAGAAAAAAAACAGCTAAAAGTTCTTTTTAAGTAGTAGAATAATTTTTCTGTGCATCATTAAAAGTTCTTGAAGCATAAAAAATGATGTGAGGTGCTATTCCAATCCTTTGACCTAAAACAGCACCAACTGCATAATCACTTGCATCACACATTATCTCGAAAGGCGCGTTCCAGTCAGGAGGCTGGATAACTAGGGTAGAAGTCAATAGTTTCCTTAGTGTATCAAATACCTTTTTACATGCTTCATCAAATTCAAAAGCCACATCCTTTTGTAGCAACTTGCAAAGGGGTAACGCTATTTTGGAGAAGTCTTTGATGAATCTTCGGTAAAAACCTGCATGTCCAAGAAAAGAACGAACTTTTCGCACACTGGTAGGATAAAGTAAAGATTGAATAATATCAATTTTGGCTTTATCTACCTTAATTCTCTTAGATGAAACAATATGACCCAAAACTATATCTTGTCCAACCATAAAATGGCATTTTTTAGAGTTTAACACAAGATTAGTTTATATGCATCTTTGAAGAACAAGTGTAAGGTTATGTAAGCATTTATCAAAATAGTCTCCATAAACTATGAAATCATCCATAAATACTTCTATAATATGTCCAACATAGTCTGAAAATATGCTAACCATACACATTTGGAAAGTAGCTGGGGCATTGCAAAGACCGAATGACATGCGACGATATACAAAAGTTCCAAATGGGAATATAAAAGTTGTCTTTTTTTGGTCCTCCGGAGCAATTGCAATTTGAAATAACCTGAATAACAATCAAGAAAACAATAGTAAGAATGACCAGCTAACCTTTCAAGCATTTGATCAATAAAAGGTAAAGGAAAGTGGTCCTTTCGGGTTTCAGCATTTAATTTTCTATAATCTACATAAACCCTCCGCCCATTCTGGATACTAGTGGGAACTAACTCATCATTTTGAATCTTCAGGACAGTTATCCCGGTCTTTTTAGGAACAACTTGCACCGAGCTAACCCACTGGCTATCCGAAATAAGATAGATCACTCCAACTTCAAGAAGATTTAGGATCTCCTTTTTTACTACCTCCATCATGGGTGGGGTCAATCTTCTTTGCGGTTGAAGGGAAGGTTTGCTCCTTCCTCAAGTAAGATGTGATGCATGCATGTAGATGGGCTAATTCATTTTATATCCGCAATTGTCCAACCAATAGCCGTCTTATGCTCCTTAAGGATTTGCACAAGCTTTTCTTCTTGTGGAGCACTAGGTTTATTGGAGATGATCACTGGTAATGTTCCTCCATCTCCAAGGAATACATACTTGAGGTGACTAGGGAGAGGCTTCAAGTCTAGAATAGGGGCCTGCAACACAGAGGGTAAAGGCCTTTTGTTAGAAATTGGTAATAAAATAGAAGAAACGTTACCTGACTGTTATATTTTTGGAAAATTATTCAATATTACAACCGTTTTCTGCAAATTAGAACTCAAAGCTAACTCCTTATGCTCTTTCAAGATGCTCACTAATGGCCACTTCCAATCCAACTTTGCCATCAAGTTCAAAAATATCCTATGCTAAAGAATCAACTACATCAATAGAATAAACAGTATTATCATCATCATGATATTTTATGGCATCATAAATATTAAATTTAACAATTTTACCATCAAATTCTAAAGTAAGTGTTCCACTATGAACATCTATCTTAGTCTTGGATATCTTTAAAAATGGTCTTCCTAACAAAATTGGAGCAGTTTGATCGCCATTTTCCATATCAAGCACATAAATCAGTAGAAAAAACTAAATTATCAATTTATACAAGAACATCCTCGACTACTGCCTTAGGATAGGCATTAGATCTATCAGCCAATTGAATTACAACACCAGTTTTATTCAGAGGTCCAAGATTTAAAGATTTATATATATAATATGGCATGACATTAATAGAAGCTCCTAAATCTAACATGTCTTTCTCATATTTATTGTTACCTATCTTACAAGGGATAGTAAACATTCCAGGATCTTTGTATTTCGAATGGAGTTTTCGTTGAATTACTGCAGAAACACTCTCCCCAACTTTTACCTTTGCATATCCTTTAAGATTTTGTTTCCTCTTTATTGTATACAATTCTTTTAAAAATTTAGCATAGAGAGGTACTTGTTTGATAGCATCTAAAAGTGGAATATTTACCTCACATTTATGAAAAGTCTCATATACTCATTACTTTGTTCTATTTTTCTAGATTCTATTAAAGCTTGAGGAAAAGGAGGTACAGACTTATAATTATAAAGGGGTAGAAACTTACAATTGAGTACCTCATGATTATTGGGGACGTTCGTGTCTGCCACGGTGCTTTTCTCTTCTTCTTGTTTTGACGTTGCAGGTGCTTCTTTTACTAGAATGTCAACCTCTTTCCAGCTTCTCAAAATGATTGCACTTGCATTTTCTTTTGGATTTACTATCGTTTGAGATGATATTTTTCTTGAACTTTGTGCCTCTAGCTTATTAATTGTTGTAGCCATTTGGCTTATTTGATTGTCCAAGCTTTGAATATTGGCCCTTGTCTCCTGTTGAAATTGTAAATTATTTATGGAAAGAGACTTAATAATATCTTCTAAAGACATACCAAAGTTAGAAGTTTGGTTTGGTTGTTGTTTAGGATATGACTGCTTGTACTGTTGGTAACTTGGGCGATTTTAATTGACAGGCTGATTTTTTTTTGGATTTCCATAGTTGAAATTGGGATGATCTCTCCATCCTGGATTATAAGTATTTGAATATGGATCATACTTCCTTTGCGATTGTCTAGGGAAAGCACCTACCATATTAACTTGTTCATTGGGCTCCTCTTGAAGAGTTGGACACATGTCAGTTGGATGTCCTGCTACTGAACAAATTCTACAAGCCTTCGCTATTTCCATGTTACCTACAGGCATTTGGTGAACAAAAGACGTTAAACTAGCAATTTGTAGTTCTAGGGAAGAAATATTTACCTTATTAGCATGCCTAGATGGAAGATCTAGCCTAGTGCCAAATTATTGAGAATTTGCCGCCATATTTGCAATTAAATTTCTTGTGGCCTCAGGAGTTTTATCTACCAAAGCTCCTCCACTAGCAGCATCTATCATGCTTCTATCAGTTGGTAGGAGGCCTTCGTAAAAGTACTGGATTAGTAGTTGCTCAATAATTTGATGATAGAGGCAACTTGTACATAATTTTTTAAAACGTTTTCAATACTAGTAGAGAGACTCCGCATTGTGTTGCCTTACCCCATAAATTTCTTTTCGGATATTGGCCGCCCTTGAAGCGGCAAAGTATTTCTCCAAGAATAGCCTCTTTATTTTGTTCCATATGACAATGCTCCCAGAGGGTAGATAATAGAGCCAATCTTTAGCCGAATCCTTTAAAGAAAATGGAAAGGCTCTTAATTTGATTTGCTCTTCGGACACCCATGTAAGTTTTATAGTTGTGCATACCACATGAAGCTACTTTAGATGCTTGTGAGGATCTTCACCTGCAAGGCCATGAAAAGTGGGTAATAAATATATTAGTCCAGATTTTAATTCAAAACTAGTAGTAGCATCTAAAGTAGGTGTCACTACCATATTTTCTAGGAAATGATATTTTGGTAATTTTATAGTTAATAAAATATTGTGAATATTGTATAATTATTTATTATATTATTTAATTATTGTTAGATGTTAGATTAATAATTGGGACTTGTATTAGTGGACCTAACTAGTTTAGTTTAGACTCATAGACCAACATGTATTAATTGTTAGAATTGAGCCCAAATAAAAGCCCATTCATTAGGAGGATGATTAATTTAATTAAACCATTAGACTAGAACCTTTCCTCCTTAATTATTTCTTCATAAGAGGCCCCAAGTGGTATAATGGATATTACATAGTAGCTTGAGGAAGGGACAAGGGGGTCGATCTACATAAAGAGGGGGAAAAGTTGCTCTCTCCTCTTTTTATTTCAAATCTAGATCTAGAATTTTCCTCAACCAAATTTCCTCATTCTCACATCATCTCTCTACCAAATTTTATCATAATTTCTTCCCAAATTATCATTGGAGAATAGTGGAGCAAGGATCTACAAGGAGGAAGCAAGGATCTACAAAGAGGAGCAAGGATCTACAAGTTGAAGGCCAATTTTATCCAATTTAGAGATGTATTGGGAATCCATCTCCCAATAGATACAATTTAGTTTTTTCCTTCATTTAGGTTCTAAATCTGAGAATTAACCATAATAAATCAACCCATATTCATATGCTACCCATAGGATTTGGAATTGAGTTCATATGAGGCCAATTGAGAAAGTTATGGTACTTTTTATGTCAATTTTGGGATGATTTCGAGATTGACACTTGTTGTGTTTATCAATTGGTCCTATAGATTAATTTGACATGTGTTTGTGTTTGGGGCTAGTGTCGTATCCAAAATTGGGTAGGTGTAGGTCGTATCCCAATAATTTGGTGATACGTATTGATTTGGGGGTTTTTCCTCCAATACGGGCATGTAGTTATGGGTTTGACTCTTCGTATTGTTCATAAATAGTATATTAGACTTGCTCGTGTCCTTCGGACTATGTTTGGTTGTGTGGTAGACTCGTGTCACAAGCGTATCATAGATCTAGTGTAATACGGGTGTGATGCAATCCACGTGTTTGTTGTGTTGCATTTCTAGATCTAATTCATATTGTTCGTAGTCATTTATAATAAATGTATTCATATGTGTGTATATATATATATATATATATATATATATATATATATTGTTATGTATATATATTTATGTGCTAGTGGATCATGTTTCTATATACCTATGTGATATATATGTATGTAGTGATACTTCTAAAAATAAAATAACTATGGGTATAAGTTATGTTATATATATATATATACTTGTATGATGTATATATATATATATATATATATATACTTGTATGTTACATATATATACTTGAATGTTATATATATATATATGTATGCGTGTATATGATGCTATGGATATACATGATGGTATACTATATCTAAAGTACATAGAGTATATATATATATATATATATATATATATATATATATATATATATATATATATATATATATATATATATATATATATACTCTTCCAACTATACCAATACATATATATAATTAAGAATTGGTGTATACATGTATGTATGTTGGTGTGTGTGTATGTGCTTTAGAGGGGGGATGTTTCTCGGTTGAGTAGAAGCTTTCCGCAGCAGACCAGCAGCTTGCCGCAGCAGCAGCAACAGCTTTCGGCAGCGGTAGCGGCGGCTTATAGAAGCAGCTGCAGTAGCCGTAGCAGCTTGTAACAACAGCAGCAACAGCTTTCGGCAGAGGCATCAGCGGCTTATAGAAGCACAACGGTGGTAGAAGCAGTTTGTAACATCAGTAGCCGCAGTTTCCAGCAGTGGCAGCAGCAGCTTTCAGCAACAGTAAGGTAAGTTCAGTTAGCTAGTATTAATGTTTAACATTTAATAGTTAGCTAATAGTTAGAGATATGTATATATGTATATATATATATATATGTATGTAAGGTTAGTTGGTATATGAAGTATATGTATTCTTGTATTGAATGTATATTAGATGCTAACTAGTATATCTAACAGTTAGAAAATAGTTAGATTTGGGTAATTGTTAGTTGTAACCCCCTGATTTTTCAGAAAATTTTAATTTGAATTTTTCACAATTTTCTGTAATTTTTTAGGATTTTCAAGAATTTATTTTATGTTCAAACTTAGTTAAAAATATCCCAAAACTTTATTTTAGGTTCTAAATAGTCAAATATATTTTCTAGAATATTCTGGGAATTTTTTGAATATTTTTAGTATTTATTGGGAGTTATTTAGGCTAATAACTAATTTTTAGGACTTGTAGAATTTATGGTGCAAGCCCAGGAATATAGAATGGACCCATGTTTAAGGTTTATAATATTATTATATATGTTCTGGAATTATTTCAGAATTTTTGGAATAATGTTAGTATTTATTTTTAGTTTTATGGCAAAACTAATTTTTAAAGCTTCTCCTAATTATAGTAGAAAATCTATGAATATATAATTATCCCAAATATTTTTCTAGGGTTTTTAGGTTCAAAATATATTTTCTGTAATTTTTCCATATTTTTATGATTATTTTTAATGTTTATTTTGAGTTATTTAGATTTAAAACGACTTAAATAATGTTTTGATAAAGGCAAATAAAAAAACAAATAATATAACCAAAACCATCCAATCAAATCATGACACGTGTCACCCTATCAACTTTCATTCAGCCTCTCAACATCCCTATATATATATTATTATAACCCTAATTATCACATTATTTTTTAGAGAGAGAGATTTTGGAGAATTGCCATCTAGGGTTCCTTCATTTTCCAGAAGCCATTGCGTATAGCTCCGGACTCCAAATGAGGCCTAGTTTCTTGTGTTAGAATGATATTGAGGTTAGATTTCTGATTATATAATTTGTTTTACCAAATTATGAGTATTAAATTCTGGAAAATTCGTAGAGCACAGCATGTCCAAAAATAGACGTGTTTCAATGTTTTCGCGATTTCGGGAGAACCAGGAATCAGAATCATGAACCGTTTAAAGTTTCAGAAAGCTAATGTCGAGATCATTGACATATGTTTTTTCCAGAATTTAATTCGATGTATTTTCATACTGTTAATTCTGTAGAAATTCTAGGTTAGAATTTAACCATCGGTGCACAATACAAAATTTCTATGTGCCATAATTCCCAAACGAATTTGAATTCGGACGAGCCATAAATTTCAGTATGTTTTTAATGCTTAAATCTACAGGAAATCATGCATGAAAGTCGAGTTTGTGTCGGTTGACTTTTTGGTCAACAGATCGTCTCGATTTGCGTGCCATGAGTCTCGAGTTGATAAAATTTAGTTTCTTTGGACAAAATTTAGGAATTAACATAAAAATCAGAATAATAAGATTAAAATAAGATTTTAGAGTAATTATTCCACAATTAAATAAATTAAAATAAATTATCTTTTGACGTGATAAATTTGTAATACATAGGCTATTTGGACTGTGACTTGTACTCTGATTCATACCAGCAACAGGACCCCAGGCAAGTGTACCTTGCCAAACTCTGTAGTATTGTTTCATATTTTTCTTGCTTTATTATATTGCTGTGCATGCTTAACCTAGGATCGTGTGACGTACTTAGCGTCCGAATATAGTCGGGTGCCAACACCGTACGCGGAGTTGTGTATTGTCATCTAGACATGGATATTCGTGACCCTCTTTATTCTCGTACTTGTCCTATCAAGTACACTATAACCCAGGACACTTGACACTATTTATGAGACAGAATTTTCCTGAGATATTCATGGTGATTCTGTGTAGGATACATATTTTATGACAGATATCATATTCATAGATATTAGATGACTTGCTGCATTAGATAGATCGTGCGTGACATGGACATGGTGCATCATGGACATGAGACGTGTGATTACATTGGGTGGGGAGAGACACACAGGCTACAGGCTGAGTTTATATATATATATAAAACATAGTAAACACATAGTAAACACATAGTAAACACTGCTACCGGCTCCAAGACACAGAGCTTGTAGTGGTCTCAGCCTGAGTTTAGTGATGCTCTCAAATTATATTTTCACATAGATGGATATATAGTTTACCCTATTTATTTTATTTACTATTACACTGCATTTTGGCATGTCAATTTCTGTACCTTGTTATGTCCCCTGAGGACCTGGATACCGGACTTTGTCCCCAGGACTAGCAGACGAGATCGACCCCGAGTTACACGGGACAGGAGCTGGAGTAGGAGCAGACACTGGAGCAGTACCAGATCCACTAGACGATTGATCCCCGAGGGTATCATCTGGGTATAGGCTTTCCCCATACTCGGTATTTGCTGTGGTTATCTTTATTCTTGTATCTTGACAGATGTATCAGACTCATTATCGGGTTATTTCCCCGAGTTTATATCATATTGAGATTGATCATGCTTTATAATTCTGATATTGTTGTATTCATTTATGTGGATGAGATTAGTATATCTAGACCATTATTGTTGTATTACAGCTTAAGTATGCCCTGATGGATCCATTAAATTGGGTTTGTCCATCGGTGCATCCTGCTGGCTGTCACGCCCCAAATCTTCCATAAGCCCGATAGTCCCCGCTGAACGTGAATCACCACGTTACAGCTCTCCCGCGGGATAATCGTTCTTATCGGGACGTGATGCCGTGCAAGCCTAAGATGCGTTTGCACAAGGCCAAAGCTTTGAACAAGGGCAAGTAAGCTATTCAATATTGAAGCAGCGGCACACATATTGCAAAAAAGTAAAGAACACAGTGGCATATAAAAATAGGCTCTTTTATTGATAATCAGAAGTGTTACAAGCGGCGCAAGGCTGAGGTTACAGGTCGCTCAAGCACTCTTCTCTCGATTACAATAACACCGTTCCATACATTATGTCCCTCTATATAAAAGCAGCTCAACTCGGTGCGGCTCAAGGCATCGACTCCAGATTTTGGGTTCCTTGGGATGAGGCACGGCTATCGTTTCCTCGGACGAACAGGCACCTGAGAACAAGCAAACTGTTGGTGGGTCAGCACTTTATGCAAGTACTGGTGAGATAAAACAACTGAACAGAAGCTACACCCCTTGAAACCCACACTAAGTAATCATGTGGCAAACCATTGCATTACTAGTGATCTTGCTAGTTTTACTTAGATTCGTTTCATGCAGTTCCGAACTATAGTCAGATTACATCTTTGAAAACATAACTTTGAAACAGTTTTGCATAATCAAACTTATAAGCATACGAATTTGGGACAGTGCTCTATCGTGCAGTGCGCAGCATGTATTGTGCACATAAATCTATCTCTTTGGGCAAAGTTCTTATAGCAGACTGAAACATATCGAATTAAGCCAACATATCAAAACGGACTATCATACTTTAAGCATACAGAAGGACTAGCTTATATGAATTCGGTCCCCGAGAAACTCAGGATCGGTAGCGGTAATCCAGCCAACCAATGACTAACATTCTGATACTATTAGCAGCTGAGACCGAGGTTCAGCTCTCCCGCACTAATAGTCATTGTCTGACCGATGCAATGCTTGAAGCACTAACAGATAATCTCTACGATGCAGACAAAATGAATGAGCAGACTTATGTAATAATTCATATTTCTTACCCCATAGCTGAACGGTTATCCCTGTCACGACCCGCACCCGGGGGTAAGGGTACTAGTCGGAAACAACGCCCAGCCTACGCCGCAGAATCGGCGGTAGAATGCTGTCTAGAAAGTCTATCTAATATAATGAACCACCAAAAGATAGTGTACTCAATCACAGAACTAGGATAGAATGAACACGAATCAGATAAGAATAGAATAGTCACAATACAACTCATGAGTCTAAAATAATACATCAATGAGTC
Organism: Iris macrosiphon; assembly: GCA_036927795.1. Lineage (NCBI taxonomy): Eukaryota > Viridiplantae > Streptophyta > Magnoliopsida > Asparagales > Iridaceae > Iris > Iris macrosiphon. Next base: position 704,928 of record JAYESA010000028.1, on the reverse strand, counting down.
TGAAGAAAAATACAGAAATATGTTGGAGACAAATCCAGTACAAAAGAATACTACAAAACTATAAAGCTACAACTCCAGGGTCAACTGTCTCAGTTGGGATAAGTTCCTCTTGAGCGAGGGTCTCAGAATCTAAACCCACAACATCCTGGGGTCCATAATAGGTAGGGTACTCCTCAGTGTCATCTGGAAAAATATATCCAGTCAGGAAAGGAGTAGAGTACAACCCTAACAGCAGTTCTCAAATAATGATAAAAACTATGTAACAGTAAGTAGCTGTGGATAAACAAGATGTATAAATAGATACAAGAAATGTATAGACAATAAGGAAGTACTGGAAAGAAATACAATAATGAACAATATGCTGATAGAACAAGAATACTAATGACTAAGTGTGTGAGTACTAGCTTTAACATGTGATCGGCTTAGGAACTTGCACAAGAGTATAATGGCCTGGCTGATTATACGTGCGGTGTATGATCAACACTCACAAGGAACAAGACATGCACAAGGAGGGTATGATCACATATCTACACTAAAATACTCCCCACCCCGACTGGTATAATAGATCCAACCACGGTACGTTATGGCACTAGATTCCCCAAGAAGATAGCTAGTCTCCCCGAGAATCGGTATCTGTACATGTACAAGATAACCAATGAAATAATACTTGCACCATATACACCATATACCAAGGAATAACATCTCATGACGAGATCCGGATATACCAATCCGTGTAACCATAGTGTCAAGAGAACATGTATATCTACACTAGATACAACGAACATAGAGGATATCATAAATGAGAAACTATCAGAGAATGTACTCGCCTGAAGTCCAATGAACAGTCTCACAAATGTCTGACTCGGTGCCTCGAAGACCTAGATATGGAATACCACATTAATACAAGGTCCCGGAAAGAGAACAAGTCAAACTAGGCAATTTCTAGGTCAATAAGTCAATTCTAAGTCAAAAGTCAACTATGGTCAACTCTAAAGTCCACTAAAGTCAAACATGGTCAAACCCAAAGTCAACCTCACAAGACATCTATAAAATAATATAGAGATAAACTACAATAATTTAGGAATCAAATTAGATTCAAAAAGAACTCACACAAAGTATACTAATAATATAATTAATATATACCCTAAAATAATATATATACAACCCAACATTTATATAAATAACATAATATATTATTATAATTATTATTCCTCACAAAACACATATATATATACATATATATATATACAATTATAATATATAATATATACATTAAATCTGTCAAAGCGTCATTGAAAAACAGTGAATAAAATAGGATTAAATCAAAACAGTTTAAATAGTGACAGTCGGGACTGTCACCGAAGGACTGTCACCGAAACCCAAATAATAAACTGCCACTGCTTTGGTTTTCGCTGACAGTTAAACTGTCGCAGAAAAGCTGTTGTTTCCCGCTGCTGCAATTAATGACAGGTTTGTCATTAATTGCCCGAAGGCTACAGCGGCTGCTATTAGTCGGCTAATTAATGACAGTTTTTTACTGTCATTAATTCACTGTCACTAAAACAAGTTGTATATATATAATTATATATATAAAAACAGAATATATAAACAATATATATATATATATAAACAGAATATAAAAAACAGTATATATATATATATATATATATATAAACCATTAATACAAAAATGTACATATATATATTAATATACACATAAACTTATACCTTCAAATATTTAACAAAGAACATATAATTTACATGGCTAGAAGCACACCTAAAATATTTACATTAATATCCAAATAATTACATAATAATTATAAATAATATAATTACACAATTAAACATACAAATATATTTTATAAAACATTTTATGTATAAATTATATTATTTAACAAGTAGTAACATATATATTTGCATGCAAGAAAGCTACATATTATATTGTACATTATATTAGCACACCCAAAATATAGATCTATGCTACAATAATTACTATAATAAATACACAAAATAAATATTTAATATCCATATATATATATACTAATTATAAATGAAGAATTGAACCACAATTAATTAGATCTATACAAAAATACACACAATTGGAGAGTATCTCACCGTATCCCACTAGATCTAGGATACGCATGCGACACGAGTCCAACACACAACAAAATGCACCCCGAAGGACACAAACAAATCACAAATAATATTTATGAACAAATCAAAGAGACAAAAGTAGATCTATGTGTCCGTGTCAAAATACGACATGTTCAAAGCCCCGTGTCGGAGGAAAACCCCCAAATGACACGTATCACCAAATAGTTGGGATACGAACCACAAGTATCCCAATATGGACACGACACTAGCCTCAAACACAAATCTCATGTTCAATTGATCTATAGGATCAATTGACACACACAACAAAATATAAATTCGGAATTCCAACAAAATTGACACAAAAAGCACCATAACTTTCTCCATGGGTCTCCTATGAACACAAAACAAAGTCCTATGGGTACTACATACATATAGGTTGATTTTACATGATTAAATCTCAGATTTAGAAGCTATTTAAATGGGAAAATCTGAATTATACCTATTGGGAGATGGATTCCCAATGAAACCTCCAATTGAGATGAACTTGCTTCCAAATTGTAGATCCTTGCTCCTCTTTGTAGATCCTTGCTTCCTTCTTCTAGATCCTTGCTTCCTCCTTCTCTAATGGTGAATTGGGAATAATTTGGAATGAATTTGGTAGGGAATTGGATTTGGAATGGAGGGAATTTGGTAGTGGGAGAATTCTAGATCTAGATTTGGAATGAGATAAGAGGAGAGAGAAATTTCCCCCCCTCTTTAATAGGCCGGCCATAGCCCCTCCCCCAAGCAATTGTAAAATGTCCAATGTACCCCTTAGGGCCTCTCATGAAGAAATAATTAAGGAAGGAAGCTTCTAGTCTAATCATTTAATTAATTTAATCCATCTCCTTAACTATGGGCTTCCTAAATGGGCCAAGTCTAACTAATTAATTCATGTTGGTCCATGGGTCCAAACTAAACTAGTTGGGTCCACTAAAATAAGTCTAAAATAATTAAATAATAACTAACAACAATTAAATAATACAATAAATAATTATTTACCATGCACAATATTTATTTAAATAGGAAATTACCAAAATACCTTTTCCTAGAAAATGTGGTAGTGACAAGTCTACCCTCCTTAAAATAATTTTGTCCTCGAAATTCAAAGACAAAAACTACCCCCAGAAAATCACAGAACAGAACTAAAGAATCACAACTAACTAATGAACAGAACATAACAATGAACAGAACATAACTAGAAATAACATACCTCAAGGTACAAACAAATATGGATAACGCTCTCGCATGTCATCCTCTCTCTCCCAGGTAGACTCCCCCGGAGAGTGATGCCTCCATGCGACGCGCACCAAAGGAATAGTCTGGTTCCTCAGCACCTTCTCTCTCCGATCCAGAATTCCAACTGGCTGCTCTGGATAGCTAAGAGTAGGGCCCACCTCTATCTCTGAGTGATCCAATACATGACTAGGATCTGCCACGTATCGTCTCAACTGCGACACATGAAACACGTTGTGCACTCCCTCCAATGCAGGTGGCAAGTCTAGTCTATAAGCAACTGCACCGACCCTCTCTAGAATAGTGAAAGGTCCAATGAATCGCGGACTAAGCTTTCCGCCTCCACCGAAGCGAATCGTGCCTCGTGTCGGAGAAATCCTCAGAAACACCAAACCACCCACCTAGAACAAAATACCACCTTAAGAACTTATCTATAACAAACAACCAAGAACAAGCACACAAAATAAAATCTAAACTATACCTCAAACTCCAAGGGTCTCCGATGGCTATCGACCCAATGCCGTTGTCTGTCCTGTGCCACTCGAAGTCTGTCTCTGATCAACTGAACCTTCTCTGCTGCATCCACAACCATCTCTGGCCCAAGCAAAACTCTCTCTCCAACATCGTCCCAAGACAAAGGAGTACGACACCTCCGACCATATAGAGCTTCAAAAGGTGACATCTCTATACTGGCCTGGTAACTGTTGTTGTAAGCAAACTCTACCAAATGGAGATGGTCCTCCCAAGAACCCCTGAAATCTAGTACACAAGTGCGCAACATATCCTCGAGAGTCTGAATAGTCCTCTCTGACTGCCCATCTGTCTGGGGATGATATGCAGTACTGAACTTGAGCTGAGTGCCCAAACTCTCCTGCAAACTCCTCCAGAAATGAGAAGTGAAACGACTATCCCGATCTGAGACTATGCTGACGGGAACTCCATGTATCCTAACGATCTGCCTCACATACATCTCTGCCAGCTTCTCCGTAGACAAACCCACCTTGAAAGGCAAAAAGTGGGCCGACTTGGTCAATCTATCAACAATGACCCAAATCGCGTCTTTCCTTCCTGGAGATCGTGGTAGTCCGAACACAAAATCCATAGTAATGTGTTCCCACTTCCACTCTGGAATGGGTAATGGCTGAAGTAAACCTCCTGGCCTCTGCCTCTCGGCTTTCACCTGCTGGCACACTAAGCATCTGGATATAAACTGTGCCACTTCCCTCTTCATGCCATACCACCACACACTCTCTCGCATATCCCGATACATCTTGTTAGCACCTGGATGTATGGAATACTGAGAGCGATGCGCTTCCTGCAATATCTCCTCTCGCAACTCCCCACTAGGCATACACAATCTAACTCCATGCCTCAAAGATCCATCCTCTGCAATAGTGAAATCATCCTCCAATCCTGCTCTCACCTGAGCTCTGATACTCCTCAAAGATACGTCATCATACTGTGCTGCCTTGATCCTATCCATCAAATCTGAATGTATCTGCAATCCCCATATCTGTATAGCACCACCCGGAACAATTACCTCAATGCCCAAGCTCTCCAAGTCCTCCAACAAATATCGATCCTGCGTCAAGAACATAGCTACCGGATACCTGCTCAAAGCATCGGCAACTACATTGGCCTTCCCAGGATGATATTGCAAAGAGATATCAAAATCCTTCATCAGTTCCAACCACCGACGCTGCCTCATGTTCAACTCCTTCTGCGTGAAAACGTACTTCAAGCTTTTGTGGTCTGTGAAGATCTCCACACGCTCTCCGTACAAATAATGTTTCCACAACTTCAGGGCGAATATGACAGCTGCCAACTCCAAATCATGGGTAGGATAGTTCTTTTCATGAGGACGCAATTGCCTGGATGCATAGGCAATCACTTTTCCATGCTGCTGAAGAACACAACCTAAACCCTTTCCCGATGCATCACTATAAATAGTGAAACCTCCGGACCCTGATGGCAATGTCAAAATAGGAGCAGACGTCAACCTCTTCTTCAACTCCTCAAAAGCGGCCTGGCAATCTTCCGTCCAAACAAACTCCACATCCTTCCTTGTGAGTCTGGTCATCGGCTCGGCAATCCTCAAAAAATCTTGCACAAACTTTCTGTAGTAGCCTGCCAATCCCAAGAAACTCCTGATCTCTGCTACCGAACTCGGAGTCTTCCAAGATTCCACTGCTGAAATCTTCTTCGGATCCACTGAAATACCATCACCAGTCAGAACATGCCCCAAGAATTCTACCTTGTCCAAGAAAAACTCACATTTGGACAACTTTCCATACAGCTTCTCCTTCCTCAGCACATCCAACACAATCCTCAAATGCTCCTCATGCTCCTCCGGTGTCCTCGAGTATATGAGTATGTCGTCGATGAACACCACCACGAACTTGTCAAGGTACTGGTGGAACACCTTGTTCATCAAGTTTATAAATACCGCCGGTGCATTAATCAAACCAAACGGCATCACCATAAACTCGAACTGACCATACCGAGTTCTAAAAGCAGTCTTCGATATGTCCTCCGGCTTCACCTTCACCTGATGGTAGCCTGATCTCAAATCTATCTTAGAAAACACCTTTGCACCACTCAACTGATCAAACAGATCATCAATCCGTGGCAAAGGATACTTATTCTTGATAGTGAGATTATTCAAAGCCCTGTAATCAATGCACATACGCACCGATCCATCCTTCTTCGGTACAAACAATACCGGGGCTCCCCATGGTGAAGAACTCGATCTGATAAACCCCTTATCCTGCAATTCGTCCACCTGCTTCTTCAACTCGACCAGCTCGTTGTTGTTTACTCTATAGACATGCTGCGAAATCGGTTCTGCACCTGGCACCAAGTCTATAGAAAATTCAATATCTCGATCTGGCGGCAATCCTGGCAATTCTTCAGGAAACACATCCAAAAATTCTGCTATCAACGGATGTGGCAACTCCTTGTCTTCCACCATAGCTCCACAAATAATGCCTTCTTCCTGCTCCGCAGCTCCTCTAGCAAACTCGAACTCTGGCTCTCCTGGCGGACCAAACAAAACTCTACCTTCTCTACAATCTATGCTAGCACGGTGCCTACTCAACCAATCCATCCCGAGTACAATATCGTAGCTCAAAAGTGGCATTACAAGTAGACACGCACTCAACTCCCGGCCTCCCAGAGTAACTCTTCGATCTTTGCAAATATCATTAACCAGGATAATGCCTCCCCCGGTCATGATCTTGCAAGTCCTAAGCAAAGACTCAGCTACCAAACCATGCTTTAGAGCAAAAGAAACAGATACAAAACTATGGGAAGCACCACTATCAAACAAAGCTAAAGCTGGAATGGAATCAAGAAGAATAGAACCTGCGATGACATCTCCGGTGGGTTCCTCCTCTTCGACTGTCATAGCAAACGCTCGTCCCTGCCGAGCACCTCCCTGCTGCTGATGCTGGACAAAACGCTGCTGCTATGTCGGAAGCGGTCCCCTCGGTTGTGCTGCAGGTGGTCTCATCTGTGCCCTCGGAGCTGGAGCTGCTCCCTGAACTGCACGACGAGGACACTCCTTCAATTGATGCCCTTCAGTACCACAATACAAACAAACTCCTAGCCTCTTTCTGCAAACTTCCCAGATGTGGCCGAGCTTCTTGCAGAAGTTGCATAGAGCTTGCTGTAACTGCCTCTGCTGCTGAGGTGCCTGGTGAAAAGGCGCTCTAGCTGGAGTCTGGTTCTGCTGTGGCTGCTGGAAAGGTCTGGACTGGAAATGAGGATGTTTGGCAGATACTGCACTACCGTTGGCCCCCAGAAAAGAATCACGGTCTCTCTTGGTCTTCAAACCCAGATCCCGCTCAACCTTGCGTGCCTCCGCAAGTATCTCCGAGTATGTCTCATAAAAAGACGGAATGAGAATCTTTACCTCCCAGTTTAGACCCTCTCGGAAACGAATAGCTCGAACCTCCGGCTCCCTCACCAGATACTCTGCAAATCGGCTCAGCTTACCGAACTCTGCAGCGTATTCCTCCACAGACATGCTTCCCTGAATGAGACTCTCAAATTGTCTCCCCAAGTCAAGCCTGTCTATCCGGGCGAAAAACTTCTTCTTGAAAAGGTCCCTGAATACCTCCCAAGATTGTCCTGCGTCAACTAGAATCGGCTCATTCCTGAACCAGGTACGAGCGACGTCGAACAGTTGAAGTCCTACCGCCTCAACCTTCAGATCTTCAGAAAGACGGGACACCCTCATAAGACGCTCAATGTCCTCGAGCCAATCATCAGCATAGACGATGCCCTCCGTCCCTTTGAAAACCCTAGGCTCCAGTTTCTTGAAGTCCTGAATGTTGCCTGGCCGAAGCTGAGCAACCTGAGGAACAACCTGCTGCTGGACCGGAACTCCTCTCTCAACTACAGCACGAGCAAGCTGATGAGCACTCTCGATGCCCTGCCGTAGAACGTCGGTCTGCCTCTGATGTGCCTCAGACTGAGCCCTCTGTGCCTCGAGCATCTCACGAAACAGAGTAAACATCTGTGACGCCTCTGCTGGCACAGGAGGTGGAGGTGGAAGCCCCTCAGATACAGCTGGCATAGTCCTCTGAGTGGGTGGTGGACCTCCGAAAGCAGCTGACACTCCAATCACCGGAGAAGTGACTGGTGCAGGCCCTCGGGATGTCGCAGACCTCTCAGAAACTGCTCTCCCTTGCTGTGATCTAGTCTTAGGTGGCATCCTGGGACAAAGCGAAAGAAAGAATCAATATGGCACAAGATGTAAGATATTCAAGGAAAGGACAGTTTAAGAGATCAAGTATCAACGTCAAAGGAGAATAGTTGAATCAAAAGAATTTTCCTAGATGTGATTGAGTATCTCAGCCTATATCCTATATCCTATCGCAGGCTCACAGTAGTACAACTAAGTTATCGCACTACCACGACATCACATACTTGTGAAGCTAGACCTGTATGGGCCACCACCAAAAATGTGTCACGACCCGCACCCGGGGTAAGGGTACTAGTCGGAAACAACGCCCAGCCTACGCCGCAGAATCGGCGGTAGAACGCTGTCTAGAAAGTCTATCTAATATAATAAACCACCAAAAGATAGTGTACTCAATCACAGAACTAAGATAGAATGAACACGAATCAGATAAGAATAGAATAGTCACAATACAACTCATGAGTCTAAAATAATACATCAATGAGTCTGAAGAAAAATACAGAAATATGCTGGAGACAAATCCAGTACAAAAGAATACTACAAAACTATAAAGCTACAACTCCAGGGTCAACTGTCTCAGTTGGGATAAGTCCCTCTTGAGCCAGGGTCTCAGAATCTAAACCCACAACATCCTGGGGTCCATAATAGGTAGGGTACTCCTCAGTGTCATCTGGAAAAATATATCCAGTCAGGAAAGGAGCAGAGTACAACCCTAACAGCAGTTCTCAAATAATGATAAAAACTATGTAACAGTAAGTAGCTGTGGATAAACAAGATGCATAAATAGATACAAGAAATGTATAGACAATAAGGAAGTACTGGAAAGAAATACAATAATGAACAATATGCTGATAGAACAAGAATACTAATGACTAAGTGTGTGAGTACTAGCTTTAACATGTGATCGGCTTAGGAACTTGCACAAGAGTATAATGGCCTGGCTGATTATACGTGCGGTGTATGATCAACACTCACAAGGAACAAGACATGCACAAGGAGGGTATGATCACATATCTACACTAAAATACTCCCCACCCCGACTGGTATAATAGATCCAACCACGGTACGTTATGGCACTAGATTCCCCAAGAAGATAGCTAGTCTCCCCGAGAATCGGTGTCTGTACATGTACAAGATAACCAATGAAACAATACTTGCACCATATACACCATATACCAAGGAATAACATCTCATGACGAGATCCGGATATACCAATCCGTGTAACCATAGTGTCAAGAGAACATGTATATCTACACTAGATACAACGAACATAGAGGATATCATAAATGAGAAACTATCAGAGAATGTACTCGCCTGAAGTCCAATGAACAGTCTCACAAATGTCTGACTCGGTGCCTCGAAGACCTAGATATGGAATACCACATTAATACAAGGTCCCGAAAAGAGAACAAGTCAAACTAGGCAATTTCTAGGTCAATAAGTCAATTCTAAGTCAAAAGTCAACTATGGTCAACTCTAAAGTCCACTAAAGTCAAACATGGTCAAACCCAAAGTCAACCTCACAAGACATCTATAAAATAATATAGAGATAAACTACAATAATTTAGGAATCAAATTAGATTCAAAAAGAACTCACACAAAGTATACTAATAATATAATTAATATATACCCTAAAATAATATATATACAATCCAACATTTATATAAATAATATAATATATTATTACAATTATTATTCCTCACAAAACACATATATATATATACATATATATATATACAATTATAATATATAATATATACATTAAATCTGTCAAAGCGTCATTGAAAAACAGTGAATAAAATAGGATTAAATCAAAACATTTTAAATAGTGACAGTCGGGACTGTCACCGAAGGACTGTCACCGAAACCCAAATAATAAACTGCCACTGCTTTGGTTTTCGCTGACAGTTAAATTGTCGCGGAAAAGCGTCGCAGAAAAGCTGCTGTTGCAATTAATGACAGGTTTGTCATTAATTGCCCGAAGGCTACAGCGGCTGCTATTAGTCGGCTAATTAATGACAGTTTTTTACTGTCATTAATTCACTGTCACTAAAACAAGTTGTATATATATAATTATATATATATAAACAGAATATATAAACAATATATATATATATATATATAAACAGAATATAAAAAATAGTATATATATATATATATAAACCATTAATACAAAAATGTACATATATATATTAATATACACATAAACTTATACCTTCAAATATTTAACAAAGAACATATAATTTACATGGCTAGAAGCACACCTAAAATATTTACATTAATATCCAAATAATTACATAATAATTATAAATAATATAATTACACAATTAAACATACAAATATATTTTATAAAACATTTTATGTATAAATTATATTATTTAACAAGTAGTAACATATATATTTGCATGCAAGAAAGCTACATATTATATTGTACATTATATTAGCACACCCAAAATATAGATCTATGCTACAATAATTACTATAATAAATACACAAAATAAATATTTAATATCCATATATATATACTAATTATAAATGAAGAATTGAACCACAATTAATTAGATCTATGCAAAAATACACACAATTGGAGAGTATCTCACCGTATCCCACTAGATCTAGGATACGCATGCGACACGAGTCCAACACACAACCAAATGCACCCCGAAGGACACAAACAAATCACAAATAATATTTATGAACAAATCAAAGCGTCAAAAGTAGATCTATGTGTCCGTGTCAAAATACGACATGTTCAAAGCCCCGTGTCGGAGGAAAATCCCCAAATGACACGTATCACCAAATAGTTGGGATACGAACCACAAGTATCCCAATATGGACACGACACTAGCCTCAAACACAAATCTCATGTTCAATTGATCTATAGGATCAATTGACACACACAACAAAATATAAATTCGGAATTCCAACAAAATTGACACAAAAAGCACCATAACTTTCTCCATGGGTCTCCTATGAACACAAAACAAAGTCCTATGGGTACTACATACATATAGGTTGATTTTACATGATTAAATCTCAGATTTAGAAGCTATTTAAATGGGAAAATCTGAATTATACCTATTGGGAGATGGATTCCCAATGAAACCTCCAATTGAGATGAACTTGCTTCCAAATTGTAGATCCTTGCTCCTCTTTGTAGATCCTTGCTTCCTTCTTCTAGATCCTTGCTTCCTCCTTCTCTAATGGTGAATTGGGAAGAATTTGGAATGAATTTGGTAGGGAATTGGATTGGGAATGGAGGGAATTTGGTAGTGGGAGAATTCTAGATCTAGATTTGGAATGAGATGAGAGGAGAGAGAAATTTCCTCCCTCTTTAATAGGCCGGCCATAGCCCCTCCCCCAAGCAATTGTAAAATATCCAATGTACCCCTTGGGGCCTCTCATGAAGAAATAATTAAGGAAGGAAGCTTCTAGTCTAATCATTTAATTAATTTAATCCATCTCCTTAACTATGGGCTTCCTAAATGGGCCAAGTCTAACTAATTAATTCATGTTGGTCCATGGGTCCAAACTAAACTAGTTGGGTCCACTAAAATAAGTCTAAAATAATTAAATAATAACTAACAACAATTAAATAATACAACAAATAATTATTTACCATGCATAATATTTATTTAAATAGGAAATTACCAAAATACCCTTTCCTAGAAAATGTGGTAGTGACAATCCCTGCAGCAGACACACAAGTTAGTCATAATTTGCATATTCATAACTTATATATCAATCACTGGCATCATCAATCGATAGGTATGCAAGAAGGTAAACCTAGCATGCGCCCTATCTATATGACGGTCCATGGGTCGCCCCATGATTAGCAGCAGTTGTCCAAGGTTCAGCTCTTCACTAGCACGCATGGGTGTCGGTAGCTGGCACCCGAAGTCCAGCTCTACCAACACACCCGAGTACTAGCAGTTGTGACATCATGGGTTCTGCACCACACTAATAGACATATCGCCCCACTAGACCCCCTTACGGGCCGTATACCTCAGGGCGATCCAAAAATCTCTTCCAGGCCGAGCGATTCCCAGTGCCCTAGGAATCGTTCGAGAGACAAGACCTTGTGCACAAGTTGTCCGAGACCAATGCAATGACATAAACACATAGTGCAAGCAAAACAATGATCAAGCAAAACATATGCGGTCTTAGCGAAACACATCTTATCGAAACGAAGCACATCTTGTCACATTACTAATAGCACACCCTACTAGGCCCTTGCGAGCCGTATCCTCAGGGCGTACTATTAGTCACTGTATTCACATATTTTACTTATAGCAGTTCGATATAGCAAACAGACAAGCGAAACATATTAAAGCAAGCACGATTGATTTCATAGTTAACATGCAATAACTATCTCTTTTTTAGCATATTCAAAGGGACATATTCGAGGCATTCATTTACTTAACTTTCTTAGCATAGCAATTGTTCGTTCGATAGCTGTGTCGGTGTTTCTAAGCATGCAACATTTCTTATTCTCTTTAGCATAGCAATGGTTCTATCTTATTCTGACAAGCATTCATATTCTCTTAGTTAGGCAGCAGATTCGTTTCGATGACAAGCTATGTGAGTTCTCTTATTATCATACATAGTCGGTTCTATCATTCTTCTTATGAAACAATCTTCTTAAGCAACAAGCATTCAAAAACTCAGATTCATTATTAAGTCGTGCAAGAATCAGAGAATGCAGTTCTGCCCACTCACATTGATTAATCGGTCGGGAACTCTCCGAGAAGACTTCCGTTCGAGCAAGCAAGACGATATCACTTGTACATAGTGCCGGGCGGGGCACTACATACTTACCCACCAACAAAGAGTTTCGTCCTCGAAACTCAAGGAGAAACTCATACGAAAACATAGAGCATCGATAGTCCTCATCCCTCACCTTCCTTAATCAAAACACAGCAAATCCAGAAATCATAAATCACATCTCAAGCAATGAAAATAAATCCAGAAAACTTTTGTGCGCATCTTTGAGAATATCTATGGACTTATTGTATGGAACATTCACTGCAGCACAACACAACTCAGAGTCAGAGGCAACGGAATAGGCAAAGAATCGAGTCGCTCTGATACCATTATGTCACGCCCCAAATCTCCCGCAAGCCCGATAGTCCCCGCTGAACGTAAATTACCACGTTACAGCTCTCCTGCGGGACAATCGTTCTTATCGGGACGTGATGCAGTGCAAGCCTAAGATGCGCTTGCACAAGGCCAAAGCTTTGGACAAGGGCAAGTAAGCTATTCAATACTGAAGCAGCGGCACACATATTGCAGAAAAGTAAAGAACACAGTGGCATATGAAAACAGGCTCTTTTATTGATAATCAGAAGTGTTACAAGCGGCACAAGGCCGAGGTTACAGGTCGCTCAAGCACTCTTCTCTCGATTACAATAACACCGTTCCATACATTATCTCCCTCTATATAAAAGCAGCTCAACTCGGTGCGGCTTAAGGCATCGACTCCAGATTTTCGGTTCCTTGGGATGAGGCACGGCTATCGTTTCCTCGGACGAACAGGCACCTGAGAACAAGCAAACTGTTGGTGGGTCAGCACTTTATGCAAGTATTGGTGAGATAAAACAACTGAACAGAAGCTACTCCCCTTGAAACCCACACTAAGTAATCATGTGGCAAACTATTGCATTACTAGTGATCTTGCTAGTTTTACTTAGATTCGTTTCATGCAGTTCAGAACTATAGTCAGATTATATCTTTGAAAACATAACTTTGAAACAGTTTTGCATAATCAAACTTATAAGCATACGAATTTGGGACAGTGCTCTATCGTGCAGTACGCAGCATGTATTGTGCACACAAATCTATCTCTTTGGGCAAAGTTCTTATAGCAGACTGAAACATATCGAATTAAGCCAACATATCAAAATGGACTATCATACTTTAAGCATACAGAAGGACTAGCTTATATGAATTCGGTCCCCGAGAAACTCAGGATCGGTAGCGGTAATCCAGCCAACCAATGACTAACATTCTGATACTATTAGCAGCTGAGACCGAGGTTCAGCTCTCCCGCACTAATAGTCATTGTCTGACCGATGCAATGCTTGAAGCACTAACAGATAATCTCTACGATGCAGACAAAATGAATGAGCAGACTTATGTAATAATTCATATTTCTTACCCCATAGCCGAACGGTTATCCCTGCAGCAGACACACAAGTTAGTCATAATTTGCATATTCATAACTTATATATCAATCACTGGTGTCATCAATCGATAGGTATGCAAGAAGGTAAACCTAGCATGCGCCCTATCTATATGACGGTCCATGGGTCGCCCCATGATTAGCAGCAGTTGTCCAAGGTTCAGCTCTTCACTAGCACGCACGGGTGTCGGTAGCTGGCACCCGAAGTCCAGCTCTACCAACACACCCGAGTACTAGCAGCTGTGACATCATGGGTTCTGCACCACACTAATAGACATATCGCCCCACTAGACCCCCTTACGGGCCGTATACCTCAGGGCGATCCAAAAAACTCTTCCGGACCGAGCGATTCCCAGTGCCCTAGGAATCGTTCGAGAGACAAGACCTTGTGCACAAGTTGTCCGAGACCAATGCAATGACATAAACACATAGTGCAAGCAAAACAATGATCAAGCAAAACATATGCGGTCTTAGCGAAACACATCTTATCGAAACGAAGCACATCTTGTCACATTACTAATAGCACACCCCACTAGACCCTTGCGAGCCGTATCCTCAGGGCGTACTATTAGTCACTGTATTCACATATTTCACTTATAGCAGTTCGATATAGCAAACAGACAAGCGAAATATATTAAAGCAAGCACGATTGATTTCATAGTTAACATGCAATAACTATCTCTTTCTTAGCATATTCAAAGGGACATATTCGAGGCATTCATTTACTTAACTTTCTTAGCATAGCAATTGTTCATTCGATAGCTGTGTCGGTATTTCTAAGCATGCAATATTGTCACGCCCCAGTCCCAAAATACCGTGGGACCAGACGCGTGGCAATGGCCAGCAGTACGCACCGATGGACAACCCAATTTAATGGATCCATCAGGGCATACTTAAGCTGTAAAACAAATCTACGACAATCAAGGCACAACTAATCTCATCCACACAAGATATAAAATATGATCCACAGAATAAATAAGGAATGTAAATCATCATCTAGTCTCACAAAGTACTTCGGGGAACATCCCGATCAATATCTAGTACAATGGGTCAACAGACCAGAATATAAAAGACTGAAATAAATAAAAGCTGAGCATGGAACATAGATGCTCAAGAGAAGTCTTCAGCTAAGACCTCATCCTCGGATGGTGGTACAGCTCCTGGATCAGCTCCTGTTCCGGTCCCGTAAACCTCGGGATAAACCTCGTCTGCAAAATCTGGGGACAAAATCCGGATCCAGGTCCTCAGGGGACATAGCAAGGTACAAGAAAGCTCATGCCAATAAATAAATAAACAGTGCAGCAAATAAATAACTAAATAAAACAATGGGGTAAATATGTAACCATCTAAGTGAAATGCAAGTGAGAGCAGCACGAATACTCAGGCTGAGACCACTACAAGCTCTGTGTCTGGGAGCCGGTAGCAGCAATAACTATGTGTTTACTATGTGTTTACTATGTTTTATATATATATAATCAGCCTGTAGCCTGTGTGTCTCTCCCCACCCAATGTAACCACGCATATCATGTCCATAACGTCTCATGTCCATATCAAGCGCGATCATAGCTAAATGCAACAAGTCATAATGTATATAGAATATAAAATCTATGTCAAGTCCTGTATCCTATACAGAATCACCACGAATATCTCGGGAAAATCTTGTCTCATGAATAGTGTCAAGTGTCCTGGGTCATATGGTACTTGATAAGACAAGTACGAGAATATAAAGTGTCACGGATGTCCATCTCTAGATGACCGTACCCAACACTGCGTACAGTGTCGGCACCCGACTGATAATAGGACGCTAAGTACGTCACACGGTCCTAGGTTGAGCATGCACAGCAATATATATAAAGCAAGGAAAATAGATAACTAAGCTGCAGAGTTTGGCAAGGTACACTTGCCTGATGTTTGAATATCAACTGTCGTCCTGGTATCGGTGGATCCGGTAGGCACTACTCCAAAAGCTGTAATAAACATCACCAATAGTCTCAGAAGGTATCAAACTGCTAGAAATGCCTGTCCTTACGTCCAATTTGGACACAGGGGCAAAAAAGGTCATTTTCGGGCCAAAGCGGGTCCACATGTGGGCCACTTCGCACCGAAAAGCGTGTCGAGGGTAACAGTCTCTAAATGGGACAAACTATGGGTCCAACAACTCTAAATGTCAATACGATCCCAACGGTATGTCCAAATTTGGATTCCGATGAGCCGAACATAATTTGGTCCAAAAAGTCAACTGTGGGGCCCGCCAATTGGCGATCTGGTCAACCATCTCAGAAATGCGTAAAAATTGGGTCACAGGACCAGCGTGTTACCACGAGTCCCGTGGCGTAAGTTTCGTCGCAATCTGACAAGCGTGCACAAAATACTCGCGAGTTCCATAAAAGTGGCGACACGGAATGTGTTCGCGGATACGGCCTGATTTCGGCGCGCACACGCGTCCAAATCAGTTCCCACGAATTTTCACGTATTCCGTTATGCTGCGTGCACCATTCGGTACACTTGGCACACGACGGGGCGGTCCCGTCTGGCGGGGCGCGCTCCGATCTCCCACTTTTAGAAAACCGGAAAAAGTGGGTGCGCGCAGTTTTGTGACGACTACAATTTTGTCTACAGCAACTAATAGCACAAAGTTATAATACAGAAAATAAACTAGGTTATGTAATCTACAGGTATCAAAAAGAATCACCGAATTCGGATCTCTGTGGTGGGAGATACGAACTCGGCAATATGGGTGGTCATTCTGGAATTCTGCGATTGCAGAATTCCGTCTGTCCGTCCACTTTGGACGCTGTTTTACACCTAGGGGCACACGTTATCCGAGGTTGACTATAAAACAAGTATTGGAGAGGGTTAAGGGAAGATCATACCTATGAAAACAGAACGGGGTTTGGATGTGCGAGTCGATGGAAAATCGCGCCGGAGCGAAGGTGCCTCGAGTGGGAGACTGCAGTTCGCGATGTCGGCGTCGACTGGATGGTTGGATGGCTTGGGGAGGCTTCTCTGGCTGCGGTGACGGCTCTAGATGGGAAGAGGAAGTCTGGAGTTTTAGGTTAGGGTTTTGGGAAGCTAACTAACTATATATATATGTTATATATAATTAGGAGAGAGAGGGGGAGAGATCGGATTGTGGGTTATTGGCTGAAGGCTATGCGGCCGCTGGCTTGATACAAAGCAAAAAGGGGGGGGGGGGGCGGGTCCCCGCTGACTTAATCTTGGGATCCAGCGGCAATCCTGATGGCTTAAGTTCCTAAGGAACATAAGTATTAGTAGTAACTATTATATTATTATTATTATTATTATAAGTATTATATTATTCTATTAACTTTTCTTTTTCTTTCCTTTCTTTTCTTTAATTAAAATATATATACATATATATTTGTATATATATATATATATATATATATACTCATAAGAAAATTTATAGGATAGGGTATTGCACAACGTTAGGCTAGCAACTGTTCAAGGGGTCTCCTACATGGAATAAAATCCGAAAAATTCCTGATGGTCCCACAAGTCATCTAAGTGCCCGAACACCTAGCATAAAAATTATTAAAAATCTATTTCTCCTATTTGGACCTAATTACTGCAATTTAATTAATAATAAATAAATAAAAGGGTATATACGATTTTCTAGGAAGGGGGTTTTACATTCTACCCAACTTATAAAAATTTCGTCCTCGAAATTAAATTAGGGTAGGGCTCTCTCTGTCAAGTCTCACTTAATTATAGTCTAAGAATTTCTCTCAAGTGAGCATTACGGTCTCTACCCAACTTAGAATTTACCCATCAATTATCTAAGACTATTCATCTAATAAATCTATGCCCCAACTCATTTAATCATATTATTGAATCCTCAAGTCTTTAACACCAAACATATCACCTATGATATTCCCTAAATCATATATAAAAGGATCATCAACAATGCGACCGGCCTGTGGGGTATATCTAGTACTGTCTATATATCAAACTTATACCAAGCACGAGGTTTCGCCTTTCCGAAATAAGGGAAGACGAAGATCAATAATAAAGAGTTCAAGGGTGAGGTAATAGAATAGAAGTATCGGGATCAAGGCGTTTAAAGAATTCAAATAGAAATGGTAAAGTTGTTGTGGATTGAAATCCTATTCTGGTAATCCTTTGTTCGCATGCTCGTATTAGTACAGTTGTGTAACCGATACAATATGCTCAGACATATCTAGAGGGCAAGTATACTAGTCAACTATATATCTCAATCCACGTGATGTAGTCGTGCGAAGAGCGAACCAAAATGCACTAAGGTTGATCAGACCGTAATACACTGATTCTGAATAGACAATTGTATTAGTGTACATGTCCACTAACACATATGTCATGAACAAGCTCGATAAAGAATAAGCTTGCAAAACTAGGCTATATTAGCAGCATAAGTCAAGGTAGTACAACAAAAAGGGAAGTACGCTAGATGATGATGATGGAGGTACGACTTAATTCAAGTTCACAAAACAACACAAAATAAGCACAATAACAAAAGACTCTATAATCTCTACAGTTATCATATTAATTCCTTGTCTAAGTCGATAGTCGACAAAGTAGGGGTGTGAGCCTCTAAGTTCTATAGTCTGAATAAACCCTATCATCTTATGTTAGCATACAATTAATGCCATTCAGTTACACTTCATCAATGGATCACAAGGGCTATATGATACTAGGTGGTGAGGTATACTACCCAACTTATAAGATTTAAACTAATACGGTGACAGTCTTAAGAGGGTCCTACAAAATAATCTTGCACATGTAAAATAGAGCAGAAACTCTTATTAGGGTCTCCTATGGTATCACGTAAGTAATGGTCATCTTAAGTCTTAATCATAGTGCTCATAGGTCATGTGTCGATAGCGAGAATGGACAGGTTACTAGTCTCAAGGGAAAGGGAAGGTAACTTGTATCGAGGTGGGGGTACAACTTACGCGATTTAATGCTAAGGGATAATCATCGGGTCACCATCTACAAGATTAACTCAAACTTATCAACTCTAACTACTAGGCACCAATTTTCAAATTCAAGACTACAGCTATAACCCTAGCAAACTATGGGTCCTTAACAAGGAATAAAATTACTTGGCCTACTATCAGAAGTGTCAGGTGGCACGAATTGAAAGACGGAGGAAAGAAGAACATATTTTAGTCGTTGCGCATTAGCGAACGTTAAGGTCGCAGATGAACAACATAGGAAATTGAAATATGGGGCTCTAGATAATATCATGGTTTTCTAAGGGGAGGTGGTATGCTAGTTGCTATGTTTGAGGTATGATTAGAAAAATATTTTATACATTGCTCTTGGCTTTCTAAGGTACTGTCTGCTTATCTCAAGACAAGAACCTATATCCTAACGCTATCTCACTATGCACATTAGGTTCAGTCCTAACATTCGACCTC
The DNA here is from genome assembly GCA_036927795.1 of Iris macrosiphon. Lineage (NCBI taxonomy): Eukaryota > Viridiplantae > Streptophyta > Magnoliopsida > Asparagales > Iridaceae > Iris > Iris macrosiphon. Next base: position 685,254 of record JAYESA010000028.1, on the reverse strand, counting down.
GGATTTCTATTGGTTCGTCATGAGTGGGGTCAAACACTAGGGTCAAATATTATGGTAAAACTTCTACTAACTCTAGTAGTGTCTATACTACTCTCAAGTCTTCACAATACATCAGGGGTATTGGTAAACCAATTTCTAGAGATAAGGAATTCTAGGGTTCCCTAGATATGCTAACTTAGTGGGGTGTCAACACTCTAGTGGTACTCTTAATAGGAATGTTACCTTACTTATCATTCTATCAACAGGGACTTCTATATTCTAGCAGAAGTCTATACTCAAGGAACTATTAAGGAAGTACAGGAATCAAGCAGGATGCAAATGTTCAAATAGAACAGATAGGAGGGAGATGAACCATAGTCAATTGTGGATGAGATCCTATACTCTAGTCCTAGGTGCAGGCTGGTTCGGTCCCTAAGTTGAAACTGAACTATTTAGTCGTAGACCTGCATGGGCCACCACAAAAACTATGTCACGCCCCAGTCCCAAAATACCGTGGGACCAGACGCGTGGCAATGGCCAGCAGTACGCACCGATGGACAACCCAATTTAATGGATCCATCAGGGCATACTTAAGCTGTAAAACAAATCTACGACAATCAAGGCACAACTAATCTCATCCACACAAGATATAAAATATGATCCACAGAATAAATAAGGAATGTAAATCATCATCTAGTCTCACAAAGTACTTCGGGGAACATCCCGATCAATATCTAGTACAATGGGTCAACAGACCAGAATATAAAAGACTGAAATAAATAAAAGCTGAGCATGGAACATAGATGCTCAAGAGAAGTCTTCAGCTAAGACCTCATCCTCGGATGGTGGTACAGCTCCTGGATCAGCTCCTGTTTCGGTCCCGTAAACCTCGGGATAAACCTCGTCTGCAAAATCTGGGGACAAAATCTGGATCCAGGTCCTCAGGGGACATAGCAAGGTACAAGAAAGCTCATGCCAATAAATAAATAAACAGTGCAGCAAATAAATAACTAAATGAAACAATGGAGTAAATATGTAACCATCTAAGTGAAATGCAAGTGAGAGCAGCACGAATACTCAGGCTGAGACCACTACAAGCTCTGTGTCTGGGAGCCGGTAGCAGCAATAACTATGTGTTTACTATGTTATATATATATATAATCAGCCTGTAGCCTGTGTGTCTCTCCCCACCCAATGTAACCACGCATATCATGTCCATAACGTCTCATGTCCATGTCAAGCGCGATCATAGCTAAATGCAACAAGTCATAATGTATATAGAATATAAAATCTATGTCAAGTCCTGTATCCTATACAGAATCACCACGATTATCTTGGGAAAATCCTGTCTCATAAATAGTGTCAAGTGTCCTGGGTCATATGGTACTTGATAAGACAAGTACGAGAATATAAAGTGTCACGGATGTCCATCTCTAGATGACCGTACCCAACACTGCGTACAGTGTCGGCACCCGACTGATAATCGGACGCTAAGTACGTCACACGGTCCTAGGTTGAGCATGCACAGCAATATATATAAAGCAAGGAAAATAGATAACTAAGCTGCAGAGTTTGGCAAGGTACACTTGCCTGATGTTTGAATATCAACTGTCGTCCTGGTATCGGTGGATCCGGTAGGCACTACTCCAAAAGCTGTAATAAACATCACCAATAGTCTCAGAAGGTATCAAACTGCTAGAAATGCCTGTCCTTACGTCCAATTTGGACACAGGGGCAAAAAAGGTCATTTTTGGGCCAAAGCGGGTCCACATGTGGGCCACTTCGCACCGAAAAGCGTATCGAGGGTAACAGTCTCTAAATGGGACAAACTATGGGTTAAACAACTCTAAATGTCAATACGATCCCAACGGTATGTCCAAATTTGGATTTCGATGAGCCGAACATAATTTGGTCCAAAAAGTCAACTGTGGGGCCCGCCAATTGGCGATCTGGTCAACCGTCTCAAAAATGCGTGAAAATTGGGTCACAGGACCAGCGTGTTACCACGAGTCCCGTGGCGCAAGTTTCGTCGCAATCTGACAAGCGTGCACAAAATACTCGCGAGTTCCACAAAAGTGGCGACACGGAATGTGTTCGCGGATACGGCCTGATTCCGGCGCGCACACGCGTCCAAATCAGTTCCCACGAATTTTCACGTGTTCCGTTATGCTGCGTGCACCATTCGGTACACTTGGCACACGACGGGGCGGTCCCGTCTGGCGGGGCGCGCTCCGATCTCCCACTTTTAGAAAACCGGAAAAAGTGGGTGCGCGCAGTTTTGTGACGACTACAATTTTGTCTACAGCAACTAATAGCACAAAGTTATAATACAAAAAATAAACTAGGTCATGTAATCTACAGGTATCAAAAAGAATTACCGAATTCGGATCTCTATGGTGGGAGATACGAACTCGGCAATATGGGTGGTCATTCTGGAATTCTGCGATTGCAGAATTCCGTCTGTCCGTCCACTTTGGACGCTGTTTTACACCTAGGGGCACACGTTATCCGAGGTTGACTATAAAACAAGTATTGGAGAGGGTTAAGGGAAGATCATACCTATGAAAACGGAACGGGGTTTGGATGTGCGAGTCGACGGAAAATCGCGCCGGAGCGAAGGTGCCTCGAGTGGGAGACTGCAGTTCGCGATGTCGGCGTCGACGGGATGGTTGGATGGCTTGGGGAGGCTTCTCTGGCTGCGGTGACGGCTCTAGATGGGAAGAGGAAGTCTGGAGTTTTAGGTTAGGGTTTTGGGAAGCTAACTATATATATATATGTTATATATAATTAGGAGAGAGAGGGGGAGAGATCGGATTGTGGGTTATTGGCTGAAGGCTATGCGGCCGCTGGCTTGATACAAAGCAAAAAGGGGGGGGCGGGTCCCCGCTGACTTAATCTTGGGATCCAGCGGCAATCCTGATGGCTTAAGTTCCTAAGGAACATAAGTATTAGTAGTAACTATTATATTATTATTATTATTATAAGTATTATATTATTCTATTAACTTTTCTTTTTCTTTCCTTTCTTTTCTTTAATTAAAATATATATACATATATATTTGTATATATATATATATATATATATATATATATATATATATATATACTCATAAGAAAATTTATAGGATAGGGTATTGCACAACGTTAGGCTAGCAACTGTTCAAGGGGTCTCCTACATGGAATAAAATCCGAAAAATTCCTGATGGTCCCACAAGTCATCTAAGTGCCCGAACACCTAGCATAAAAATTATTAAAAATCTATTTCTCCTATTTGGACCTAATTACTACAATTTAATTAATAATAAATAAATAAAAGGGTATATACGATTTTCTAGGAAGGGGGTTTTACAAATATTTCTTATTCTCTTTAGCATAGCAATGGTTCTATCTTATTCTGACAAGCATTCATATTCTCTTAGTTAGGCAGCAAATTCGTTTCGATGACAAGCTATGTGAGTTCTCTTATTAGCATACAGAGTCGGTTCTATCATTCTTCTTATGAAACAATCTCTTAAGCAACAAGCATTCAAAAACTCAGATTCATTATTAAGTCGTGCAAGAATCAGAGAATGCAGTTCTGCCCACTCATATTGATTAATCGGTCGGGAACTCTCCGATAAGACTTTCGTTCGAGCAAGCAAGGCGATATCACTTGTACATAGTGTCGGGCGGGGCACTACACTGGCCATTGCCACGTGTCTAGTTCCTCGGCATTTTGGGACTGGGGCGTGACATTAGTGATACACTTGTTAGTATTAATGTTAGCTCTTAGTAGTAAGATAGTTACTATGATCAGTTAACTAATTATTAAACTATCTCATTATTAGTACCTAGTTTAGTTAGTAACTATATATATGTTAGTCATTAGATTGGGTAGCTACTATATATATTAGAATCACTTTTACCTTGAGATACCAAGGTAAATGCCAAGGTATTGTGGATACTCAAGGTATTAGGTTTGGGTATCAAGATGGGGGTTTAGTAGTGCGATATCGAGTTGTTTTAAAATTAAGGTGCGGGTCGTAACATATTTTTAGTGGTGGCCCATGCAGGTCTCTTCGAGGTCGCAATTAGTGCGATTCGTAGTGGTGCTCTGAATTGAGTGCTATTAAGAGCCTGTTTCAGATATAGGATATAGGCTATAGACTGAGAATACTCAATCACATCTAGGAAAATTTCTTTTGATTCATTCAACTATTCTTCCTTGATATTGGTATTTGATCTTTTAATTTGTCCTTTCTTGAGTGTCTTACGTCATGTGCCATATTGATTCTTTCTTTCGCTTTGTCTCAGGATGCCGCCTAAGACTAGATCGCAGCAGGAAAGAGCAGCTTCTGAGAGGTCTGCGATGTCCCGAGGGCTTGCTGTCATGACCTGTACCCGATGTAAGGTTGCAAGTCAGAAACAACACCCAGCCTATACCGCAGAATCGATGGTAGAATACTGTCTGGATAATCTATCTAGCAATATAATGAACCACCAACAATAACAATATACTCAATCACAGAACTAAGATGAAAAATAGCACGAATCAGATAAAGAATAGAAAAGTCACATACAACTCATGAGTCTAAAATAATACATCAATGAGTCTGAAAGAATACTAACAAAGACAAATCCAATACAAGAAATACTAAGAAGGTACTAATCCTGGGTTATCTGTCTCAATCGGGATAAGTACCTCCTTTGCCAGGGTCTCTGACTCTAAACCCACAATATCCTGAGGTCCATAATGTGTAGGGTACCAGTCCTAAGTGTCATCTGGAAAAAATATATCCAGTCAGGAAAGGAGCAAAGTACATCTCTAACAGTAGTTCTAATCAATGATAAAAACTATGTAAAAGTAAATAGATGTGAATATACAAGATGCAACAATAGATACAAGAGATATACAATAAGAAAATACTGGAATAAATACAATAATGAACGATATGACAATAATCAAGAATACTAATGACTAAGAGAGTGAGTACTAGCTTTAACATGTGATCAGCTTGGGAACTTGTACAGGAATAATGGCCTGGTTAGTCATACGTGAAGTGCATGACCAACACTCACAGGAAAATAATACTTGCACAGGAAGGTATGATCATATATCTACACTATAATACTCCCCACCCCCGACTAGTATAGTAGATCCAACCATGGTATGCTATGGTACGGGATTCTCTAGGAAGGTAGCAAATCTTCCCGAGAATTAGTGTATATAAATGAACAAGATAATCAATGAAATAAGACTTGCACAAGATATACCATATACAAGGAATAACATCTTATGACGAGATCTGGATATACCAATCCGTGTAACCATCGTGTCAAGAAATATGGATATCTACACTAGATACAATGAACATAGAGGATATTATAAATGGGAAACTATCAAAGAATGTACTCGCCTGAAGTCCAATGAATATTCTCACAGATGTCTGATACGGTGCCTCGAAGACCTAGATATGGAATACAACATCAATACAAGGTTCCAAAAAGAAAATAAGTTAAACTAGTCAACTTCTAGGTCAACAAGTCAATTCTAAGTCAAAAGTCAAACTAAGTCAACTCTAATGTCAACTATGGTCAACTATGGTTAAACTATGGTCAACTACCTATTTCTAGGTTGCACAAGTCTAACACAAAGATATTGGGTTAAAATACTAAAGTCTAGGTCACAAAATCCATATCTTAAATACTAGGATACCATATCTACGGATACGTAAATCCAAAAGGAAAACATCACATACAAATACCAAAATAATATTATTAAATAAAATCTTAAAGACAAACATTAATTAGGTACCTTGGTTTTGAACCAACTTGATATCACAACATAAACCCATAATCTTGATACCCCAAACCCAATACCTTGGGTATCCCCAATACCTTGGTACTTACCTTGGTATCTCAAGGTAATACCCAAATACTAGTTATGCTGTCTACCCGTAGATATATATATATATATATATATATATATATATACGTGCTATAATAATTATTATATATAAAGTATAATACAAGTAGCAATTAGGAAAATATTTACTTATATATTAATACCAAATATATATATATATATATATATATATATATATAGTTACATACAATATATACACCTATAGTATATCCATAGATACATAGATCTAAGACACAACATTACATAAATATATATATATATATATATATATATATATATATATATATATATACAATTACATTCACCATGAAATAAGAACACAAGATCATAGATCTATAATTAAATTGCACACACATGGAACGTATCACCCCGTATCCCACTAGATCTAGGATACGCTTGTGACACGAGTCTACCACACATCCAAACGTACCCCGAAGGACAATAACAAGTTATATATATTATTTATAAACAATACGAAGAGTCAAAAATAAATCTACGTGTCCATGTCAAAATATGACATGTACAAAGTCCCGTGTCAGAGAGAAAACCCCCAAATCAACACGTATCACCAAATTATTGGGATACGACCTATACGTACCGACATGACACTAGCCCCAAACACACAAGCATATGTCAAATTGATCGATAGGACCAATTGACACACACAACAAATGTCAATCTCAGAATTCCCAAAAATTGATACAAAAAGTACCATAATTTTCTCAATAGACTTCCTATGAACACAAAACCAAATCTTATGGGTAGCCTATGTATATGGGTTTGATTTCTCATGGTTAAATCTCATATTTAGAACCTAAATTAAGAAAAAAAATGAATTGTACCTATTAGGAGATGGATTCCTAATATAACCTCCAAATATGATGAAATTGGCCTCCAACTTGTAGATCCTTGCTCCTCTTTGTAGATCATTGCTTCATCCTTCTATATCTTTGCTCCACTAGTCTCCAATGGTGATTTGGGAAAGAATTGGGATAAAATTTGGTAGGTAAATGAAGTAGGAATGAAGGAATTTGGTTGAGGAAATTTCTAGATCTAGTTTCCAAATGAAAAGAGGAGAGAGAAATAATTTCTCCCCATCTAAATAGGCCAGCCCCCTTTTTCCTTCCTCAAGCTACTATAAATTATCCAATATACCCCTTGGGGCCTCTCATAAAGAAATAATTAAGTAGGGAAGCTTCTAGTCTAATGGTTTAATTAATTTAATCCATCTCCTTAACAACGGGCTTTCTAAATGCGCTAAAATTTATCAATTAATACATGTTGGTCCATGAGTCTAAACTAAACTAGTTAGGTCCACTAACACAGGTCCAAAATAAATAACTAACATCTAACAATAATTAAATAATACAATAATTAATTATTTATCATGCACAATATTTAATTAAATATAAATTTACTAAAATACCCTTTCCTAGAAAATGTGGTAGTGACACCTGCACCAGTCACTTCTCCGATGATTGGAGTATCAGCTGCTTTCGGAGGTCCACCACCTACTCAGAGGACTATGCCAATTGTATCTGAGGGACTTCCACCTCCAACTTCCGTGCTAGCAGATGCGACACAAATGTTTTTACTGTTTCGTGAGATACTGGAGGCACATAGGGCTCAGTCTGAGGCACACCAGCGACAGACCTACGTCTTACAGTACGGCATCGAGAGTGCTCATCTGCTTGCTCGTGCTATAGTAGAGAAAGGAGTTCCGGTCCAGCAGTAGGTTTCTCCTCAGGTTGCTCAGCTTCGGCCAGGCAACATTCAAGACTTTAAGAAGATGGAGCCTAGGGTCTTCAAGGGGACGGAGGGCATCGTCTATGCTGATGATTGGCTCGAGGATATTGAGCATCTTATGTGGGTGTCCCGTCTTTCTGAGGATCTGAAGGTTGAGGCCGTAGGACATCAATTGTTCGACGTCGCCTGCACTTGGTTCAGGATTGAGATGATTCTGGTTGATGCAGGCCAGTCTTGCGAGGTATTCAAGGACCTCTTCAAGAAGAAGTTCTTAGCTCGGGCAGACATGCTAGACTTGGGGAGGCAGTTTGAGAGCCTCATTCAGGGGAGCATATTTGTGCCGGAATATGCTGCGGAGTTCGGCAGGTTGAGCTAATTTGCAGAGTATTTGTTGAGAGAGTCGGAGGTTTAGGCTATTCGTTTTCTTGAGGGTCTAAACTGGGAAGTGAAGATCCTCATTCCGTCTTTTTATGAGACATACTCAGAGATACTTGTGGAGGCACACAATGTTGAGCGGGAGTTGGGATTGAAGCCTAAAAAAGATCATGATTCTTTTCTGGGGGCCAACAGCAGTGCAGTATCTGCCAAACATTATCATTTCTAGTCTAGCCCTTTTCAGCAGCCATAGTAGCACCAGACTCCAGTTAGGGCACCATTTCACCAGGCACCACAGCAACAGAGACAGCTACAGCAAGCTCCTTGCCACTACTGCAAGAAGCCCAGCCATATCTGGGAAGTTTGCAGGAGGAGGTTGGAAGTTTGTTTGTATTGTGGTACCGAAGGGCATCAGATAAGAGAGTGTCCTCGTCGTGCAGTTCAGGGAATAGCTCCAGCTTCGAGGGCACAGGCGAGACCACCTACAGTATAGCCGAGGGGACCACTTCCGACCCAGCAGCAGCATTATGTCCAGCATCAGCAGCAGGGCGGTGAACGACATGGACGAACGTTTGCTATGACAGTCGAGGAGGACGAGTCCACCGGAGATGTCATTGCAGGTTCTGTTCTTCTTGATTCTATTGTAGCTTTAGTTTTTTTTTATAGTGGTGCTTCCCATAGTTTTGTATTTGTTTCTTTTGCTATGAAGCATGGTTTGGTAGCTGAGTCTTTGCTTAGGACTTGCAAGATCATGACTGGGTATCATGTCCCAGTTCCAAAGATACGGAACTGAGTCACGTGGCAATGGCCAGCAGCACACTTCGGCGGGCATCCCAATCTAATGGGCCCGTCAGAGTGCACCTAAGCTGTGAAGTACAATGAATAACCTAACACATAACACATAAATAGTGAATCTAAATCTCATCCACAGGCAACAGATATAAGAGCACATAGAGATAATCACAACTACTAATATGCAGAAAGGAAATGTAACGAGAAAATGTATCACAGTCACACGGGAATAAACCCGCTATTACAAAATACTGGAATGAAAGTAAGCAATGAGATAATTTGGAACGACATTAGATAGCTAGATAGTAATACCGTCCCAAGGATAAAGTCACTACCAGAGATCAGGCGAAGTCATCGGGGATGACCTCGTCCTCGGCAATGGGTCCACCTGCTGGATATGTACCCGGACCGTACTCCTCTGGGTAATCTTCCTCGCCTAAACCTGGAAGGGAACCAGGTCCTCAGAGGGACGTAACAAGGTACAAAAAATACAGCATGCCAAAGTATAACAGAATATACAAGTGCAATGACGGGGTAATCTAGCATAATCACCTAAGTGAGACACAGTTTAAAGACAATGTTCAACGCATGGGCTATCCAAAATAAAACCGTAGCTCCGAACACAGAGACACACGGGGCATACCGTAGCTCCGAGCACAGAGTCACACGGGTGATACTACTAGTTCGGATACAGGAACACTACATCAACAGGACATATACATATATAAAGCGCGTGCAGAGGAGCCCAAACGTCTAGTAGCTGTCTTTCCCTTCCTAATCGGTCAACGATTTTGTGCTGAACTTGAACCTCTATCTAGAAGCCTCTTCACACAGAAGTAACTATCAACAAACGCGACCCCAAGGTCGTCCCAGTCTCCGGTCATGATGTCAGTATCAGGATACAGGAAATCTGGCATGGTAATAGTGTATGAATGTGTCCTAGGGTACGATATACACCGATACGTACATCGAGGTGTTACGAACATCTATCTTTCATTACTAAATATTACCGATGAATGTCTGTACCCGGTTGTGACCCGGACGCGAAGTAACGATTCTAAATAAACCCACGCATAATGCATATATTGAAACAATAAATAACTGGTAACTGAAATACAGGGTGGCAAGGTACACTTGCCTGGGTCCGGCTGCTGAAGATGGAGATCCGGTACAACGTCCAAGTCCGCAGGTTCCGTAGTACCTAGAAATGAGACACAAGCTCAATCAATAACTATCACGAGACTGAAATAAGATGTGACACACGTCTAAACATATGTTCAATCTCAGTTACAACTCACATAAACACTAAGCTAGAGGGTTGACCAAGGTTGACTAAAGGTACATTACGTCTGTTATGATCAATCACATATATAATATCACCAAACAAATCCTCAATCCCACTATATTTATTGCGATACTTTCAGTAGTTCAAGTATGTTCATTCCTCATATTTCACCCTGGTCTTCACAGACATTATCAAGCACGTTTACACATATCATCCTCAAACAAAATAATTATCCTCGAGTAAATGATTATTAATAATTATTTAAACCCTCAGTTATAAACATCGTGAATAGCCACTCCTCAAATATATTCATCATTAAATATTAGCACTCAATATTAACCAATACTTTGATATCATAACATTATTCTACGACAATTAAATCTGCACCTCAGTAATATTCAATATTTTATTATCACAGCATCATTTTCATAACCATTTAAACTTCTCATCATCAATAAACAATATTCATAAATTAAATGAAATACCCTAAAATACCATACCTACCATTCAATAGACCTTAAACACATTAGCATCATTCATAACCCTAGAGACTATGTAGCATATGACACTTAATTTTCACATTAACAAGCTATTAAACCCTAAAATCTCTATTCAACATTTAACCATTAATTTGCATTTATTAAGATGTAATAACCCTTATAACTCATCCATTCCAAAATCCTAAAATCTTAATGTATAGTAACCCTTAAGTAAATCTATATCATTTACCACCATTCATGCATATTATATTATGTAATATACCCCAAGATCTCACATGGCATTTAAAATTCCAAACTTAATATTAACCATGAATTCTAACTAGGTTATATGCATCACTAAACAATTACAAACTACACATGGGGAGGGGTGTTCACCTTGGCGATAAGGACCGATAGCCGTCTCTGGCCGGAGTAGGGTGGTGGTGGTGGTGATGATGATGATGGTGTTTTTGATGAGAATAACGAAGGTGGTCACTGTGGTACTGGTGATGGGGATGATGACGGAGTGGTGGAGGAATTACTAGAGGAGGTGGTTGTAGGGTGCTATGGGGTGGAGGTGCTGGTGGTGTAGGGTGGTGGTGGAAGGTTGCAGGCGGTGGTCGGTCGACTGTATGTGGAGGGGACGATGATGATGATGATCGGAATGGAGGGAGGTGATAATGGTGGATGCCCGGCTGCTCGTCGTGGGCTCGGCCGCTGTCAGGGAGAGGAGGTCGATGAAGCTCGGCATTAGGTGGTGGTGATAGTTCGAGGTTGGTTGGCCGGAGGGGAAAGCTCGGCCGGGGTAGTGAAGAGTTCGAATGGAGAAGATGATATGGAGAGGAAGAAGAAGAAAGGAAGAAGAAGAAGAAGGGAAGTAGGGAGGAACCTACGGTTGGGATAAGGAGAAAGGAAAGAGAAGGTGGGGGTTTTCCCAGCTGTAGGGATTAGGGCCTGCTTGGGGAAGTGTGTATGAGGAGCCATTATATAGGGAAAGGTGATGGGGTGTGTGGGGTGAGGATGCTCCAAATTCAAATGGATAGCTAGGATTCATCATGAGGAAATTGTGTTCACACAATTGAGAGGGAGGGGTAAGGTTGGACCGGTCAAGGGGGAGAGGGGTGACTTCTTCATTAGTTTGAACCAATGAGGGATGACACATAATACAAATTTTATAAATTAGTCCCCTAAGTTTGGGTATTTGCACAGACACATGAAATAATAAAAAATTTCTGGGAGAATTGGTATTTGGTGTTTGGTGTTTTGTAGGGTGAGGGGGTGTTATGAGTTTTGCATGGGCTTAATTCATGGGGCATTGGGTTAAATTGGGATTAAAAATAGGATTAGTCAAAGTTGGTATCCCCAATTTAATTAGAATAAATTGTCATGTGCTCTTAAATTAAATGGGAGCACATGGGGTCTCAATTGGGAGTGACACAAAGGTCATGAACGGTGTAGGCTTGGTGTCAGTCTTGGACCCTTTAATTGGTCTAGCTCAACAGGTTGAGTTGGTGTCTCAAAATTGATGGCAACGACACAAGTGTGCGACACATGATTAAATATGGATTTCGGTTACGGAAAGTTGTGCAATTAAATTAGAGCACAAGGGATTATGATTTTTAGTGACGGAAAAGTCCAGCGCCTAAATTGGCGTATCAAGTCTAGAATACAACAACTTTTTGGAAATTATATGCTAATGTTGGGCTCCGAATATTGCAACAACGGTAGGGCGCACCAAGGGTTTAATTAAAGAATCAGACATCTGCATCCTTAATTCTAAATATCAAACTTCTGCTGCTAAACCAAAATTTTCAATCCCATAATCTGTCTATCTATAAAAATATAAATGAGGGAGTTTACATCCTTCCCAACTTAGAAAAATTTCGTCCCCGAAATTAAAAGTAAAGCACGATAATAGCTACAAGAATTTAAAGGCAAACTGGTAATCAAATGCGGTACATAAACTTGTACCTCAATCCTCAAATAAATATGGGTAACGCTGCCGAATGGAATCCTCGCACTCCCAGGTAGACTCGCCTAGCGAATGATGCTTCCATACAACTCTGACCAGTCGAATAGTCTGACCTCTCAAAGTCTTCTCACTGTGATCGAGTATCTCCACTGGCTGCTCTACGTAAGATAAACTGGGCCCGACTATAATCTCTGAATGACAAGCACGTGGCTAGGGTCTGCCACGTATCTCCTCAACTGCGATACGTGAAATACGTTATGCACTCCTTCTAATGATGGAGGCAATGCAAGACGATAAGCCACTTCGCCAACTCGTTCCAAGATGTCAAAAGGTCTGATGTACCTCGGACTCAGCTTGCCTCTGCCTCCGAATCTGATGGTACCACGAGTACACGATATCTTTAAAAATATATGGTCACCTTCCTTGAACTCCAAGGGTCTGCGGTGCGCATCTGTCCAATGCTTCTGTTTGTCCTGTGTTGCACGCAGGTGGCTCTGAATCTGCTTGACTTTTGCCACTGTCTGTATCACCAACTTTGGACCAAGTATCTGACGCTCTCCCATGTCACTCCAACATACCGGTGATCTACACTTCCTGCCGTACAGTGCCTCATAAGGTGTCATATGTATGCTAGCCTGGTAGCTGTTATTGTAGGAGAATTCTAGCAAGTGTAAATGGTCCTCCCAAGATCCTCCAAAGTTGATCATGCACGCTCTCAATATATCCTCTAGTATTTGTATCGTGTGCTCTGACTGGCCATCAGTCTGTGGATGATATGCAGTGCTGAACTTGAGATAAGTTCCTAGACTCTCCTGTATACTCCGCCAAAAATGTGACATGAACCTGGAGTCACGATCCGATACAATACTGACAGGCACTCCATGTAGTCGTACTATCTGACTCATATACATATCAGCTAATATCTCCGTGGATTGTCCAACTCTGAAGGGCAAGAAATGTGCAGACTTGGTGAGTCTGTCTACGACAACCCAAACTGTATCCTTTCCGGTAGGGCTCTGCAGAAATCCTGAGACGAAGTCCATGGTAATGTGTTCCCACTTCCACTCGAGAATGGGAAGCGGCTGCAATAGTCCTGCAGTCCTCTGATGTTCAGCCTTGACTTGCTGACAGACCAAGCATCTCGCCACGAATCTTGCAATCTCTCTCTTTATCCCATGCCACCAGTAATGTTGTCTCAAATCTTGGTACATCTTTGTACCCCCGGGATGAATAGAATAAATCGAGCTATGAGCCTCGGTCATTAACTCCTGGCGTAGCTCGCTACTCGGAGCGTATAGGTGATCTCCACACCTTAACGTTCAGTCTTCATGAATCCTGAGTCCCGTCGGCATGCCGGCCTCTGTCCTCTCTCACAGTTGTCAAAATCTCACATCTGTAGGCTGGGCTGCCTTGATCCTCTCAATCAATATAGACTGAACCTCAAGACTGGCCATCTGTCCATCCCTGCCTGGCAATACAATCTCTATCCCAAGCTCCTGAAGATCCTCTAGCAATTGCCGCTGAGTCATCAAAAAATAGGCCATGGGCTTCCTGCTTAAGTCATCTGCTACTATATTCGCCTTGCCAGGGTGGTACTGCAACTCGATATCATAATCTGTCATCAACTCTAGCCATCATCTCTGTCTCATATTGAGCTCCTTCTGAGTATAGACATACTTCAGACTTTTGTGATCTGTGTAAATCTCTACACGCTCACCATAAAGGTAGTGCCGCCATAGCTTTAGTACAAATATTACTGCAGCTAGCTCTAGATCGTGCGTCGGATAGTTTTTCTCATGAACTCTTATCTGTCTCGATACATAGGCTATCACTTTGCTATGTTGCATCAGTACACATCCTAATTTGCTCCCAGACGCATCACTGTACACTATAAATCCTCCCGATCCTGAAGGAAGTGTCAAATTCGGTGCTGATGTCAGACGCTTCTTCAGCTCATCGAAAGCCTTCTGACACTCTTCAGTCTAGATAAACTCCTTGCCTTTACGCGTCAGTCATGTCATAGGCACAGCGATCCTCGAGAAATTTCCACGAACCTCCGATAATATCCGGCAAGTCTGAGGAAACTCCTAACCTCTATAACTGATGTAGGGGTAGGCCACGTCTCTACTGCAGCTATCTTCTCTGGGTCAACTGATAGTCCATCTTCGGTGATTATATGTCCCAGGAATGGTACCCTATCCAAGCAGAACTCACATTTGCTGAGCTTGGCGTACAGCCTCTCCTGCCTCAGCTTCTCTAACACAATCCTGAGATGTCTCTCGTGCTCCTCCTAGCTCTTGGAATATACCAAGATGTCGTCGATAAATACCACCACGAAATTATCTAAGTACTGGTAGAAAACACTATTTATCAGACTCATAAATACTGCTGGCGCATTAGTTAAACCAAACAGCATGACTAAAAACTCATAGTGCCCATACTTTGTCCGAAAAGCCGTCTTTGGGATGTCCTCTCTCCGTACCTTGATCAGATGATAACCGAATCTGAGATCGATCTTCGAGAATACACATGCACCTCTAAGCTGATTAAATAAATCATCGATGCGCGGCAGTGGATACTTGTTCTTTATCGTTATAGCATTTAACGTCCTGTAATCAATACACAAGCGTACCGTCCCGTCCTTCTTTGGTACAAATAATATGGGTGCTCCCCATGGAGAAACACTAGCCCGTATGAAACCCTTATCTATGAGGTCATCTACGTGGACTTTCAACTCAACCAACTACTTTGGTGCTAGTCTGTAAACGGGGGAAGTAACTGGCTCGGCACCGGGAGTCAACTCTATAATGAACTCAATCTCTCTGCCAGGTGGCAGGCCTGGAAGATCCTCTGGAAACACATCCTCAAACTCTGATATAAAGTGAGGGTATATCGGTTCACCTTCTGAAATATGTGTCGCTAGGGTAGGTTGGACACCATGCTCTCGGGCTCCCTGAAGAAACTCAAACTCTGGGTGATCTGGGGGTCTAAATATGACACAACCACGACGGCAATCTAGTATTGCGTGGTATTTGCTCAACCAATCCATGCCTAGGACAATGTCATAGTCCGGCATGGAGAAAACCAGAAATCGGGTATGCATCTCTAACCCGCAGACAACTACTGAACATAATTTATAAGTGTCACTAACAGGTACTATTCCACCTCCCATAAGAATCCTCTTGATCTTCGGAAGGGGTGCAGTGGCTATTCTATGGGTGGCCACGAAACTAGCAGCTATGAAAGAGTGTATGGCACCAGAATCAAATAAGACTACCGTTGGTAATGAAGCTACTTAGATAGTACCTACGATCACTTCTTCGGCTATCTCTGCCTCCTCTATAGTCATCGCATAGGCCTGATCATGCTGCTGTCGAGCCTGCTGGAATCGATCTGCCAGTGGGGCCAAGGGTGGCTTCCTCTGATTTCCCCCTGGTGCTGGGGGTCGTAGTGCTCCAGCTCCTGCGTAAGGGGGCCTCGGTCCGGGAGGCTGCTGATAAGGCCTTGGTGCTGGCAGGGCTGGCCGGTGAACCATCTGTATTGGATCCCTCTGGTCGGGGCAATCTCAGATTGCATGCTGGCCCGACCCACATCTCAGACATACGCCCAGCCTCCGTCGATAATCCCTCAATAAATGTCCCCTCTTGCCGCAGAAATGGTATATGGAAATCTCTGCTCCCTGCAGGGGTGCTGCTCTCTGCTACTGCTGTTGTATCAGTGGACGCTTCGCAGGTCCTCCCTGCGGGGCTCAAACTGCTGATGAATACGCACAGGAGCACTTCAGACTGGCCTCCATCTTGTTGATGCGGTCCTGGCGTCGTGCGTCTAATAATACCTCGGAGTAGGAGGTGGGGGCTATGGACCCGATAAATCTCTGCGTCTTGAAACTCAGGCCTTCATAGAACTTCTCGGCCTTTGCTTTCTCGGTAGAGATCAGGTACGGTACAAATCTTCTTATGCGGAGGAACTCAATATTGTATTCCTCTATAGTCATACTTCCCTACCTGAGGTTCTAAAATCTATCCCGAAGCTCTGTTCGGGCAGTGGAGGGTATGTACATCTCCTGGAAGAGAACTCTTACCACGTGACCCAGTCTGGTCCCAAATGCTACTCCTCTGAGAGCCACCAGTGATGAGCGTTGCCAGTGAGCTGCATCCTGACGGCAGTCATCCATCGTTGTCGGGGGAGGTCGGTAGCCTCCAGCTGGTGTTAAATGCTGGTGAGCCAAGCATGGAACTCCCTCAGCTCTTCTGTGCCAGCAAAATGTTGTGGCATCATACGACAAAAGTCTATGACAGACCCCATCGTCGACTGGTGTGCTGGGGGTGACGCCTACCCCAAGGCCGTCATGATACTCTCCCTCAAGGTCTCAGCCTGGCTCTGCTGGGCCTGCTGCTGAGCCTTCTGCTGGACCTGCTGCTGGGCCTGCATCATCGCATTTACCATCTGAAACATCTATGTCCCATCCATGGGTTGCCCTGCAGGGAATGGCATATAGGGCATCTGGGTGGTAATGGTGGAGGTGGGGGCAGCTACTGCTCCTCCTGTCTTGGGGTCCTCTGATCCTCAGGTCCTGCCTGATGCGGAGTCTGATGCCCATCCGAAGGCACCTCTGGCTGCCCCGATGACTGTCCCAGGGGAGCTGGAGTCAACAGAAGAACATGCCCTTCTAGTTCCTCGGATGATCCTACGTCACGTGGAACATCGCCCGGCTGTGCGACGCGTCCGCTACGGAGATTCATAACTCTAAAAAGAAGTCATGACTGCGATCAGCGTTGAGGAAATAAACAAGATACAATTTAGTAAAAGAAATCGAGATAAAGGTGTCATATGAAGGTTTCAAACTTGTAGATAAGATTCCTAATATCTATTCCTAATTTGTAGGCTCGCTTGGCACAGTCAGGTGACCAAGACAATTTAAATCAAACCAGCATAGGCCACCACAAAAACCTTGTCATGTCCCGGTTCCAAAGATAAGGAACTGAGTCACATGGCAATGGCCAGCAGCACACTTCGGCGGGCATCCCAATCTAATGGGCCCGTCGGAGTGCACCTAAGGTGTAAAGCACAATGAATAATCCAACACATAACACATAAATAGTGAATCTAAATCTCATCCACAAGCAACAGATATAAGAGCACATAGAGGTAATCACAACTACTAATGTGCAGAAAGGAAATGTCATGAGAAAATATATCATAGTACAAATACTAGAGTAGTCACACGGGAACAAACCCGCTAGTACAAAATACAGGAATGAAAGTAAGCAATAAGATAACTTGGAACGGCATCAGATAGCTAGATAGTAATACCATCCCAAGGATAAAGTCACTACCAGAGATTAGGCGAAGTCCTCGGGGACGACCTCGTCCTCGGCAATGGGTCCTGCTGCTGGATACGTACCCAGAAAGTACTCCTCTGGGTAATCTTCCTCGCCTAAACCTGGAATGGAACCAGGTCCTCAGAGGGACGTAACAAGGTACAAAAAATATAGCATGCCAAAGTATAAAAGAATGTACAAGTGCAACGACGGGGTAATCTAGCATAATTACCTAAGTGAGACACAGTTTGAAGACAATATTCGATGCGTGGGCGGTCCAAAATAAAACCGTAGCTTCGAACACAGAGACACACAAGGCGTACCGTAGCTCCGAGAACAGAGTCACACGGGTGATACTACTACTCCAGATATAGGAACACTACATCAATAGGACATATACATATATAAAGCGCGTGCAGAGGAGCCCAAACGTCTAGTAGCTGTCTTCCCCTTCCCAAGCGGTCAACGATTATGCGCTGAACCTGAACCTCTATTTAGCACTCTCTTCACAATGAAGTAACTATCAACAAACGTGACCCCAAGGTTATCCCAGTCTCCGGTCATGATGTCAGTATCAGGATACAGGAAATCTGGCACGGTAACAATGTATGAATGTGTCCTAAGGTATGATATACACCAGTACGTACATCGAGGTGTTACGAATATCTATCATTCGTTACCAAACAATACCGACGAATGTCTGCACCCGGTTGTGACCCGGACGAGAAGTAACGATTCTAAACAAACACGCGCATAATGCATATATTGAAACAATAAATAACTGGTAACTAAAATATAAGGTGGCAAGGTACACTTGCCTGGGTCCGGCCGCTGAAGATGGAGATCCGGTACAACGTCCAAGTCCGCAGGTTCTGTAGTACCTAGAGGTGAGACACAAGCTCAATCAATAACTATCACGAGATTGAAATAAGATGTGACACACGTCTAAACATATGTTCAATCTCAGTTACAACTCACATAGACACTAAGCTAGAGGGTTGACCAAGGTTGACTAAAGGTACATTACGTCTATTATGATCAATCACATATATAATATCACCAAACAAATCATCAATCCCACTATATTTATCGCGGTGCTTTCAGTAGTTCAAGTATGTTCATTCCTCATATTTCACCCTGGTCTTCACAGACATTATGAAGTACATTTACACATATCATCCTCAAACAAAATAATTATCCTCGAGTAAATAATTATTAATAACAACATCATTTTCATCATTAAATATATTTATCAATAGCCACTCCTCAAATATATTCATCATTAAATATTAGCACTCAATATTAACCAATACTTTGATATCACAACATTATTCTATGACAATTAAATCTGCACCTCTGTAATATTCAATGTTTTTAGTATCACAACATCATTTTCACAACCATTTAAACTTCTCATCATCAATAAAAAATATGCATAAATTAAATTAAATACCCTAAAATCCCATACCTAGCATTCAATATACCTTAAACACATTAGCATCATTCACAACCCTAGAGACCATGTCGCATATAACCCTTAATTTGTACATTAACAAGCTAATAAACCCTAAAATCTCTATTCAGCATTTAACCATTAATTTGCATTTATTAAGATATAATACCCCTTATAACTCATGTATTCCAAAATCCTAAAATCTTAATGTATAGCAACCCTTAAGTAAATTGATATCATTTACCACCATTCATGTATATTATATCATGTAATATACCCCAAGATCTCACATGGCATTTAAAACTCCAAACTCAATATTTAACCATGAATTCTAACTAGGTTATGTGCATCACCAAACAATTACAAACTACACAAGGGAATGGGTGTTCACCTTGGCGATGAGGACCTGTGGCCGTCTCTGGCCGGAGTAGGGTGGTGGTGGTGGTGGTGGTGATAATGATGGTGTTGCTGATGAGAATGACGAAGGTGGTCACTGTGGTGCTGGTGATGGGTATGATGACGGAGTGGTAGAGGAAGTACTGGAGGAGGTGGTCGTTGGGTGGTGTGGGGTAGAGGTGCTGGTGGTGTAGGGTGGTGGTGGGAGGTTGCAGGCGCTGGCCGGTCAACTATACGTGGAGGGGACGATGATGATGATCGGAATGGAGGAAGGCGACAGTGGTGGAGGCCCGGCTGCTCGTTGTGGGCTCGGCCGTTGTCAGGGAGAGGAGGTCGGTGAAGCTCGACGTTAGGTGGTAGTGATGATTCAAGGTTGGTTGGCCGGAGGGGGAAGCTCGACCAGGGTAGTAAAGATTTCGAATAGAGAAGGTGAAGCGGAGAGGAAGAAGAAGAAGAAGAAGAAGAAGAAGAAGAAGAAGGAAAGTAGGGAGGAACCTACGGTTGGGAGAAGGAGGGAGGAGAGAGAAGGTGGGGGGTTTCCCAACTTTGGGGATTAGGGCCTGCTTGGGGAAGTGTGTATGAGGAGACATTATATAGGGAAAGGTGATGGTGTGTGTGGGGTGAGGATGCTCCAAATTCAAATGGATGGCTAGGATTCATCATGAGGGAATTGTGTTCACACAATGGAGAGGGAGGGGTGAGGTTGGACCGATCAAGGGGGAAAGGGGTGGCTTCTTCATTAGTTTGAACCAATGAGGGGATGACACCTAATACATTTTTTGCAAATTAGTCCCCTAAGTTTGGGTATTTGCACAGATACATGAAATGATGAAACTTTTATGGGAAAATTGGTGTTTGGTGTTTTGTAGGGTGAGGGGGTATTGTGTGTTTTGCATAGGCTTAATTCATGGGGCATTGGATTAAATTGGGATTAAAAATAGGATTAGTCAAAGTTGGTATCCCTAATTTAATTAGAATAAATTATCATGTGCTCTTAAATTAAATGGGGGCACATGGGATCTCAATTGGGAGTGACATAAAGGTCATGAACGGTGTAGGCTTGGTGTCAGTCTTGGACCCTTTAATTGGTTCGGCTCAACAGATTGAGTTGGTGTCTCAAAATTGATAGCAATGACACAGATGTGCGATACATGATTAAATATGGATTTCGGTTACAGAAAGTTGTGCAATTAAATTAAAGCATAAGGGATTATGATTTTGAGTGACAGAAAAGTCCAACGCCTAAATTGGCGTGTCAAGTCTAGAATGCAATAACTTGTTGGAAATTATAGGCTAATGTTGGGCTCCGAATATTATAACAACGGTAGGGCGCACCAAGGGTTTAATTAAAGAATCAGATATTTGCATCCTTAATTCTAAACTTCAAACATCTGCTGCTAAACCAAAAATTTTAGTCCCATAATCCGTCTATCTATAAAAATATAAATAAGGGGATTTATACCGGGAGAGGCATTATCCTGGAGTTGAGTGCGTGTCAACTTATAATGCCACTTTAGAGCTACGATATTGTACTCGGGATAAATTAGTTGAGTAGGCACCATGCTAGTATAGACTGTAGAGGAGGTAGAGTTTTGTTTGGTCTGCCAGGAGAGTCAGAGTTCGAGTTTGTTAGAGGAGCTGCAGAGCAGGGAGAAGGCATTTTATGTGGAGCTATGGTGGAAGACAAGGAGTTGCTGCATCCGTTAAAAGTAGAGTTCTTGGATGTGTTTCCTGAGAAATTGCCAGGATTGTCGCCAGATCGAGATATTGAATACTCTATAAACTTGGTACCAGGTACAGAACTAATTTTATAGCATATCTATAGAGTAAACAACCGTAAGCTGGTCGAGCTGAAGAAGCAGGTGGATGAATTACAGGATAAGGGGTTTATCAGATCGAGTTCTTCACCGTGGGGAGCCCGATAATGTTTGTAGCGAAGAAGGATGGGTCAGTACGCATGTGCTTTGATTACAGGACATTAAATAATCTCACTATCAAGAATAAGTATCCTTTGCCATGGATTGATGACTTGTTCGATCAGTTGAGTGGTGCCAAGGTTTTTTCTAAGATAGACTTGAGATCAGGCTACCACCAAGTGAAAGTGAAGCTGGAGGACATACCGAAGACTGCTTTTAGAACTTGATATGGTCAGTACGAGTTCAAGGATTGCGGAGCTTATGACCAGACTCACCAGAAAGGATATAGAGTTTGTTTGGACGGAGGATTGCCAGGTTGCTTTTGAGGATTTGAAGAAGAGGTTAACGTCGGCTCCTATTTTGACGTTGCCATCAGGGTCTGGAGGTTTCACTATTTATAGTAATGAATTAGGGAAAGGTTTGGGTTGTGTTCTTCAGCAGAATGGAAAAGTGATTGCCTATGCATCCAGGCCATTGCATCCTCATGAGAAGAACTTTCCTACCCATGATTTAGAGTTGGCAGCAGTCATCTTTGCCCTGAAGTTATAGAAATACTATTTGTATGGAGAGCGTGTGAAGATCTTCACAGACCACAAGATCTTGAAGTACATTTCACACAAAAGTAGTTGAACATGAGGCAGCATCGATGGTTAGAACTGATAAAAGATTTTAATATCTTTTTACAATATCATCCTGGGAAAGCTAATGTAGTTGCTGATGCTTTGAGCAGGTATCCGGTAGCTATGTTCTTAACGCATGATCGATATTTGTTGGAGGACTTAGAGAGCTTAGAAATTGAGGTGATAGTTCCTGGTTTTGCTATGCAGATATGGGGATTGTAGCTACAATCAAATTTGATGAACAGAATCAAGGCAGCACAATATGAGGATGTATCTCTGAGGAGCATCAGAGCTCAAGTGAGAGCAGGATTGGAGGATGATTTTACCATTGTTGAGGATAGTTCTTTGCGACATGGAGTTAGATTGTGTATGCCTAGTGTAGCGCCCCGTTCCTCCTATTCGAGGAGCGCGGCTAAGAAACACAAGACGGTATCGTTCGATCGGGATAGATTGAAACAAGAACTCATCCTCGTTATGGATTTGTTTCTTCAGAATCGATTCCCATATTCAGTGGACCGCGCCCCAAGGATCGGCTTAGCGGCAGAGTCATGAGGGCCCTCTCCGCTGCTATCTTTTATTGCCTCGGATTTCGATGTCGCTTGTTACTTTTGTGCTTTGAGTTGGTTTTGAGATTTGCTTGTTTTCCTTGAACGGTTTCGATGGTTTTCATTATTTTCGTTCATTGAGCTGTACTTCAATTCCGAGATTGGAAAGAGTGGAAGGAGTATTGATCGAGCTGTTCATGATGTAGGTGAACGAGCAGTAGGCGGCTTGAGAGTGGAGTCGTGAAGCGCCTCTTTCCTTCTCCTTTCCAACCATCTAAGTGAGTGGCTACCAACCCGATTTGCTAGCCCTGCTTCCAAGCTTCATAGCCTAAAATCTTGCATTCTCTTTTGCCCCAATCAAACGATACCAAGTAATAATAAAACATACCAAGATAAAAAAGGAATAGACTTGGTTTGTATTGCTTGTCATTCAACTTGGGAACGATTACTTACACTGCATGCTTATTCATTTGGAATGTTCATCATATGTTTCAATTTTAGTTAGAATACATGTTTCTTCTATAAATTATGCTATGCATATGGAACACACTTTAATTTAGCCTAGATTGATCAGTAAGACTATGCAAAACCATTTGTGCTATGGAGCTTGCACATATTCGTTTGAAATTCGTTTGAAATTTGTGTAAAATAATTCGAACTAAATGTGCTTGATCACGGACAACTTGTGCACAAGGTATTTTGGCTTTCGCGGACGGCCGCCAGGGCACTGGGGCCGATCCGATCCGGGCGAAAGAGTTCGTATAGTCGTTTGTCATGGACGGGATGCTATGTAGCGGGGCTCGCCACCTGCGTTACATATCATTCTTGTCCCGAGACTATAACCCGTCCCTTTGTGGCATCATGCCAGTGATCCCTGTGTATATTTAAACTTGTTGCAAACTAACTTGTGTCTTCGTAGCAGGGAAGGCATGGTAAGTATTGTGCAGGTCATTCAGACGGGCAGGTAAAATCTACCGAACGGTGGCACGTTCATTTCAGTAAATTCTATATGCTGCTTACTTGTAAATGAACTAAGTCAAGATAGAAACCCACAAATATGCATGCTTCATTAAAACAACATGTTGATTGGTATAGTTCGGTTAGCTCGCCTTTACCAGTATATTTCGACATGCTGACCCTTGTTGAAACATGTTCTCCGCACCAAGGCGAACCGAGCGAG
This sequence comes from Iris macrosiphon, assembly GCA_036927795.1. Lineage (NCBI taxonomy): Eukaryota > Viridiplantae > Streptophyta > Magnoliopsida > Asparagales > Iridaceae > Iris > Iris macrosiphon. The sequence continues at coordinate 661,291 of JAYESA010000028.1, read as the reverse complement.
GAGCCGAAGTTATCTTCCCGATCCATTCCAGCTGTTGGCGCATCTTCACCGCGCCCCTTGAAGCATTTTAAAGACTGAAGCTTGCAACTCTTCATACACAAATGCAGCTTCGTAGCAAAGTCGTCCTCCAGCCCGGAGGTCTTTATCATTTTGAAGTTTATAAAGGGATATAATGTACAGGACTGCTATCTCATTTTGAGTCAACACTTTTGTAAGCCCATGCGGCATATTAGCTGACTCGTTCAGGAGTTTGTAATAGATGTTCATTATCAATAAAGAAAACTTTTTCATGTTTCAAATCTGTGTTTCAATTTATCTGCGTACTCTGAATATGTGCTTGCTATGCAAATCATTAAATCCTTGTGCGGGCGCAACCCCAGGCCCGCACGGCCGTCACGATTCGGGGGATGCCTCAACGATTCTACGGAATCGGGTCATGACACCTAGTGGGGAGCTGTGTGAGGAGGTATTACAGGAAGCTCATCGCTCTCAGTACTTCATACATCCAGGTGCCAACAAGATGTATCGAGATATACGAGAGAGTGTGTGGTGGTATGGCATGAAGTGGGGAGTGGCACAGTTTGTATCCAGATGCTTAGTGTGCCAGCAGGTGAAAGCCGAGAGGCAGAGGCAAGGAGGTTTACTTCAGCCATTACCCATTCCAGAGTGGAAGTGGAGGCACATTACTATGGATTTTGTGTCCGGACTTCCATGATCTCCAGGAGGGAAAGGCGTGATTTGGGTCATCATTTACAGGTTGACCAAGTCAGCCTACTTTTTTCCTTTCAAGGTCGGTTTGTCTACGGAGAAGCTGGCAGAGATGTATGTGAGGTAGATCGTCAGGATACATAGAGTTCCCGTCAGCATAGTCTAGGATCGGGATAGTCATTTTACTTCTCATTTCTGGAGGAGTTTGCAAGCGAGTTTGGGCACCTAGCTCAAGTTCATTACTGTATAGTATCTCCAGACAGAAGAGCAATCTAAGAGGACTATTCAGACTCTCGAGGATATGTTAAGCACTTATGTACTAGATTTTGAGAGATCTTGGGAGGACCATCTCCATTTGGTAGAGTTTGCTTACAACAATAGCTACCAGACTAGTATAGAGATATTACCATTTGAGGCTCTGTACGGTCAGAGATGTCGTACTCCCTTATCATGGGACAACATTGGAAAGAGTTTTTCTTAGGCCAGAGTGGTTGTGGATGCAGCGGAGAAGGTTCAGTTGATCAGAGAAAGACTTCGAGTGGCGCAGGACAGACTGCGACATTGGGACGATAGCCACCGGAGAACTTTGGAGTTCAAGGTATAGTTTTAGATTTTGTTTTATGCTTGTTATTGGTTGTTTGTTATAGATTAAGTTCTTAAGGTGGTCTTTTGTTCTATGTGGGTGGTTTGGTGTTTTTAAGGATTTCTCTGATACGAGGTATGATTCGTTTCGGTGGAGGTGGAAAGCTTAGTCCGCGATTCATCGGACCTTTCACTATTCTAGAGAGGGTCGGTGCAGTTCTTATAGACTAGACTTGCCACATGCACTAGAGGGAGTGCATAATATATTTTATGTGTCGCAGTTGAGACGATACGTGGTGGATCCTAGTCACGTATTGGATCACTTGAAGATAGAGGTGGGCCCTACTCTTAGCTATCCAGAGCAGCCAGTTGAGATTCTGGACCGGAGAGAGAAGGTGCTAAGGAATCAGGCTATTCCTTTATTACGCGTCGCATGAAGGCATCACTCTTCGGGGGAGTCTACCTGGGAGAGAGGATAAAATACGAGAGCGTTATCCATATTTGTTTGTGCCTTGAGATATATTCTTTCCTAGTTATGTTCTGTTTTGTGTATTTTCTGGGGGTAGTTTTCGTCTATGAATTTCGAGGACGGAATTATTTTAAGGAGGGTAGACTTGTCACTACCACATTTTCTAAAAAAGGGTATTTTGGTAATTTTAAAGTTAATTAAATATTGTGCATGTTGTATAATTATTTATTATATTATTTAATTATTGTTAGATGTTATATTTGTGATTAGGACTTGTGTTAGTGGACCTAACTAGTTTAGTTTTGACCCATTGACCAACATGTATTAATTGTTAGAATTGAGCCCAAATAGAAGCCCATTCATTTGGAGGATGATTAATTTAATTAAACCATTAGACTAGAAACTTCCCTCCTTAATTATTTATTTATGAGAGGCCCAAAGGGGTATAATGGACATTACATAGTAGCTTAAGGAAGGGGCAAGGGAGCCGGCCTAGATAAAGGGGAGGAAGTTTCTCTCTCCTCTTTTCAATTCAAATCTAGATCTAAAATTTCCCTCAACCAAATTCCCTCATTCCCAAATCATTTTCCTACCAAATTGTATCACAATTCCTTTCCAAATTACCATTGGAGACTCGTGAAGCAAGGATCTAGAAGGAGGAAGCAAGGATCTACAAGTTGAAGTCCAATTTTATCCATTTTGGATGTTGCATTGGGAATCCATCTTCCAATAGGTACAATTCAGTTGTTTTCCTTTATTTAGGTTCTAAATCTGAGAATTAACTATGAGAATTCAACCTATATGCATAGGCTACCCATAGGATTTAGAATTGAGTCATAGGAGGCCTATTGAGAAAGTTATGGTACTTTTTGTGTCAATTTTAGGGTAATTCTGAGATAGACACTTGTTGTTTTTGTCAATTGGTCCTATAGATCAATTTGATATGTGTTTGTATGTTTGGGGCTAGTGTCGTGTCCATAATTGGGTACATGTAGGTCGTATCCCAATAATTTACTGATACGTATTAATTTGGGGATTTTTCCTCCGACATGGGGCTTTGTGCATGTCATATTTTAACACGGACACGTAGTTATGTGTTTGACTCTTCTTATTGTTCAAAAATAGTATATTAGACTTGCTCGTATCCTTCGAGGTACGTTTGGTTGCGTGGTGGACTCGTGTCGCAAGCGTATCATAGATCTAGTATGATACGGGTGCGATGCACTCTACGTGATTATTGTATTGTATTTCTAGATATAATTCCTATTGTTCATAGTCATTTATAATAAATGTATTCATATGTATGTATGTATATATATATATATATATATATATATATATATATATATATATTGTTATGTATATATATTTATATGTGCTAGTGGATCATGTATCTATATACCTATGTGATTTATATGTATGAAGTGATACTTCTAAATATATAATAGCTATTGGTATAAGTTATGTTATATATATATATATATATATATATATATATATATATATATATATATATATATATATATATATATATACTTGTATGATGTATATATATATACTTGTATGTTACATATATATACTTGAATGTGAATGTTAGATATATATGTATACGTGTATATGATGCTATAGATATACATGTTTGTGTACTATATCTAAAGTACATAGAGTATATATATATATATAGTTGAGATATTGGTGTATATATGTATGTGTGTTGGTGTGTGTGTGTGTGCTTTAGAAGGGGGATGTTTCTCGGTTGAGCAAAAGCATTCCGCAGCAGAACAGCAGCTTCCCGTAGCAGCTTGCTACAGCAGCAGCAACAGCTTTCGGCAGCGACAACAGCGGCTTATAGAAGCAGCTGCAGTAGTCGCAGCAGCCTTTGGCAGCGGCAGCAGCGGCTTATAGAAGCACAGCAGTGGCAGCAGCAGTGGCAGTAGCAGTTTATAACAGCAGCAGCCACAGTTTCCAACAGTGGCAGCAGCAGCTTTCAACAACAGTATGGTAAGTTCAATTAGCTTGTATTAATGTTTAGCATTTAATAGTTAGCTAATAGTTATATATATATATATATATATATATATATATATAGGTAAGGTTAGTTGGTATATATAGTATATGTATTCTTGTATTGAATGTAGATTAGATGGTAACTAGTATATCTAACAGTTAGAAAATAGTTAGATTTGGGTAATTGTTAATGATACACTTGTTAGTATTAATGTTAGCTCTTAGTAGTAAGCTAGTTACTATGATTGGTTAACTAATTATTAAACAATCTCATTATTAGTACCTAATTTAGTTAGTAACTATATATATTTAGTCATTAGATTGGGTAGCTACTATATATATTAGAATCACTTTTACCTTGAGATACCAAGGTAAATGCCAAGGTATTGAGGATACTTAAGGTATTAGGTTTGGATATCAAGATGGTGGTTTAGTAGTGTGATATCGAGTTGGTTCAAAATCAAGGTATCCATTTAGTAATTATAATTAGGATTAGTATATTTTAATATTGTTTGGATATGCATATATGTTATTCTATATCTTTTGTTTGCGTATCCTGAGATACAGTATCTTAGTATCCTAGATTTAGCTTGTATGACCTAGTCTCATAGTTTATAAATCCAATATCTTTGAGATAGACTCGTACAACCTAGAAATAGGTAGTTTGACCAGTTTGACTTAGAATTGACCTAGTTTGACTGTTTTGACTTAGAAATGGCCTTATGACCTAGGTGTTGACTAGTTTAACTTTTTTTTTTTTGAAACCTTGTATTGATGTTGTATTCTATATCTAGGTCTTCGAGGCACCATATCAGACGTCTGTGAGACTATTCACCACACTTCAGGCAAGTACATTCTCTGATAGTCTCTCATTTATGATATCCTCTATGTTCATTGTATCTAATGTAGATATCCATGTTTTCTTGACACGATGGTTACACGGATTGGTATATCCGAATCTCGTTATGAGATATTATTTATTGGTATATGGTGTATCTTGTGCAAGCCTTGTTTTATTGTTCTTCTTGTACATGTACAGACACTGATTCTTGGAAAGAGTCGCTATCTTCTTAGAGAATCCCGTGCTATAGCATACCATGGTTGGATCCACTATACCAGTCGAAGTTGGGGAGTATGTAGTGTAGATATGTGATCATACCCATCTTGTATCATGTCTTATCCTTGAATAGTGTTAATCATACGCCGCAGGTATGATTACCCAGGCCATAAATCTTGTATCAAGTTCCCAAGCCGATCACATATTAAAGCTAGTACTCACTCACTTAGTCATTTAGTATTCTTGTTCATTACCATATTGTTTATTCTTGTATTTATTTACAGTATTTCCTTTATTATATATGTCTTGTATCTATTGTTGCATCTTGTATATTCACATTTATTTACTGTTATATACTTTATATCATTGATTAGAACTGCTGTTAGAGATGTAATCTGCTCCTTTCCTGATTGGGTATATTTTTTTCCAGATGACACTAAGGAGTGGTACCCTACGCATTACGGACCTCAGGATATTGTGGGCTTAGAGTCAGAGACCCTGACTCATGAGGGACTCATCCCGACTGAGACAGATGACTCGGGACTTGTAGCTTCTTAGTATTTCTTTGTACTAGATGTGTCTCCATCTTATTGTTTAGCTTTCTTCAGACTCATTGATGTTATTATTTTAGACTTATGAGTTGTATGTGACTATTCTATACTTTATCATATTCGTACTCATTTCCATCTTAGATCTATGATTGAGTATACTAATATTTGTTGGTGGCTCATTATATTGCTAGATAGATTATCCAAACAGTGTTCTACCGCCGATTCTATGGCGTAGGCTAGACGTTATTACCGACTTGCATCCCTACATCGGGTGCGGGTCGTGATAGTAGGAAATGTTATGCATAAAGGGTGTTGGTTCAAATCAGGGGCTGCAAGTTCTTTCAAAGTTCTATTTACAGCCATGACTTCCTCTTCTTCAGGATTAGAATTGCAAGAGAGTAAGAAATCTGGAGCTGGGTCATTCTCGTTAGAGTTTCTTTGAGCTTCCTTCCTTAACCTACGTAGAGTTCTTTCTATTTCTAGATCACTCTGAAAATCAATTTGATTAGAAGATCGAGTTACAATCATAAACAGTCAATAAAATAATAGCAAGCAATCAAGAAAAGTATATAAGAATGAATTTTTTTATTTTTTTGTTTTGCTAATAAACCAAAATAATTTAATTATAAGAAAAGATCACAAAAGGAATAAAAATTAACTAAAATTACTCCCCGGCAATGGCGCCAAAATTTGGTGTGCTGTCGTAGGCACCCAAATTATAAAACATTTACTCTTAAAATTGTTTGTAGTAGTAAGAGTAAGGATCAATCCCACGGAGAGTAATTATTTAATCTTTATGCTATATGATATAGGATAGGGTGGAGTTTTGAATAAAAATAAATTAAAAAGAGCTAAAATCAATTAATGTATTAAAATCAATCAAAGGAACAAATGTTGGTCTCAGTCAACATCCATCATTGGAATCTTAAAATTGATCATTGATGCAAACATAAATTAACTCATACTTTGAATATTCATCGTTGAAAGTATTTTCTCTCTCTTAGGCTTAGATAATTAGAAACAATTGATCTAATTAGCTTTAATTACTAAATAATCCAAGACAAGCGCTGAAGATTTAATCAAGTAATTTCTTAAGGAACTAAGAGATCGATGAAGCAAAATAACACAAGCACAAGTTGTTGCATTTAATTTTGTCAAAAGTTTTTCTCCTAAGATCTAATAAAACAAATAAGTTCATTAAATCTTGGTTGCTTCACAAATTAGAAAAATCAAACAATTACGAATTTGATGTCTAATTTAGCAGTAGATCAAAATGGATAATAGACTAGTAGGCCTCCTAGTAATAAACAAAACAATCATGAAAGTTGGCATAGAAAAATATTCAATACTCAAAGCATAAATCAAACATATAAAAATAATTTAGATCTCACACGTTTATAGATTCCAAGGCTTCTATTTCCTTTGACCAACAACAATTTTAGCCCCGCATGTTCATGAAAACTTTAAAAGAATATTGGAGAAGAGGAAGAAGAGTTGTCTGTTATTTTTCTCCTAATTTTTTCTCTTTTATACACTCTAAATTAGTTGTTTGAAACCCACAATATCTTCCCACAAATCCTCTAAGAGTTACAACAACCCAAACAATAAATAAAATCTTTGAACAAGTAGAAAAATGGCTAATTCAGATTCACTCTTTATGCACAACATAATTAACTCAACTTCAAACTTGATTTTGTCTATGATACAGCTAGAATCTCTGAAAACTCAAAGCAGTAAGATTATACCTCTATCTCTTAGCTTTCCGAATCAATTTGGATCAGCTCGATTGGACTTCGGATGAGCAAGTTATGACCATTTTCTTACAAGGTATCAAAATTATCCAGAATTGATAATTAGCTCCTTTTTGTATTTAGCGACTCCAATTGCATCCTAGATCAAAATATAAAAATAATGAGAATCTTTAGATATCAAATGAGCATAAAGTAGTTTACAATAAGGAAAAATATGACATTTTATGTTCTCATCAAGAAGTAAGTGGATGAGTTACAGGACAAGGGTTTCATCATCTCCAGTACATCACCGTGGGGTGCTCCGGTATTATTTGTACCAAAGAACGATGGGTTGGTACGCATGTGTATCGACTATAGGGCACTCAACAACCTCACTATCAAGAATAAATATCCGTTGTCACAGATTAACAATTTATTTGATCAGTTGAGCGGCGTAAAGGTATTCTCGAAGATAGACTTGAGGTAGGGGTACCCCCAGGTGAAAGTGAAGAAGGAAGATATTTCGAAGATAGATTTCAAGACTCGGTATGGAAAGTTTGAGTTTTTAGTGATGCCGTTTGTGTTGACCAATGCCCTGGCAGTATTTATGAACCTGATGAATAAGATGTTTAATCAGTACTTGGATCAGTTTATTGTATTATTCATTAATGATATACTTATTTATTCAAAGACCCCAGAGGAGCACGAGAAACACCTGAGGATAGTTCTGGAAACCCTCAGGAAGGAGAAGCTATATGGAAATCTATCAAAGTGTGAGTTCTTCCTTGATAAGGTTAAATTTTTCGGGCATGTAATTACAGGAGACAGAATCTCATTAGACCCGAAGAAGATTTCAGCAGTTGAGTCATGGTCTACCCCGAGTTCAGTAGCGGAGATCGAGATTTTTCTTGGATTGGCAGGCTATTATCGGAGATTTGTTCAGGATTTTTCCAGGATGGCGGAGACGATGACTAGACTAACCAGGAAGGATGTGGAGTTCGTCTGGACTGAGGATTATCAGGCTGCGTTAGAGGAGCTGAAGAAGAGATTGACTACAGCTCCAGTATTGACATTGCCATCAAGGACATGAGGATTTTCTATATATAGTGATGCATCGGGTAAGGGCTTGGGATGTGTGTTGCAGCAGAATGGGAAGGTGATTGCCTATGCTTCTAGGCAACTACGGCCGCATGAGAAGAATTACCCTACCCATAACTTGGACATGGCAGCAGTTATGTTTGCTCTTAAACTGTAGAAGCATTACTTATATGGGAAGCAAGTAGAGATCTTTACAAATCATAAGAGCTTGAAGTATATGTTTACACAAAAAGAGGTCAACATAAGGCAGCGGCAGTAGTTGGAGTTGATGAAGAACTTCGATATTGCTTTACAGTACCATCCAGGGAAGGTCAACGTAGTCGCAGATGCCTTGAGCAGGTATCCAGTGGCTATGTACTTGACGAGGGATAGACATTTATTGGCAGATCTTGATTGTTTGGGTATTGAAGTGCTAGTTTCTGGAGTTGCAGCACAAATAGGGGGACTCCAGATGCAGTCAGAGTTGGTGGACCGGATCAGAGTTATACAGTTCGAGGATGAGTCTCTGAAGAGCATCAGAACGCATGTCCAGATGGGATTGGCAGAGGACTTCAGTATTGCAGATGATGGATTATTGCAGCACGGTACCAGATTGTGTGTGCCGAGTGGAGCTTTGTACGAGAAGGTTCTTTAGGAGGTGCATTGATCTCAGTACTCTATGCATCCAGGTGCCAATAAGATGTATAAGGACATGAGAGAGCATATTTGGTGGTATGGTATGAAGCGGGAGGTGACTAGCTTCGTATCCAGATATTTTGTTTGCCAACAGGTAAAGGCAGAGAGACAAAGGCCAGGTGGATTTCTGCAGCCTTTACCCATTCCAGAGTAGAAGTGGGAGCATGTGACGATGGACTTTATTTCGGGGCTTTCACGTTCTCCAAGAGGTAAAGACACTATTTGGGTTATCATAGATAGGTTGACCAAATCAGCCAACTTTCTGCCATTCAAAGTGGGTACGTCTACTGAGAATCTTACGAAAATGTATGGGCGTCAGATAGTCACATTACATAGAGTTTTTGTGAGTATAGTCTCAGATCGGGATAGTCGCTTTACGTCCACTTCTGAAGGAGTTTGCTGGCTAGCTTGGGCACCCAGCTTTAGTTTAGTACCGCATATTACCCTTAGACAGACGGGCAGTGAGAGAGGACTATCCAGACTCTCGAGGATATGATACGCACTTGTGTTTTGGATTTTAGAGTCTTTTGGGAGGATCATCTTCACTTGGTAGAGTTTTCTTACAATAACAGCTACCAGGCCAGTATAGAGATGTCACCATTTGAGGTGTTATATGGACGGTGATACCGCACTCCGTTATCATGGGATGATATTCGTGAGATAGCCTTATTGGGACCAGAGATGGTCATGGATGCAGCCAAGAAGGTGAAGCTCATCAGGGTTAGACTTCGGGTGGTACAAGATAGACAGCGGCATTGGGCCAATAGCCACCGGAGAATATTAGAGTTTGAGATATAGATCTTATTTTGCATTGCTTGTGATTGCTTGTTTTAGTTATAGTGCTAAGGCTGTGTTTCATGCTAGGTTGGCGATATGGCTTTCTTGAGGATTTCTCCGATACGGGACATGATTCACTTTGGCAGAGGCGATAAGCTTAATCCACTGTACATTGGACCATTCGGTGTTCTTGAGAGGGTCGGTGCAGTAGCCTACAAATAAGACTTGTCGCCTGCATTATAGGGAGTGCGCAACGTATTCTACGTGTCACAATAGAGATAATAAATGGCAGATCCTAGCCATGTACTAGATCACTCGAAAATTGAGGTTGGTCTGACTCTCAGCTACTCAGAGCAGCCCGTGGAGATTTTGGACCGTAGGGAGAAGGTGCTGCGAAACCAGATGATTCCTTTGGTATGCGTCGCATAGAGGCATCACTCGCTAGGAAAGAGTACCTGGGAGTTGAAGGCCGAGATGCGCGAGCGATATCCTTATCTATTTTAGCTGTGAGGGATAATTGTTTCTTGCTTGTATTGATTGCTATTGGCAGTTAGTTTCTTCCTTAATTTCGAGGGCAAAATTTTTCTAAGGTGGGTTGGATGGACACCATAACTTTTTGAGCTATAATTATTTATGGCTAGTATAATTTATTTAGAGGATTATGTTAATTAGTTTAGTTAGAAAGACTAGCCAATATTTAGACTTGACACATATGGACCTATTTGGATTTGTCATAACAATTAATGAGAACAACTTGGACCCAAGTCCATTAGTCATTCCACTAAATAAATTAAGGCAAATTAGTTTAATTATAATTAGTTAAAGATTTCCAAAAGTACCCACCCTAAATTATTCCTCATAATTCACTATGTATGTGTAACTTGGACATTTGATTTTGCTTGGGGAAGGAGGAATAGACCGGCCACTATTAGAGGGGGGTTTTGTCACTACAACATTCCAGAATATGAGTATTTTTGTCTTTTTATTTATTTAATTTAATGTGTTAATATTGCATGATATTTATTTATATTTAATTGCTGTGATTTTATTTGATTGATTGTACCTTACCGTTGCCTCGATAATTATAGCACTACTCTAGCCAATGCCTTCCTACAGATTTTACACCCTTGTCCTAGACGTACCAACCTTCTATTTTGATCTTGTGTGACTTATAACTATGCCCTTGTGTGCTTTATTTTAGTCGCACAATATTCGTTGCAAACAATTGCATTTAATTCTATATAAATCCAACTTTACATCTTTGTGCGTTCCAATCAAAATTGTAGACACAATCTCGACCCATTTTGTGCAACCTAAATTATTATAATATTCTATTCTGAGTCTTCTTCATTCATAACACTTGTGTCCCACCTTATTTTAACCCTATGTACTTCCAATTAATTTTAGAACACCAATTATATTAATTTTAATTAAATTAATCCAAAAACCCTACTTGTACAATTTTCTAATTGTTGGGCACTTTTATGCAAATGTGCATTGAGATGTCTACACCCTATTGGACCAACACATGAAGAAACCCCATTTTCCTTCATGTGATTTTTCTCCATAATTTTGGAGTGTGTAACACTCAACATCAACCCAACATCAAACCTTAGCCCTCCATTTTGAAACAAACCCAATCCCAGCCCTCCAAAATTCTACATGAAGAAGCCAAACCTAATGCCAAGGATATTGACCGGCCCAACTACCTAGGTCAATACCCAACCCTATTTCCCACACATATATATATAACTTTTCTTTATTTTTTATCCCCATCAACCTTAACCTAGCCGAATCCCTCATCCCCTCTACTATTCATCATCTTCTTCCCTCCTTCCGCCGACCGGAACAGTCCCGCCGGTCATCCCGACCCCGCTGTTCACCGCCTCCCTTCGTCATCACTATCGTCTACACCGTTCGACCGCCGGAGCCGAACTCGCCTGAACTCCTCCACCCCGCAACCGCTGAACTTGACAGGATCCCGACCTCCCTCAACCCATTACCGCCTGAGTTCCCGCCATGACACCCGTGGCCACCTTTCCGTCGACGCCTGGACCCGATCCCCTCCAGCCCAACTCGCCCTGAACTTTCCATCTCCGCCGTCACCGACTGCTCAGTGCCCGCGAGCAGTGCATCCCGACCTCGCTGACCACTTGCACCGAGGAACACCCCCATGTTTCCTCCCCTCACGATCGCCTGAACGCCATGCCACGCCGAACCTCGACGATAGCAGTCGCCTGAACCACATCGACATTCACCATTCTCCTCCCGACGGCTGAACCACCATCACCATCGACTCCCTAATGAACCCGACCACCCATCCAGCTCCCTCTCGATGACTGAACGACCCCGTCTTCCCTCACGACTCGATGTCGAATACTCCCTCGTACACGTGCACGTTGAGGCCAAGGTGCGAAGTATTTCTCTTATGATTTTGTTCGTGAGTGAATAATGTTAGGATTTTAGCGTGTTGCTTCTTGCCAAGTTTGTTAGATATTGATTGCTAGACGTTATGCAAATAAACCAAACTCGTATGCGTATACGTACGCGTATGCGTATACATACGCTTATGTGTTTAATAATCAATTTAGTATATATATATTGTGTAGGAATTAAATACAAAATACTAGTTATGACTATATATATATATATATTGTATGACCCTAGTTTAACTGTGGATTTTCCCGTATAATTATATTGACCATGTGACCCTGAATATTATGAGTTGACTGCCTTATGTACACTGACATACTAGCAAGACATGTGTTAGTGATTGACGGTCTGATTATGCACCGCATTTGAGGACGTGACACCCGTGCATCTAGACGCACACTTGACCCTGTTAGATGACAAGTAGTACCCCTAGTATAGTCTCTGAGTTCAGTGTATTTATGATTGTGTGTATGTTAGTGTATCGACTGATTTTGTATTATTATTAAATAATGTCTATAGGACCGTTGGATTATTCAGACAAGACCTCGAAAACAGGACATTGGTATAGCCAGCAGAGGACCACAGGTGAGTATATTCTCTGACAGTTTTTATTATGTTGATCATCTCTATGATTCTAGTTGCATAGCGTACATGATTCTGACACTGTGGATACACGAGTTGACATCATCGAGACTTGTCACGAGGAGTCATGATTGGGATCCATCGTGCTAGCTGGGGACGGGGAGATATTAGTAGCTTATGTGATCATACCCAACTCTACATGCATCATAGCTCACCCATACCTCACGTCGGTGCAGCCTGACCATTACATGCCTCATAGCCTGTTACATGTGATTAGCATGACTATTGCTTGCATCATAGCTATCCGGATGGTTAGCCTGACCTTACATGAATCATAGCTAATCATATGTAACAAGCCTTTTTCAGTCCCAAGTCGATCACATGATATGCTGATGTTTCACACACTTAGTTAGATATTCTCTATATGTATCTCTAGTTTATTGATCTAGCATTTCTCTATGTTCTAGTTGTTGCTCTAGCATTCACTTATATTCTAGTTCATTGTTCTAGCATGCACTTGTATTTTTGTTCATTGCTAGTTATACCTTTGATGATGACTATGCCCCAGCATTTCTTATTTCCAGTATTTTATTATTCCAGTATTGTTTATTGCCAGTATTTATATCCATCTTGTATTTCTTTACACTGTATTATAGTTTTTGTCAATATATGTGAAACTGCTGTTAGTGCTTGTACTTCGCTCCAATCCTGACTGGATATTTTTTTAGAGGATCTTGAGGACTTCTGTCCTACACACTATGGACCCGGTATAGATGCAGACTACATGCCAGAGAGCTTAGATGAGTTCATTCTATTAGTGGAGACACTACCTGCAGCTATTTAGACAACATTTATTTTATGAATTTGAGACTTATTTGAGTTTATGTCGAGACTTATGTTAAGTTTAAATTGATACTTGAGGAGACTTATTATCTTGGACAGCTAGACTGTGGTTTATCTCTATTTTGAGACATTGTGTTTGACTATGTCATTCTTTCTTATCTTTTATCGTGCCATTTATATTCTTATAGCTTTTGTGATTGAGTATATATTTTGAGATGTTGAGAGATGTTATTTTATCGTCCTCCTTATGGAGGAGATATCATTGACAAATTTTGAGTTACGTTTAGTATATTATTGAGACCTAGACAGCGTTCTACCGCCGATGCTACGGCGTAGGCTGGACGTACCCATGACTCATGCCCAATTTCCGGGTGCGGGTCATAACACATTTTTAGTGGTGGCCCATGCAGGTCTAGCTTCGCAAGATGTACGATGTCGTGTTAGTGCGACAACTTATTTGTACTACTACGAGCCTGTGTTAGGAAATAGGATTTAGGATGAGAGTATGCTCAATCACAACTAGGGAATTCTGATTTTACAATGCTATTCTGAGTGATTACTTCCTTTGGAATTTAATGTCCTTTCTTGATGATGTCGTATCTATTATCTTAATTGATTTCTTTCAATCTGTCTTCAGGATATCGCCGAAGACTAGGTCTTTGAGACTGGGAGCAGCATCTTCCGAGAGGTCTTCCACCTTTCGACCTGACGAACAGACATCTGGAGTTCCTCCTATATCTCATGTTCATGTGGGAGTATCTACAGCTGTTGGGAATCCTCCTCCTCTACCAGTTCAGAGGATTGCCCCAGCTGTGACGGACAACCTTCTGCCACCACTGGCTTCGATTCTCGAAGATATGTCCACTGACGGGGCACAAATGTTCACACTGATCCAAGGCATGTTAGAAGCCCAGAGAGTGATAGCAGAAGCTCAGCATGTTCAAGCTGAGGCTCAGAGAGTGCAAGCAGAAGCACACCAGGCACAGACAGAGTTGATGAGAGAGAGAGCATGGAGAATGCTCATCAGGTGGCTCTCCAGGCTGTGAAGAGAGTAGCACGACAACAGCAGCATCCTGGCCTGTAGCACCAGAGGCCAGGTACTATAGTGGACTTCAAAAGGATGATGCCTCAAGAGTTCAAAGGCACCGAAAGGATACTCTATACTGACGAGTGGCTAGAGGATATAGAGAGGAACATGCATTTGGCGCAGATTCTGGAGATTCTTCAGATCGAGGCCGCTGGTAGTCAGATATTTGATATTGCGCTGACGTGGTATCGTACAGAGCCGAGACTCCCTGACGAATGACTTACTTGGGAGGCCTTCAAGGAGCTTTTCAAGGAGAAGTTCTTTCCTGACGTAGCTTTGAGAGCATTGGAAAGTCAGTTCCATAACTTGGTCCAAGGAAGCATGTTAGTTAACGAATACGCTGCAGAGTTTTGCCGTTGAGTCGATTCGTGCCATCGATGATTCGAGACCCAGGAGATCGAGCACGAAAATTCAGGAAGGGATTGAATAGAGAGATCAAGTCTCATACTTTGGGATGACGCACTACTATATTTGAGGGTATCCTGATGGATGCCCAGATTGCTGAAGATGACTTGGACCTCAGGCCCAAATGAGGACGCAACACTTCTAGAGGAACAAGTGGTAACACAGGACCGGCCAAGCGCCCACACTTTCAATAACAACAGAGGCTGTATCAGCAGCAGCATCAGCAGCACCAGGCACCAGTTCGATGACATATCTAGCAGCAGCAGCCACAGAGACAGAATCAGCATGTTGCCCAGTGTGCATATTACGGCAAGATGGGACACACTAGAGACATCTATAGGAAGAGGTTGGGTACATGCTTGTCCTGTGGATCATCAGCACATCAGCTGAGGGACTGTCCATCTATTCAGACTCGTCAGGGTAGAACAGCCGCTCAGAGAGGACCATCCAGAGTACCTACTATACCAGGAGGCCAACAGAGAGGACCTACACTTCCACCACAGCAGCAGAGGTTTGCACAGCACCAGCAACAGCAGAGAGGAGCACCACAGGGATGCACATACGCCATGACGATTGAGGAGGCCGAGCCAACTGGAGGCGTGATTTCAGGTTCAGTTTCTCTCGATTCTATTCCAGCACTTGCATTATTTGATTCTGGTGCTTCCCATAGTTTTGTATCTGTATCTTATGCTCTTAAGCATCATTTAGAAACGGAACCGTTAGATAGGACTTGTAAGATCACGACTGGAGGAGGCATTATCCTAGTCCATAATTATTGCAAGGATCGGAGAGTATCATTGGGAGGCCAAGAGTTGAGCATGAGTTTACTCGCCATGCCACTTCTGGGATATAATATTATACTCGGAATGGACTGGTTGTGGACACCATGCTACTATAGATTTTTACGGAGGCAGAGTAATATTTCGACTACCAGGAGAGCCAGAGTTTGAGGTCGCCAGAGGAGCAGCAAAGCAGAGCAGAGGCACTTTTTACGGAGCCAGGAAAGAAGAAGAGGAGATACCACATCCTCTGATAGTGAAGTTCCTGCATGTATTTCCAAAAGAGTTGCCAGGCTTGCCGCTAGACAGAGATATTGAATTCTCTATAGACTTAGTACCAGGAGCGGAGCCCATTTCACAACCTGTCTATAGAGTCAACAATAGCGAGCTGGTAGAACTGAAAAAGCAAGTTGAGGAGCTGCAGGACAAAGGATTCATCAGATCTAGTTCATCACTATAGGGAGCTCCGGTATTGTTCGTACCGATGAAGGATGGTGTAGAAGCATGAAAAATATGCTGGGATGAACTACGCAGCCTCTTAATGCAGAGCAGCGTGAACGAAGGCCTCCAGAGCCATCAAGCGTACAAATAGAGCTTTTTCCAGCATGAAGAATAAAGTTCACAGGACCATCAGTGTAAGTGCAGTACGTCCAGGCCGCTCCAGCGTAAAAAGAGTTCTCCATCGCCTCTATGGCGTAAAACTCATCCGCTCTCGAAGCAGCGTTATAGCGTACGAGGAACGCTTCGTCTTCCCCGTAATGAACCTGTCAAGTCACGCAGTGAATCTGACCTCTGACTCCTGACAAAAAGTGCTGTACGGCCACCCAGACGACGGCTGGAAATGATGGCAGGCCCCTCGAGACGCGCACCACAGAATGATGGCGGATCTCTGTATTTAATACAGAGGATTTGGTTAAAAGATAACCGAACCGTCGCTTACTGGAGTCCCCTCCGCATAAACTGCCCTTTTGCGTACAAGGGAATACGCGGCCCTGTTTTACACAGGCAAACATGAGCGGTTTTACGATCCGCAGCGGACAAACCGCCTGCCACGTCAAAAGCTGCACTTCGTACGGGATTCGAGGCACGTCTCCACGTCTAATTGCACAAAGCGGTGACAGTTTCTCTCAAGGCACGTCTCTGCGACAGGTGCACAGAAGGGGTGCAGACCTTCAAAACATGCCTCCGTATTTAATACATAAGATAATGGCAAATCTCTGCAAGAGATTTGATTATATCTTCAAAAGCCGTAATTCCGGCTAGAGGCGTCCACATTAGCACGGTACACAGCGGCTTCTACGCCCATTCAGGATCTGTGCCCACTCGGCTTCAACGCCCTCTCGGCCTCTATGACCGCTCGGTTTTTATGCCCATCCGGCCTCTAGGACCATTCGGCTTCTACGCCCATCCGGCTTCAATGCCCTCTCGACCTCTATGACCGCCCGGTTCCTACGCCCATCCGGCCTCTAGGACCACTCGGCTTCAACGTCCATCCGGCTTCAACGCCCTCTCAGTCTCTACGACTACCCGGCTTCCATGCCAACTCGGCTTCTTTGCCTGTTCGGCTTCTATGCCTACTCAGGCTTCTATGCCTACTCGGCTTCTATGCCATGGTGACGGACATTTGGCTTCTACGCCAACCCCTTCTACACAATGGATACCTACCTACGTGGCTTTTACACCGTGATCTTAGTAGCAATTGTACGCGTTGTGTCCCCTTAGTTGGACCCGCGTCACCCGCTCATTCAAAAGATCATCTATACGTAGGCATTGGTTACTTTAACCATTGTGTAATAGGGTGCTGTACTTTCCACTCCTCGGTTGCTACACCAACGGAGTGGTCACTGTCACCAAAGACTCTATAAATAGAGGCCCCTATCAATGGGGAACAAGGTGGGGAAAAATTGGTGAAGAAACCAATATCAGATCCAGGTGGAAAAATTGGTGAAGATACCAATATCAGATCCAGGGTCGACAATTCGAAAGATCGAACCAGGTCGAAGAGAGAGGAGAGAGAGAGAGAGTACCCGGGGCTCAGGCAAAGAGCGGGGATCGACGACGTCGGCATCGTGCATCCACCCTCCCCTGCAACCTTCGAAGCTACTACCTATCTTCCACGGCACTTCTTCAACATCGCGCAGTCCAAGGGCTAAAGTGATCGACCGCAGATCATACACCTATAGCAATTATCTACCCAGATTAAATAAATTGTACTCCCACATCCTCGCATAGGATTACACTGTACAAGTTTGTTTGTAAACCAAAGGGCGCGGGTTTCGTACAAACCCTGTCATTGAAATAACATATTTCATTCTTTTGTTTAATACCACAAACAAGATGGCGACTCTGCTGGGGACATCTTTCTCTTCTGACGAGGAAGCAATTGCTCAACGCGATACGGTATCTATAGGAACCGTGAAGAAGACACTGGTCGTTCAGTTCGATCAGTCCGCCTACGAAGACATGTTTTGAACCGGAGGTAGCTCTCACTCTCTCTCCGTCCAAGACAACAGGAAGCTGCGCAGAGTGTGGGTGCCCAAGACATCCTCTACCATTCCTGTGGACTCTTCGATCTCTCCGATCTCTCCGACCAATGAGGTGGTAGCGTCGCTCCCTCCGTGCCCTGCACGTAAAATTCAGTCTCCCACTACACGCGGTACAGACAAAACTTCGGGCAAAGCCTCAGCGCTGACCCAAAACTCCTGACCTACGCGAATGCTTAATCCAGAAGCGTAAGGAGAGGGGACCTTCCAACATGTCTATTATGCCCCCTAGGGAACAATGTTGTAATAGTCATAAAATTGTGATTGATTCCTGCTGTTCTAAAGCAAAATGATCGGTCTTCGACCGATTGAGCTACTCTCAATCTTTCCTGGAAAAAGAGCACGCGTGTGCGTCCGTGAACATGGCTTCACGCATACCTAGAAGAGGGTCGAGCTCAAGACGTCATCCCTTTGGGCCTCCGAGCCAAAGAAGATTCGAAGACCTCCTCAGGGACGCTGAAGCTGGGGTATTCCAAAACACCCGTGCAATGTCACAGCAACCAGCTCCGTACTCATCTGATTCCGACGCTGGGGGTCGCCAATCTCCCAGATCAGATGCCGAGAGTATAGAGTCGACTTCTGCAGCGACCTATACTTACCCTTCGACGACGCCCAGAGAAATGGGAGCTTACGCCATCGAAGACGAACGCGAGGAAGCATCGCCATCAGGAGACGTAGAACAACGCATCACTGTCCTGGAGACGTCTCTGAAACAAATACAATCCGTAATGGAGAATATGCACCAGATGATGCTAACTCAGCACGCAATTGCCATGGCTCAAGCATCGGTCCCGCCAACTCAGATACGTGCGGGGGTGGACTTACCACCATCCAGCCCAAGCCAAGAACCTGCTCTAGATCAAGAGTCAGTAGTTCTTCCGCTTCCAACAGAAAATCCGATGCAGGCAGTACGGGAGTTGAAAGCCCAGTTTGACGCTTTGAAACACAAAGAGCAGCTCAAGAGACTAGGGATCAACCAACCTTACCCAGCTATCTGGGAAGAAGCACCTTTTCCTCCAAAGTATAAACCGCAGACTATGGCTCTGTTCGAAGGAAAAACATCACCAAGTCAATACATGAACTATTTCAGTATGATGATGGTGTTGCTACAAGGGAACGACGCCCTCCTCACTCGGGTGTTCAAAGGCTGCCTCTCAGGAGTAGCCTATTAGTGGTACCGTAGCTTAGCGGACAACTGCATTACTTCCTTCGAAGACTTCAAAGCTTTATTCTTCACACGATTTTACGAGGGTGGAATGGACATGTCCATGTCCTCCCTCATTGAAGTCAAGCAAAGGAAAAAGGAGGACGTCCGCACCTTCGTCGAGCGTTTCCGTCAGGCCACCTTGCAAATGCCTCCAGGAGTTCCAGACTCGGCATTAGTAGACATTTACAGGAAGAACCTCCTTCCCATAGTCTTGGTGTTTACAGGACCATACCAGTTCCATGAGTGGCCCTCGTTCATCGTCTCGGCAGTGGCCGCCGAAGACAACAGTCGCAAGGCGTGCGACAATGGCATCATGATCTCCGCCTCCGATAAAGGCAAAAGGTCAACTCCCAGCAGCGACCATCCTCGCAGCTCCAAGGGAAAAGAAGCTCTGACGGTCAATACGTCCAGACAAAAGACAGCAGCGACCACGCAGACAAAGCCCGGGACTTCCAGGCCCGTCGAAGTCTACTCTTTCGACGACGACGATGTCCCTAGCATATTTGAGTGTCTCGTCAAGAGTGGCAAGATCACCCTTCCGGAGCTAAGACGGCCCCAAGAAGCCGGCAATACTGACGACCCCAAATACTGCATCTTCCACAGATACGTACACCACCCAACAAAGGCGTGTTACGTACTGAAAAGAAAAATCTAGGGGTTGATCGACGCCAAGGCCATCACTCTGTACAACACCGAGAAGACGGTCACAGCCAACATGATCTCTCTGCGGTTCGGCGATTTGCCTCCCCAAAAAGTCATGGACGGTATCACGCCCATTTCCTGAGCCACAATGGACATCATCAATCTCCCTCCAGCTAGGGATCAAAATTATGACCTGGTACCCCTGACCACCCGTCAAGGCGAGAATATGTGGGTTCATCCGAATTTGGTGTCAGAGCTCGAGGAAGAGATTAAAGCTACTAAAGCTGCGTCTAGGAGAAGCTCTAAGTGCAAACCATGCCATATGGTCGCAACTTCTTCCCCATTAGACGAAGACGAGGTACTTGCTGTAACCCATTCGGGGAAAGCCTACCTCAACGACTACGGAGCAAGTTAGGAGGATGCACCGGCGGACGTTTCAACTGCCAGACCTTCGGGACCAAGCCTCGTCATACCGAAGGCCAACCCTTCAAAACCGACACCGGCGGACAAAGGAAAACAAAAAGAAGTGCGCTTTGATAAACCTGTGAAGAATATTCCGAACAAAGGTTTTGAGAAGCCATACAACTTCGACATCCTAGCCCAACTGGCTAATACACCGGCCAGGCTCTCCATCTTCGAGCTACTCAGGCTCTCCCAAGACACTCGTCTAGCCTTGAGTGAAGCGCTGATGCAGGCGGAGGCATGCTTGACCCAGCTCAAGTCCCCCGACGAAGAACCAGTGGCGTGTCCTCAATGCCACAGTGCGATGGAGGTGGTCCCAAATATCACCTTCACCCAAGACGACATGCTGTTAAAACATAACAAGCATGACATGCCCCTCTATTACACCGGGTACGTCGGTTCCATGGAGGTCGATCAGATTCACATAGATCCGGGATCATCGATTAGCATCATCCCACACAGTCTGCTCAGACCATTGAGGATTCCTACCAGCGAACTGGCTTACACCTCCACTACAATCGTGGGTTTCAATGCCGGAAGAAGTAAGCCGTTGGGGAAGATTCGCCTGAGGATCCAGATTGGCAACCTCAGATCGGTGGCCACGTGTTACGTGATCGATTCAGAGGTATCCTACAATATTTTACTGGGAAGACCGTGGATCCATGATCACAACATCATTCCTTCAACTCTACATCAATGTCTTAAGTATGTAGACCCCCAAGGAATGGTACAAACGGAGATTGCTGACTTAAATCCGTTTAAAGGAGTAGAGTCCTACTATTCCGACGTCATGTTATATTCTCAGGACAACACAGGAGAAATGTCGGGCGAGACGGAGAAGGAATCCCACCGGGAGCCGGAAGAACCTTCCGCCGTACTACCGTTGTCAATCAGAGTAAAAGGACGAACCTCTCGTCCAAAAGCCATAGCGCCTATGGCTATTCACCTGAACAAATACAGCTCAGGAAAAGGAAGCAATTTTTCGACAGTCGCTCTGAACCAAAAGCCTCCACCTTTGGTCATCAAACTTCGGCGCAATGAACAGCCGACCGATATAAACGCGAATAGGAGCGGAGTTCCAGATGATAATAAACGTCCTATTTTTCGGTACGTTAATGCTCAGATTCCAAGACAGGGATCCACTCCCCATGACGAGGTAGAACCCATAGCACAAAATTTCTTGGAAGCTATGAACTCCTACCTCCCGCATATCTGGGAAGCAGCACCATCATCCAACATCGTCACAACGTATGGACCGCATGAGGGCTCTATCTTCATTGTCCCGCCTACCTGCAGCAGCCAGCATTCAATAGTCTTCGGCCGCATACACAATCAACCAGCTATCCAGGAAGATCCTTTCGATGACGATACTGGGAAGATACAAGTTCACAGATACAGCCCTCAAGCGCTGAAGATCATACAAAACATGGGCTACGACTTGAAGCGGAAGCCAGGCCTCAACTACGAAAGAGGCAGACGAACGCCGCCGCGCGGCGACCCCCGCTATCAACAAACTCGTTTCGGGTTAGGGTATGCCACCTCCCTTATGGCTTCCGCGACGGATGAAGACATCTTCCCTTCCTCCCGGAACAGCTCACCTGAAGCTCTCCAACAAGTACTATCAGCAAATATGGTGATGACAGATCCCGTTGAAGCAGACGAGCAAGATTCCGAGCCATTTGAGAATGACCCTTGGGCTCAACAAATGGATACGTAATGGGAATTCCGCTTCGAACAGAGGAAACCTCCAACCAAAGACGAAATTGTCCAGGTCGACGTTGGAAGTAAACTTTCACCAAAGCCGATATTTATCAGTGACAATCTTCCCCTAGCCGAAAGGGAAGAAATCATACAGCTGATAAAAGAATACATCGACATCTTTGCATGGGATTATGGGGACATGCCGGGCCTAGACCCGAAGGTGGCTACTCACAAGCTCAACATATTGCTCGACTCAAAGCCTGTGAAGTAGTACCAACGTCGATTCCGACCGGACATGATGGACGCCATTGAAGCTGAGGTCAAGAAGCTGATAGCCTGTAGTTTCATCCGGGAAGAACAACATCCCGACTGGGTCGCCAACGTTGTCCCAGTCATAAAGAAAAATGGGAAGGTATGTATCTGCATCGACTACCGGGATCTAAATGCGGCCTGCCCCAAGGATGAATTCCCTCTCCCCATCACGGACATCATGATCGACAACACCTGCGGTTTTGAACGTATATCTTTCATGGACGGGTTCTCAGGATACAATCAGATCAAGATGCATCCTGAAGATGAGAAGCACACTGCCTTCCGTACCCCGTTGGGAGTGTATTGCTATACAGTCATGCCCTTCGGACTGAAGAACGCCGGGGCTACATACCAACGAGCTATGAGTAACATATTCTACGAACATCTACGCAAGACAGTGGAATGTTACGTAGACGACATAGCCGTCAAGAGCCGCCTCCAAGGTGATCACATTCAAGACCTGAAGATGGTATTCGAGTTAATGCGCCAGCATCAACTCAAAATGAACCCCGCGAAGTCCTTCCTGGGTGTATCCAGTGGCAAATTCCTGGGGTTTGTCATCACCGCCAAAGGCATCCAGGTGGACCCTGACAAAGTCCAGGCCATCGTAGAAATGCGACCACCCCGCAATCTGAGGAAACTCCAGGGGTTTCAGGGTCGTCTGGCTTATATCCGGAGGTTCATATCCAACCTCTCGGGAAGATGCCAGCCCTTTTCGTATCTCATGAAGAAAGGTGCATCCTTCGTGTGGGACGAAATCTGCCAGCAAGCGTTCGAGGATATCAAACGCTACCTCACCAATCCACCAGTTCTAGTGCCTCCCATCATGGGAAAACCATTCTTGCTGTACGTCCGGACGATGGATCATTCGCTAGGAGCTCTTCTCGCGCAGAAGAATGACGTGGGGCATGAGCAGGCTATCTACTACCTCAGCAGGATGATGGTCGGGGCCGAACACCGGTACAACCCAGTGGAGAAAGAATGCCTGGCCCTGATGTTCGCTATCCAAAAGATGCGGCACTATGTCACCGGCCAGACTATTCATATTGTCTCCAGGATCAACCCTCTTCGAGTCCTGATGAGCAAACCGAGTATTCTTAATTCCAGACTCGCAACTTGGGCGATGTTGTTAACGCCATACGACATGGTGTACATCCCGCAGAAGTCCATCAAAGGCCAAGCGCTGGCCGACTTCCTAGCTGCTCATCCGATCCCGGAGGCCTCCAGGTTATACGAAGACATTTCCGACGAAGTTGCAGAATGTAATTCCGCAATGGAAAGTGACTCTTGGCAACTGTTCTTCGACGGCGCCTCCAGGACTGGCCCCCATGGAAACGTAGTTTCAGGGGTAGGAATCGTCCTGGTCACTCCTGACAAACTCGTCATCTACCGGGCATATTCTCTCAACGAGCTATGTTCCAACAAAGTAACGGAATACAACGCTATGTTAATCGGCCTCCAAGTCGCAAAAGAGCTGGGGGTCGAATCCCTGAAAGCTTTCGGTGAATCTCTGCTTATCGTCAATCAAGTCAGAGGAATATATGAAGTCCGGAATCCAGACCTCATCCCCTACCATCAAGCGACGGTCGAGATAGCCACGACGTTCAAAGGGTTCTTCCTAGAGCATGTGCCTCGATCCCAGAATCGGGAAGCTGATGCCCTAGCCAGTCTAGCGGCGGTTTTGGCCACTCCTATAAGAAGACAGGATTCGGTGATCCTTCTTAACAGAGATTTATTCTGTGTGAAGAACAACTTTCACATAGAACGCAGTCACGCTATGAACACAGACCCCCCTGGAAGGGACTGGAGGAGTTCCTTCATAGATTTTGTCGCCTACGGAATCTTACCAGAGGACCCCAGAGAGGCGATATCCGTCAAAAGACGATCTTTACGCTTCTACTTCGACGCATCCTCACAATGCCTGTATCGTCGGACCTACGACGGACTACTATTAAGATGCCTCTTAGACGATGAAGCGCAGCAGATTATCCGGGAAGCTCACGACGGCATATGCGGAGCGCATCAGCCCGGTCCTAAGCTGCAGGATCGTATCAGGAGAATGGGCTATTACTGGCCCACTATGATCACAGACGCGATCAGCTATACAAAACGATGCAGGGCCTGTCAGGTCCATGCAGACTTCATACATCAACCGTCTGAATATCTACATCCTACGATTGCATCCTGGCCCTTCGAAGCCTGGGGTATGGATATCGTTGGGCCCATTTACCCGTCTTCCCCCAGAGGCCACCGGTTCATACTGGCCATCACAGATTACTTCTCCAAATGGGTAGAGGCGATCCCTTTGGCTGAAGTAAAGGCGTCTGACGTAATCAGCTTCATCAAGCACCACGTCATTTATCGCTTTGGGACTCCCCGAAGGATAATCCACGACAATGGACCTCAGTTCATCAGCCAAGCATTTCATCGATTTTGCGATAAAAGTCGAATACATAATATTGCCTCTACGGCATATATCCAGCTGCTAATGGTTTGGCGGAAGCCTTCAACAAAACCATTATCAAACTCCTGAAGAAGTTCGTTTCTTCAAACAAAAAAGACTGGAACAAGAAGCTGGGCGAATGTCTCTGGGCATACCGCACAACGGTACGGACACCAACAGGTTGTACCCCCTTTTCACTAGTCTACGGGAGCGAGGCGGTTCTTCCCATCGAAATCCAGATCCCGTCGCTCAGGATAGCCGTGACTAGTGAGCTGACTCGAGAAAAGAATGACCTATTAAGGCTCCAAGAGCTGGAAGGATTAGACGAGAAATGCCTACAAGCTCAGCAGCGCATCGCGCTCTACCAAGCACGCATTTCCAACACTTTCAATCATAAAGTAAAGGAAAGAGTGTTCAAAGTCGGCGAGCTAGTTCTAGCTGTAAGAAGGCCGATGATTCTCACTCACAGAAGTAAAGGCAAATTTCAACCCAAATGGGAAGGCCCTTATGTGATCGAGACAACGTTCTCGAACGACGCCTACAGGATAGCCCAGCCTAACGGAGACCTGTTAATGGCTCCTATCAACGGCAAATTCCTGAAAAGGTACTATGCCTAATCTTTCCTGCTCAAGAGGAAAATAGCGAGGACCTCGATTCTGACGAAACTACTTCCAGAACACAATTAGTTGGGTTACACTCTATCATGTCCGTATGACCTCTGAATAGATATGTCCCGCTAAGAAGTTTATCGAGAGTTTATCACGTCCATACTACCTCTGATATCACTCTCACCTAACCTGTCATTTACATTCCGAAATGATGGGTCCACAAAAGTCAGAAAAGAGCCACTTTTATTTCCCAAAAGAGAGCAGGATTACATCGGGGGAAGCAGGAAAAGAAAGGATACATCACGATGGCGGGTTAGCCAGATTGTCAATCAGCCACCCCAGTGCAGCTATCCTCTCGTTTCTAAGGGCCAAGGCATCGACGCGAGCCTGCTCCAGCCGGGCCTTGGGGGTGTTCGTAAAAGCCAGATCAGCCCTTGTCCGAAGACAGCCCAAGCGAGCAGCCTCTACACGGTCCAACTCCCGTCGCGCTGCTCTCAGTCGACTGGACGCCACATCTAGACCTGCTAGCGACTGAGAAGCCCACTTCTCTGCCCGAGCGAGTTCTTCCTTCAGCTTGGATGCCCTCGCTGCATTCCCTTCGTGCTCAGAACGGCACTTTGCCTCAAGAGCGAGAGCCTCTGCCACACCAGCTTTTCGCCTATCCATCTCCAGCTCATGTGTCTTAATGAGTTGGTCTAGGCCTTCCAGCTTTGTGGTGAGCCGCACGGTCATATGGTCGTACCTGGTCTGGACCTCAGCATCGAAGCTGCCCCGAGTCAGCTGCAAATATTCGTTAATGGATTGCTCTAAACCATTAACCACCGCCTCCAGGGCGTCAGCTGCCCCAGGATCGCCGAGCTCCCTGATGACCCCGATCGACGCCAGAGAAGTCTTCTTCAAGCGCTCAAAATCCAGACTCTTCGCTAACACCATTGATATCATCATTTTCAAACCGGTGTAGAAGAGACTGGTATGTTGCTCAGTCAAAGCAACTAGATCCGACTGAACGCCAGGAGCGGCCGCGACCCCAGCAAGTCCCTCTCCAGGGACGATTGCAGACGAAGTAGCCACAGCCGCCGAATAGACGCATGGCGCGACCGAAGATGATACAACGGCCACAATCGAAGTCATCGGCATACTCACGATGATGGCTTCGCCTTCCTCTTGAGACGACGAAACCACTCTGGGCGAGCTAGCCCCCGAGGACACTTCCTCCTCAAAATCGGGCGCCTCCACATCATCGCCAGGAGCCGGAGCGGAGCCAGGAGACGCTTCAACGCTGTACTCTCCATGGACGTCATCCCCTGAGAAAAAGACAAGAGAGTTGATATCAGTATAATGATAATCTTTCTAAAGGGAAACACAAAAGGCGACGTTTACCCTGAACCAGCGGCATATACGACGCATCTGCAGCCGAATCTAAACCACATCTTAACGACGCGATGTGAGCCATCATGCCTGGAGAAGGAGGCGGGCCGACCGACATCGCCAAGAGTTCTGTCAGGCCTTCACCAAGACGCGGTCAGAGTTCATCAGTCGGAATCTTGCCAGACGTACTCGCTAACACGGCGGGAGTTTCACTCACTGCTGACCTCGAGAAAGATTCTCCCATCTGTCTCGGCCACGCAGGCAATCGCGCTCCGCTGCCTGAAGCAGCGGCCACGACAGCAACCTCTAGCGAGGATCCTCCAGCGCCGCTTGCCGGAACTGTAGAAGGTCCCTCTCTAAAAGGCGAGGAACCTCCAGCCGAAGAATCATCCCTAATATGGGGAGGAGCAGGCTCACTCCCGGGTTCCTCAACGCCAAGAATGCGGAGAGGACGAGCAACAGTCTCCTTTCTCCTCTTACGAAGAGAAACTTCCTTCGGAGTAGAGGCCCGTCGCTTCCCAGAAGAGACCACCAAAGCCCCCGCGGGCAGAGGCACTTCACACCTCGGCACTGACACCAGAGGCTCATCTGGAGGGCCAGTCTCCTCATCATTGTCCGGAGAGACCGAAGGGACGTCAACTCTTCCCCCAGGCTTGGGGGAAGGCACCCTGAAACTTCCACGCATATCAAAGTCACGATGGAAGGTGTTAATCGCCACGCAGAACTGGGCGTAAGAATGAAGAATACGAAGCTCCGTGGAGATTGTTACCACTGGCACAATGAAGGTTGCTCTCGTACAACCCATGATAAAATATCGCCACCCTCTAGCTCCATCAATGAGTCCGCCCCGGGACCTAAAGCTGGTAACGGCATTGCCCACATGTAACTGGTCGTACCCAAACTGCCTGGCAAACCGACTAGGCAAGTAGGGCTCGAAGAAGCAGTGATCTTCGCTCCTGTACAGCAGATGGGATGGTCTAATACAGACCAGCCAATAAAAAGCTTCCGGAGAGAGATCAGTCTTCTCTCCACCTGAATCCTCCTGCCTCGTCCCTAATTGATTGCAATGTACAGGAGGGGGAGTATAGAGGAGCTTCCAGCCGTGGCTGAGGTTCAACACCAGCCGACAGTCTAAGACTGTGGTCACGTTCCAGGAGGAATTCTTGTAGTTCAACAAGAACATACTCTCCGAACTGCTACCGGAGCCAGGAGACATAACCCGGGGATTGTGGAGAATTAACCATCCCATCAAGTATAGGTATGGTAATTCCACCCTGGGAAAACTCTCACGCCGAGCTTCGTCAACAAGCAACCCATCAGTTATGGCTCTCAAACCAACCTGTATGTGGCACACCATGGCGGGAAGTAAGCCCAGTCTTGCCCCAAACACCAGGCGCACTGCCGGCCACAGAATATTCCGGTAAATGCGGTCCGCGAACGCAGTACCAGGCACTACTACCAAACGCAGCCATATAGAGAGGAAACCAGCCAACTGGGATTCCTTAGACAGAGGCCTGCGACAGCGCCTCAAGTAACTACAGGCCTTGGTGCCTTCAGGGTACTTTCCTACCCCCTCGGCGAGAATCTGATCCGGAGCTCCAGCCTCCTCCATAAGAGCCTCCACGACCTGGGCATTAAGCACGCCCAAACAGTTCACGGGCTCATTCTTGCCCCCCGAGGCTTTCTCCGACCTGGCGGCCCTAGCTCGGTGGAAGAAGAGGTAGGACATCCACTTGGTGGTATGAGCCAAGTCAGAGGGCTCGTTATAAAAAGCGGTGCACGCGAAGTATTGACACATCAGCTCCTGATATACTTCCGCCACCCGAGGGTCCAAGTCCCCCAACTCCCGGTTGGTGGGAACATACTCTTCGTATGGGGTATCCCCCATCGACAGTCTCGAGACAACTGCCATCTCGTGGAGCGCCAATCCCATCTCCCCCAGTGGAGTGGCAAAAGTCCCAGTGAGCAGAATGTACCGCTCCATCAGTGCCAGGAACAAGTTAGGGTTCGGAGGCAACCCGACGCTAGTCGCACCCACAGCAGCATATAGTCCTATGCCCTCCAGCTCTCTCCGAAAGTGCTTCAAAGCCCAGTCGACTAGGCATATCGATCGGGAGTTTGTTGGGGCAATCCACCCACTGCACCGAGGATTCTCCTTGGGATATACCCCGCCTCACCCCATGAAGTCATTACAGAAGGTCGGCAATTGAACCGACTGGATCACCGAGCTGTCTTCACTAGGGACACTGCCCGGGCACAGTCCTCTGAACAACGTCACAACGCCGGAAGGGCGACTGATGAATGACCCCTGATCAGCTCCTTTCAGATGAAAGATCTTCCCCGGCTTGCCGTGAAGATCAGGAGTCAGCATCCACGACATCTCCCTGGGATGCGTCGCGTGAAAGAAAGCCGAGATGGGATAATCCCTCGGCATTTTGGGTAGGTACAAAACCAAATTTCCGGCAGGGAAAACCCAGGGCTCCCTCTTAGGCTTCGTCTGGGACCTTTTGTCGATCATATCCCCAAAGAGGAAAGCCGGCTTTATGTACTGCTCCCCGTCTATATAAGTCAGGGGCTCCCCGTTGATCATGCTCAGCAGCATTCGCT
The DNA here is from genome assembly GCA_036927795.1 of Iris macrosiphon. NCBI lineage: Eukaryota > Viridiplantae > Streptophyta > Magnoliopsida > Asparagales > Iridaceae > Iris > Iris macrosiphon. The sequence continues at coordinate 631,615 of JAYESA010000028.1, read as the reverse complement.
CGCCCTGAGCCGATATCAAGAGCCTCCTTCCTTCAGGGTACTGCGGCCCGGAGATAGGAAATACCACGTGGGACAGATCCTCCAGGTAGCTCGAGTGCAGCATCCCAGCAGCGGAGCCCATCACCTCGGCCAGTGGAGACTCACCTACGTCAACTGCAAAAGTGCAAGAAAAATATGTCATTGCAAGTCTTGCACGAAACATACGGACCAAAGAAACAACAGTTTGCGCTCTAAGCAGGATTGTTCAAACATGAGCTGTTTTTACGCCAGAGGTCCCCCCCCCCCACAAGCGTAAAACTCAAAGTTTACGATATACCCCAATTTTTGGTAGCCAGAGCTTTTACGCTCAGAACTACGAAAATGTGGAGTCTTTACGCTGGCACATTAGAAATGTGGGCGTAAAAGATGAAAACGTCTCCGTGCATCATCTTCCTCAAAAGAGGCTATCAGCACAGGAGACGACCTAGCGCGGTCACGTTCAACGTGTGCGAAGGATTTTTCATCGTGTTGTCACCCCGAAGGCTCTACCTCTAAGACCGGGTGCACTGCTCGTCGGCGGGATACTTCGCTCAGAAGGAAGTTCGCCTTGACCGACCGAGGACTCCCTCGCTGGGACAGAAGAATGAGAAGAGGAACCTATACTCTTTCCCTTAGCGGAGGGGGTCTGTTTCGACGCCATTTCTGAAGACTCGAAGTGCTCGGAGAGGGAACGGAGAAAAACTCGAAACAGTCGAAAACTCTCTTTCACAGAAGATGGATACAAAGTTTTTCTCTCAGAAAACTTGGGATATATATAGAGTTCGGGCCGACTCCTCGAATCCTCAGACGGACTCCTCGAGACCCTAACCAAATCTCGCAAATTAAATGACGGGTTATGATTGGATGCTACGTCAGCCCACTAACCTTGAAAGACGGACAGTCAGCAAAATTCGAAAAGTTTTTTCGTGCAAGACGGTTTAGCGGTTCCTATGCTAAGGGACTTTCTACGCTCGACGGCAACAGATCTACGGTTTTTACGCTCGCAAGCTGCAAGTCTATGGTTCTACGCCCGGATGCCTTTGTGCTCAGTAGCTTTTACGCTCGAGAGGCCACGAATCTACGACTTTACGCTCAGCAGATACCAAAATCGATAATCTCACGCTCGGTGGCACTCAGTTTACGCTCAGAAGCAACAGACCCGTAAAACTTCACGCTCGGAGAAATTTTCTTTTCAGGAGCTACAGATAAACAGTTCTATGCTAAAGGAGCTTTCTACGCTCGACGGCTATGAATCCACAACTTTACGTTCGACAGCTACAAGTCAGGTTTTGGCCCGGATGCCTTTGTGCTCAGTAGCTTTTATGCTCAAGAGGCCACAAACCCATGACTTCACGCACAGGAACTACAAGTCTATGATTCCACGCTCGATGGTGTTTTATGCTTGGAGGCTACAGACTGATGATTTCTCGCTCTACGACTTTCCGTATATTCGAACAGTCCCCAAAGCGGTCAATTGCTAGGAGTTCACACAGAAGATACTCCTCCTTGGCCTCAACTTATCCCAAGTACCCAAAATATACAAGAGTTAAAACATTGAGAAATTACTCTTCTCGGGTCAATTGGAGGTTCATCCAGACTCCAGTCTGAATATCTCGTCTATCAAAAGATGGCAACTCAGTTTTGACAGCCATTCCTCGACCCTGTTCCAGGGGATTTTCGAGAAGTCACTCTTGAAGACGAAGACTGAACAAAAATTTTGTCCATCAGAAGTTCAGAGCTCTACGCGGTTCCTCAGTCCTAGCAATAGGACAGTTCAAAAAATGTTCAAGATGCTCTACAGCGTTCTATGGACTACTCGTTATGCATAAAGGACAGGACCTAACACTCTTTCTACAAGAGTCAGCGTAAAGATTCAGACGTGTTGAAGCTGCACATATTTAGACTTCACAGCAACATATGGCAAGATGATCATATGAAGAAGAAAGACGATTTTATTAAAGATCAAAATCATGATTACATATGAGGGAAATCCAATCTACAAGGGTTCTCTTTTTATTTTCATGATTACATCTGAGGAAAACTCCGTCTACAAAGGAGATACCCCCTCGTCGTCTGAAGATTGCCCAGAAGTTGTTCTGACAGGTTCTCGCTGGGCTTCAATTCTTCATCCATCTTCTCCGGCAGTCAGTCGGTTGACACAAAACGGCGGGCGGATACAGAACTGGGCCTGCATAGATTTTGCAGATCCCATGCTCCGTACGCCGCTCAAGCCGGGACAAAACGAGTCTGTCTGACTCTCGTCACCGGAGGGCATCGAGAGAAGGCGCGGCATGCCAGCAGCCGTGGTCAAAAACGACCCTTCCTCTCTCCTGGGGCAACGCCATACAAGGTTGCTGATTATCTCGAGCAAAGGAGGCAAAGATATCCTTCCATGATCCATCATTGCAGTGGATACTTGCTCGAAGACGCCGTCTTTTTTGGCTCCTTACACGCTGGAAGAACATGATCTCCTTCTTCCTCAAATCGACCCGGCGAACTCCGGCGATCATCTCTGCGTGGGGATGAAGATGTGGGGAGAACAGGCTAACTCCCCTAGCCTTTTATAGGCGAAAGAGGTCACAGCGGTCCCCAATAAATCTGCCATAAAGTCTGCACCGACCGTTTCAACGCTCCATTCAGAAATGTTTCGAGTTACGAGGGGCCGTTCATGCTTCGTTCAAAGCGTTTCAAATTTCAAGGAATTTAAAAGCTCTGAAGGAGGTCTTGTAGAAGCATGAAAAATACGCTGGGATGAACTACGCAGCCTCTTAATACAGAGCAGCGTGAACGAAGGCCTCCAGAGCCATCAAGCGTACAAATAGAGCTTTTTCCAGCGTGAAGAATAAAGCTCACAGGACCATCAGCGTAAGTGCAGTACGTCCAGGCCGCTCCAGCGTAAAAAGAGTTCTCCATCGCCTTTATGGCGTAAAACTCATCCGCTCTCGAAGCAGCGTTATAGCGTACGAGAAACGCTTCGTCTTCCCCGAAATGAACCTGTCAAGTCACGCAGTGAATCTGACCTCTGACTCCTGACAAAAAGTGCTGTACGGCCACCCAGACGACGGCTGAAAACGATGGCAGGCCCCTCGAGACACGCACCACAGAATGATGGCGGATCTCTGCATTTAATGCAGAGGATTTGGTTAAAAGATCACCAAACCATCGCTTACTGGAGTCCCCTCCGCATAAACTGCCCTTCTGCGTACAAGGGAATACGCTGCCCTGTTTTATACAGGCAAACATGAGCGGTTTTACGATCCGCAGCGGACAAACCGCCTGCCACGTCAAAAGCTGCACTTCGTACGGGATTCGAGGCACGTCTCCACGTCTAATTGCACAGAGCGGTGACAGTTTCTCTCAAGGCACGTCTCTGCGACAGGTGCACAGAAGGGGTGCAGACCTTCAAAATACGCCTCCGCATTTAATACATAAGATGATGGCAAATCTCTGCAAGAGATTTGATTATATCTTCAAAAGCCGTAATTCCGGCTAGAGGCGTCCACATCAGCATGGTACGCAGCGGCTTCTACGCCCATTCAAGATCTGTGCCCACTCGGCTTCAACGCCCTCTCGGCCTCTATGACAGCTCAGTTTCTACGCCCATCCGGCCTCTAGGACCACTCGGCTTCTACGCCCATCCGGCTTCAACGCCCTCTCGGCCTCTATGACCGCCCGGTTCCTACGCCCATCCGGCCTCTAGGACCACTCGGCTTCAACGCCCATCCGGCTTCAACGCCCTCTCAGTCTCTACGACTACCCGGCTTCCATGCCAACTCGGCTTCTATGCCTGTTCGGCTTCTATGCCTACTCAGGCTTCTATGCCTACTCGGCTTCTATGCCATGGTGACGGACATTTGGCTTCTACGCCAACCCCTTCTACACAATGGATACCTACCTACGTGGCTTTTACACCGTGATCTTAGTAGCAATTGTACGCGTTGTGTCCCCTTAGTTGGACCCGCGTCACCCGCTCATTCAAAAGATCATCTATACGTAGGCATTGGTTACTTTAACTATTGTGTAATAGGGTGCTGTACTTTCCACTCCTCGGTTGCTACACCAATGGAGTGGTCACTGTCACCAAAGACTCTATAAATAGAGGCCCCTATCAATGGGGAACAAGGTGGGGAAAAATTGGTGAAGAAACCAATATCAGATCCAGGTGGAAAAATTAGTAAAGATACCAATATCAGATCCAGGGTCGACAATTCGAAAGATTGAACCAGGTCGAAGAGAGAGGAGAGAGAGAGAGAGTACCCGGGGCTCAGGCAAAGAGCGGGGATCGACGACGTCGGCATCGTGCATCCACCCTCCCCTGCAACCTTCGAAGCTACTACCTGTCTTCCACGGCACTTCTTCAACATCGCGCAGTCCAAGGGCTAAAGTGATCGACCGCAGATCAGACACCTATAGCAATTATCTACCCAGATTAAATAAATTGTACTCCCACATCCTCGCATAGGATTACACTGTACAAGTTTGTTTGTAAACTAAAGGGCGCGGGTTTCGCACAAACCCTGTCATTGAAATAATACATTTCATTCTTTCATTTAATACCACAAACAGATGGCATGGTACGAATGTGTATCAATTATAGAGCTCTAAACAACCTCACTAACAATAACAAATACCCGCTGTCGAGGATAGATGATCTTTTCGATCAATTGAGCGGTGCGAAGGTGTTTTCAAAGATATACTTGAGATCAAGCTATCACTAGGTGAAGGTGAAGAGAGAAGACATACCGAAGATAGCTTTTCGGACCAGATATAGCCAGTTTGAATTCACAGTAATGCCGTTTGGTTTAACCAATGCACCAACAGTATTTATGAACTTGATGAACAAGGTATTTTACCAGTACCTTGACAAGTTCGTAGTGGTGTTCATCAACGACATACTTGTGTATTCGAAGACCCTAGAGGAGCACGAAGAGCACCTGAGGATGGTCTTGAAGACCCTCCGGAAGAAAGAGTTGTACGAAAAGCTTTCAAAGTGTTAGTTCTTCCTTGACAAGGTTGAATTTCTTGGACATATGGTATCGGGTGACAGAATTTTAGTTAACCCAAAGAAGATCGAGGCAGTAAAGTCATAGGCTACCCCCAGTTCGGTAGCTGAGATCAGGAGTCTTCTCGGACTAGCAGGATACTACAGAAGGTTTGTACAAGACTTCTCCAATATTGCAGAGCCAATGACTAGGCTGACAAAGAAAGATGTGGATTTTATCTGGACAGAGGAATATCATGCCGCGTTTGATGAGCTGAAGAAGAGATTGACGACAGCTCCAGTTTTGACGTTGCCATCTGGGACAGGCGGATTCACTATCTATAGTGATGCTTCGGGAAAGGGTTTGGGATACGTTCTTCAGCAGCACGGGAAGGTAATTGCCTATGCTTTAAGGAAATTACACCCTCATGAAAAGAACTACCCCATTCACAATTTGGAATTAGCATCAGTTATCTTCGCTCTAAAGCTGTAGAAACACTATCTGTACGAAGAGTATATGGAGATCTTCACAGACCACAAGAGCTTGAAGTACATATTTACACAAAAAGAGCTGAACATGAGGTAGAGAAGGTGGTTGGAGTTGAGGAAAGACTTCGATATCTCAATACAGTACCACCCAGAAAAGGCCAACATAGTAGCCGATGCCTTGAGCAGGTATCCGATGGCTATGTACTTGACTACAGATAGACATTTATTAGCCGATCTTGAGAGCTTGGGAATTTAAGTGCTAGTTCCAGGTGTTGAGATTCAGATATGGGGATGCAGATACAATCATAGCTGATGGATAAAATTAGGGCTGCACAGTATGATGATGAGACTCTGAGAAGTATCAGGGCACAAGTTCGGACAGGATTAATAGATGAATTCATTATTGCAGATGATGGATCTTTACTACACAGCACGAGGATGTGTGTGCCGAGTGGAGATCTGCGCGAAGAGGTTTTGCAGGACGCACATCGCTCTCAGTACTCGATGCATCCCTGTGCCAACAAGATGTATCAAGATCTGAGGGAGCATGTATGGTGGTATGGTATGAAGCTCGAGTTAGTACGCTTTATATTCCGATGTTTAGTATGCCAGCAGGTAAAGGAAGATCGACAGAGGCCAGGTGGATTTCTTCAACCTTTACCCATTCCAGAGTGGAAGTGGGAGCACATGACTATGGACTTCGTTTCAGGGCTTCCACGTTCTCTTGGAGGAAATGACGCAATTTGGGTCATCGTAGATAGGTTGACCAAGAAGCTAGTAGAGATGTACGTGTGATAGATTATCATATTACATTGAGTTCATGTGAGTATCATCTCAGATCGGGATAGTCGTTTCACTTCCCATTTCTGGAGGAGTCTGCAGGCTAGCTTGGGCACTCAGCTCAAGTTCAGTACTGCGTATCACCCCCAGACAGACGGGCAGTCTGAAAGGACTATTCAGACTCTTGAAGATATGTTACGCACTTGTGTTTTAGATCTCGAAGGTTCTTGGGAGGATCATCTACATCTAGTAGAGTTTGCTTACAACAACAGCTACCAGGCCAGCATTGAGATGTTACCATTCGAGGCTTTATATGGACGAAGGTGTCGTATACCATTATCTTGGGATGATGTCGGAGAAAGAGCTTTGTTAGGACCAGAAATGGTCATGGATGTAGTAGAAAAGGTGAAACTCATCAGAGACAGACTACGGGTGGCGCAGGACAGACAGTGGCATTGGGCCGATAGCCACCGTAAACCCCTAAAGTTTTAGGTATAGGTTTTGTTATTTTGGTTTATGATTGTTTTTTTAGATTGCGTGTTAATACTGTTTGTTCTAGGTTGGAGATTTGGTGTTCCTACGGATTTCTCCGACATGGGGCACGATTTATTTTGGTAGAGGCAGAAAGCTTAGTCCATGATACATCGAAACTTTCGGTATTCTTGCAAGGGTTGGTGCAGTAGCATATAGACTGGACTTGCCGCCTGCTCTAAATGGAGTGCATGACGTGTTCCACGTGTCACAGCTGAGATGGTACATGGCAGATCCTAGTCAAGTACTAGATCACTCGGAGATCGAGGTTAGACCGACTCTCAGCTATCCTAAACAGCCCGTGGAGATCTTGGATCGTAGAGAGAAAGTATTGCGGAACTAGACTATTCCTTTGGTTCGTGTTGCATGGAGACATCACTCTCCAGGCGAGTCAACCTGGGAAAGAGAGGACGAAATACGCGAGCAGTATCCGTATCTCTTCGAGACTTTAGGTATAATTTTTATTTGATTGTTTGTTCTTGTGCTAGTTTATTTTAATTTTGATGACAAAATTCTTTTAAGGAAGGTAGACTTGTCACTACCACATTCCAGAATAGGGGTATTATAGTCTTTTTATTTATTTAATTAATGTATTAATATTGCATGATATTTATTTATATTTAATTGCTGTGATTTTATTTGATTAATTGTACCTTACTGTTGCCTCGATAATTGGAGCACTACTCTAGCCATTGCCTTTCTACATATTTTATACCCTTATCCTAGACGTGCCAGCCTTTTATTTTGATCTTGTGTGACTTATAACTATGCCCTTGTGTGCTTCATTTTAGTTGCACAATATTCGTTGGAAACAATTATATTTAATTCTATATAAATCTAACTTTACATGTTTGTGCGTTCCAATCGAAATTGGAGACACAATCTCGACCCATTTTGTGCAACCTAAATTATGATAATATTCTATTCTGAGTCTTCTTCATTCATGACACTTGTGTCCCATCTTATTTTAACCCTATGTACTTCCAATTAATTTTAGAACACCAATTATATTAATTTTAATTAAATTAATCCAAAAACCCTACTTGTATAATTTTCTAATTGTTGGGCACTTTTATGCAAAAATGCATTGAGGTGTCCATACCCCATTGGACCAACACATGAAGAAACCCCATTTTCCTTCATATGATTTTTCTCCATAATTTTGGAGTGTGTAACACTCAACATCAACCCCTCATCAAACCTTAGCCTTCTATTTTGAAACAAACCCAATCCTAGCCCTCCAAATTTCTATATGAAGAAGACAAACCCAATGCCAAGGATGTTGACCAGCCCAACTACCTAGGTCAACACCTAACCCTATTTCCCACACATATATATAACTTTTCTTTATTTTTTATCCCCATCAACCTTAACCTAGCCGAATCCCTCATCCCCTCTACTATTCATCATCTTCTTCCCTCCTCCCGCTGACCGGAATAGTCCCGCCGGTCATCCCGACCCCGCTGTTCACCGCCTTCCTTCGTTATCACCATCGTCTACACCATTCAACCGTCGGAGCTGAACTTGCCTGAACTCCTCCACCCCGCAACCGCTGAACTCGACAGGATCCCGACCTCCCTCAACCCATCACCGCCTGAGTTCCCACCGTGACACCCATGGCCACCTTTTCGTCGACGCCTGGACCCAATCCCCTCCAGCCCAACTCGCCTGAACTTCCCATCTCCGCCGTCACCGACTGCACAACGTCCGCAAGCAGTGCATCCCGACCTCGTCAACCGCCTGTACCGAACAACACCCTGCAGTTTTCTCCCCTCACGATCGCCTGAACGCCATGCCATGTCGGACCTCGACGACAATAGCCGCCTGAGCCCCATCGACATCCACTGTTCTCCTCCCGACAGTTGAACCACCATCACCATCGACTCCCCAGTGAACCCGACCACCCATCCACGTTGGATTATTCAGACAAGACCTCGGAAATAGGACATTGGTATTGTCAGTAGAGGACCACAAGCGAGTACATTCTCTGACAGTTTTTATTATATTGATCATCTTTATAATTCTAGTTGTATAGCGTACATGATTCTGACACTGTGGATACACGAGTTGGCATCATCGAGACCTTTCACGATGAATCGTGATTGGGGTCCATCGTGCTAGCTGGGGACGAGGAGATATTAGTAGCTTATATGATCATACCCAACTTTACATGCATCATAGCTCACCCATACCTCACGTCGGTGCAGCCTGACCATTACATGCCTCATAGACTATTACATGTGATTTGCTTGACTATTGCTCGCATTATAGCTATCCGGATGGTTAGCCTGACCTTAAATGAATCATAACTAATCATATGTAACAAGCCTGATCACTCCCAAGCCGATCACATTATATGTTGATGTTTCACACACTTAGTTAGATATTCTCTACATGTATCTCTAGTTTATTGATCTAGCATTTCTCTATGTTTTAGTTGTTGCTCTAGCATTCACTTATATTCCAGTTGATTGTTCTAGCATGCACTTGTATTTCTGTTCATTGCTAGTTATACCATTGATGACGACATATGCCCCAGCATTTCTTATTTCCAGTATTTCATTATTCCAGTATTGTTTATTGCCACTATTTATATCCACCTTGTATTTCTTTACACTGTATTATAGTTTTTGTCAATATATGTGGAACTATTGTTAGTGCTTGTAGTTCGCTCCAATCCTGACTAAAAAAAATTCTAGAGGATCATGAGGACTTCTGTCCTACACACTATGGACCCGGTATATATGCAGACTATATGCCAGAGAGCTTAGATGAGTCCATTCCATTAGAGAATACACTACCTACAGCTGTTTAGACAGCATTATTTTATGTATTTGAGGCTTATTTGAGTTTATGTCGAGACTTATGTTAAGTTTAAATTGAGACTTGTGGAGACTTATTACGTTGGACAGCTAGACTGTAGTTTATCTCTATTTTGAGATATTATGTTTGACTATGTCATTCTTTCTTATCTTTTCTCGTGCCATTTATATTCTTATAGCTTTTAGGATTGAGTATACATTTTGAGATGTTGAGAGATGTTATTTCATTGTCCTCTTTATAGAGTTGATATCATTGACAGGTTGTGAGTTATGTTTAGTATATTATTGAGGCATAGACAGCGTTCTATCGCCGATGCTGCGGCGTAGGATGGACGTACCCACGACTCATGCCCAATTTCTGGGTGCAGGTCGTGACAGTTCTTCTCTCTCTCCTCCTTTGTATTTTATTTTGCTTCCAAATTCTAGATCCCCAATTTTCTATTTTTTCTCCATTAATTTTTTACATAATTCACCACCAATTTTCTTCTTAAATTTATCACTCTTGAAACCTTGGAGCTTGGTGAAGCAAGGAGCACAAGAAGGAGGAACTTTGATACTAGAGATTGTATCTGGATCGTGTTCAATTACATTTTCATTGGGAATTCATCTTCCAATTGATAATTTCTGAATTTCCCTCTCATTATGGCTTCTTAATATGCATTTGACCATTAGGAATAATCTCATGGCATAGGACTACCTATAGGAACAAGTTTTAGGCTATTTGGCTATGTAATGTGAGTTCTATGTGGAGTTTTATGTGCATGTTCTGGGAATTATGAATTTGACACATCAATTGAGTGTCATGAGACGAATTAGATCTAATTATACTTAGATCGGGGTTATGGAACTATGTACGTATCCACAATTGGATACATGTAGTCTGTATCATGATATTTTAGTGATACGGGTTGGTTTGGGGATTTTTCCTTCGACACGGGGGTGTGCACATGTCATATTTTGCTATGGACACGTAGGTGAGTATCTAGCACTTTATATTGCAGGTAATTATATTTCTAGACTTGCTCGTATCCTTTGTAATACTTTTGGTGGTGTGTTGGAGCCATATGGCTAGCGTATCATAGATTGAGTGCGATACGGGTATGGTGCACTTCACGTGTTTGTTGTATTGTATTTTATTTCAAATTAATTTGTGTTTAGCTATTTGAGTATTGTTATTGATGTACATATGATATATATAGATATATAGTGATTATGTATTCATCTACCTATGTTTATAGTACATATTATGGTGTATTTGTTATATATGTGGATAAGGGGTTTACATTATGGATAGGTGTTGATGTTGTTCACTGTTATGGAATAGTTTGTGCACAGGAGTGTTGTTCCACTGTTAGTTGGTTTGTGGAGGTGTGGGGAGAGATTTAAGCACTGTGGTATGTTCACAGTATAGGGGGTCGGGCTAGGGAAGTTCCAGAGCTTGTTGTGCTACAACACAACAACAATTGGTTAAGGGCTTGGCTGTGCTGTGCACAAGTATGCACAGCAGAAGGTTGCAACAGCAATACACAAGAGTAGGGGCTCAGGCATTGTGATAGGGGTTTACCCAGAGTTGAGGAAGTGAAGAATAAAGCAACAACAGCAGTAGCCATCCTAGGTACAGGCAATTACCTGCATCAGGTAGTATAGCCGAGACCATTTATTCACTGCTGCAGTTGGTGTCTTACAACCATAAGTTAATTGATGAACAGAGCATGATATAGAGCAAAGTGTATGGATATTTAAGCTACTAATGTTGGAACTAGGTAGGATGGACTTGGAGTCAGTCCAGCAGAGTGTAGGCTTGAGATTGTTGATGAGGGTGCTTCGGGGATGAGTTCATGTGTTAGATATGTAGGTATGTGACTACATTTAAGATTGCAGCAAATTGCATTAATGCAGTGGCAATAGAGCACTGTATTTGGTGAAGGTGCAAATGGAATAGATTGTGATGTTGAGGTTGAGGTTATGTGAGTATTTGTGAATGTAAATGATTAAAGATGTGCTTGGTATGTGTGAGTTTCAGTTAGAGTGTAGTAGTGGATGAGAGGGAGTGCCAGAATGGTATGGGTATCAGTAATACCTTAGGGAATAGGTTAAGGGTATTGAATTAAAGAGTATCAGTCAAGGTAAAATGATTATGTCTAAGATATTAGTTACACTTGGGGTTGTAGCCTAGGGTTTTGAGTATAGGTGAGATATTAGGTATCTCAGTTATTTGAGTTAGGTATTGGTAGTAAGGTAGGGTTGGGATACCAAGCTGTAGTTAAGGTATTGAGTAGGTTACCGAAGCTAGTGAGATATATATTAAATATTAGATATAACTAGTATATATATATGGTATCCTAGTATCTTTATATTAGCTAGTAGACCTAGAAATCTAGGTATAACCTAGTATCAATTGATAATTACTAGTTTAGACTTGTTATCACTCTAGAACCTATGTATGGACCAAAATTAAGGTAATAACCTAGTTTGACTAGCATGACTTAAGAATGGCCTAGAAAACATACCTTAGTACATTTTAACTTATTTATCATTCATTACACCTATTTTGACAGGATATTTCCTAAATAGGATTGTGTGGCACCAGCTTGGGCATCGAGAGACACACTTTGCTCAGGACCAAAGACGAGTACATTTCTCTGGTAATTTTTATTTTATGATAGTGTAAATATTACATGTTCTAGAACTGTATACTTGATTTTGACACAGTAGTTTCACGGACTGGTGCTATATGGATCCTGCCAGAAGAAGTTATCCCTTACCATGTTCAGTGCGTACTCTTTTATATGTATTTTATCGTGAGTATAGGGTATTGATTATCGTGTACTTCGTGTTCAAATACTGCTTGTGTTCAATGTGCCCATATTCGTGTCCGAACATGTCATGATTGGATCCATAAGTATTGGTTGGGGATTGGGGAATAAGAGTTGGTTATGTGATCAAGCCCAAGTGTATTCGTATACATGTCGATTACATATCACACGTGTAATCGAGTTACCATATTGTATTCGTGTTCAACCTAAATCGATCATGTAATGAACTTGTTTTCCATGGCACATTAGCTAGTTTCATTTATTTCCATTATATTATAGTTATTATATTGCTTGTTCTTTATTTCAGTACACTACATGTTCACTCTAGTTTATTTCATTCTGATGCTTAGTTATCCTGTATTCTTTTCTATTATCTGTTGTATATGCTCGATTATTTATTTGAAACTGCTTTCAGTGGTATGTACTTTGCTCCAATCCTGACTGGATATATTTTTTAGATGATTGGCTTGTAGACCAGTGTCCTACCTACGACAGACCGCATAACGGTGTACCATTAGAGGATACTCCATTAGAACAGGAGGACTTAGTACAAGAGCCTGAGGAGGCTTAGATTATTTGTTTAGACTTGTATAGGCTTTTATTGAGGTTATTGGCATGTATATATTATTTTAGGCTATGTGGATATATTGTGACTCTTTCCTTCGTTATTCCATCTCGTACTTTATCTTTCTTTCTTTGAAATATGATTGAGTATAGTTCACTTTTATCAGATACCATATTGTTCTTCCGTTGAGAAGTTTGGCAGGTACCATATATATATTGTATTAGATGCTCGATAGTAGAGTTGACCCAGACAGAGTTCTACCGCCGATACTGTGGCATAGGCTGGGTATTGCTCACTACTCGTTCTCTTATTTCGGGTGCGGGTCATGACATCTGGTCCTATTGTGCCAGCTTGTCCAACTACTGGCTCTACTCAAATTTGACTATGAACAGGTGCTTCCTCCCATTGTTGCCCAGGAAAACCCTGTCCTACCATGCATGCTGCTCTAGCAACTAAAGAAGCCCTAAAGAAAAGGACAAGAAACATCAGGAACAGGACGGGAAGGATCAAGAAAATAATTGATTTGATAGTCAAGCAAGGCTTCGAGAAGAACAAATTCAAGATTTCAAAGGCACATGTTTGATTGAGACTCCTATGATCATAACACCCCACGAGTCTGAAAACACAGACCTGCATAGGCCACCAATAAAACCTTGTCATGCCCAGTACCGAAATACAGAGATGGACATGGCCAGCTCCCCCGTACAAGGTATAGAACATCGTACGGCGGTCACAGCTGTAACTAGATAAAGGGGTACATACTAAAAGCAAGTCACTTAGGGTCACACAGCACATCTATTGTCCCAATCAGTCAAGCAAGAATAGTAAACATAGAATACATATGAAAAGGAAGTAAGGCGTCCCAAATGCCCTGCCATAATATTCTGGAAACCAACTATATAAAATAAGAAATTTGATAGAGTATCAAAAGTACATGATCATGATCAGCTACAGTCTGATTAACTACAATCATGTAAAGGAAACTAAATGTCCAGATCTTACGGCTAATAAATGTCGGTGGCTAAATGACCAAAATAAGTATACAATAACGAGCAAGGAAGAAGAAACCCACTCGTTCCTTTCAACGGCCATCTGTTTGGTGCTCGAAATTGTTCAGGGGAAAGTATGTTTGATCCTCTAGTGCTAGCTCTAAACCTGGTTGTGCAAAACTAGTGGAGTTAGACCCCAAATAGAAAGTACAACAAGGAAGCACGAATGAAGAAATAAAACCAGGTTATGAAATATATATATATATATATAGTTCTGTCTCGTATTTTCGGTTCATAGCCTATCGTGACACAATAATCTATCCCTACAACCAAATAAGGATAATGGTTAGACCATCGCACCATGATAGACCATGTCCCTAGACTATTTGACAGCAGATACAATATACAAACAAGATCGCATATAACACATAGTATAGCATAATAGTCGGATATTGCCATCCACCAATGAGGACTTAAACAATATCCATGGGGACTAGCCTGCACACCCTAATTCAGATGACTGGAGGTGAATAGTTAGGCCCGATCTCGAGATTATATTCTAAACAAATGCTCTATAAGTTAAGTTGCCTAGTTAACCCTATTGTTTACCGGAATCACATAGCGTAGTCAAATGTTACTCCTCTTATATGTTATACCATAGTACGGCCATACTAGATACGAATCTACTTTGTTACTTGATAGTTCAGTTTGGATTCACCCCAACATGATGCAACAATCAATAGATCCTATCTACGCTTGGTCATTGACTAACCCTCTTGTCCATGATGGAAATTAAGTTATATCACATGTCACGTAGTGCATAGGTATACCGCAGTGTAAACATGTAATATAATTGCGTCAGAATACTTAGTACGTAGGAACACATAACAAGTAGTAAGTGTATCAACACGGATACAAGTGGTCGTTTCATGGCACAAAGATAGGTCTAATACTCTTGTGGTCATCAAAGTCAAACATATATCCCATAAATTTCAAAGGAATATTCAAACAAAATGAGTCCAATAAAGCGTGTGCAAAGGGCCACATGCACCCATAAGGATCAAGGCTGCATGGGGATCATCTGTCGCATAGAATCAATTTTTGCATTGGTTTGGGCCACATAGGATCAGTTGCCGTATAGGAAGGCGGACCGCATAGGATCAGTTGTCGCATAGAAAGTCAGGCCGCATAGCCTCATGGGTCGCATGGTCGTTGACCGCAGAGGTCGCATGAGCTCAAGGCCGCATGGCGGCATGAGCTCAGACCGCATGGCCGCATGGTCGCATGGTCACTGACCTCAGAGGTCGCATGATCTCAAGGTCGCATGATCTCAAGGCCGCATGACCGCATGAGCTCAGACCACTTAGCCGTATGAGTTTATACCGCATGGCCGCATGGTCGCAGACCGCATGGCCACATATGAAGTTGTCTTCTCCAGGCAACAAGTTCAGCCATGGCGAGGACTCCATAAGCTAAAATTTTATTTTTTTCATAAAAACTTTGTTGTAACTTCGAATTGAGTGAACCAAAAGCCAAAATGCTCGAAATGAAGTGCTCCATCCATCCCAAAAACCTATTTTTCAAAAATACTATGTTTTAGTAGATCAAAACCACTAAAAACTCAAAGAACCCATGAAAACCCTAAACTTAGAATGCAGATCTACTCAAATCTATCCATTAAAAATAAAAATCTCAAGTACTAAAAGAGTTTAGAATCATCATGAGCACATAATAGACTAATAAAATGCAAGAAGAAAACCAAAAAATCAAAAATTAAGAGATTTCTCCATGTGGTGCAAGGTGTACTTGACTAAATAAAGGAAGAAGAAAAAATTGAGAGAATAAGGGAAGAGAGAGAAAGATGTTGGGTTTTATAGTTAGAGTTGGTTTAGACCATGGACTCAACTTATGATCAAACCAACCTAATAATTAAACCATAGGTCTAATGGAACCAAAGAATGGGTCTAATCTCCATGACATGCAAAATAATTAATCATGCAAGCAACAGATAATATAAGCAAAAAAACTAATATTCTGCAAATACGTATATCGGGAGCGGGGAGTGACAATTATCGTGATATCTTAGTGATTATATAGACCATGATCATAGTGTATGATATTATAGACCGTGCAGTGTGATATATAACGTGTCGTAATTTGGATCATTGTACTAGTCGGGGGTTGGAAAGTATTAGTGGATATATGATCATACCTTATAGTCCGTACCCGTATTTTAGTATAGCCCGTGATAGTTAGCAGATCATGCAACTCACGCGTGATCACGCTAGCTCAACTTTTATATATAGCCCATGTTAGGCCAAGCCGATCACATTATCTTACTAATATTTGAAGGCACACACACACACATACACACACACACACACACACACACACACACATATATATATATATATATATATATATATATATATATATATTATTTCGTTTATTCTAATTTATTATATTATTGTTCCTCACCATATTGTTCTCAGTTATTGCCAATATTTATCGTGATGCTCTTTCTCGTGATATATGCTAGTTCAGTTACTTCCATCATTTATGTTCATTGCTATTGTTGTTTCATAGTGCCCGTCAATTATTGGAACTGCTATTTGGGTTGTACTTTACTCCAATCCTGACTGAATATATTTTTCAGATGATTCATTAGAGGACTGGTGTCCTACGTACTACGGGCCACAGGATGGCGAACTAGTTGATTTATTACCCGTAGAGCCGGCTGAGTTAGTTCCAACAGTTAATGAGGAATAGTTAGTTTATTCATGAGATTATATATATAACGACCCGTTCCGTTCAAGCGGACAGCCGATTCAAATGGAGCAAGTACAATGATCCGACCCGCTTTGTTCCGCGAGATAACTCATTGGAGGAAAAGGATTTTCGGACTTGTCCCTTCAGGTGTTCAGACTTTGGCTTTCAAAGGCTCGCTCGGAGTATCGCTCGACCGAGGAGAATTATCGGTAAGGTGGGTGGCTACGATAAACTTGTCTTTACTTAGCCAGCACACTTAAAATATAGATGATACATGCTAGTCGCTAGGTGAATCACCCCATTCATGCTAATAAAGAATATAACGCACCTAGCTAAGGGAATAATCCTAACTTGTATTGCTTGTGTTAGAACATGAAAATAAAACTTGTGCTTATAAATGGACCCTCGCATGCTACATTTGCCTTGTGCAAGTAGACCTCGCTATGCCTCAAGTAGATCGTTCTATAATCTCTGTAGTGCACTGTTTACTTGTTTACACTGCACGTCCCTAGATTTTGTCGCTTGGTATGTCCCTTACGGTTTTACTCCTCCCTTTACCCCTTAGACCGTGCCAAACGTAAATGCTTATGTTTCATATAAATGCATGCTTGCCTGCTTACGTATAGTTTGCACTCGTTGCCTCGTTTCAATGTTTGTCACACAAAATTATGCCAAAATCAAGTAACACCATTCGTATCGTGCATGTATCTAGTTAGCCAGAAGACTATCAAATAGTCCGTCTGTGTAATATGAACCTGCAAGTATCTGGGACCGTTAGGTCGCCGAGGCAGTCTCCGAACCAGGAGAATACATCAAGTCAAGTTTAACTCTGAACGAGAATCATGTCGAGTAAAGCAAAGAATCACAGCTTATGGAGCAATGCTCTTTCAGAAAAAGAATCAAGAATTATCATGTCATGTTGTGAATCTGTAATGACCCAAGACTTGCATGGTCACAGACAACTCATGCAAGAGGTATCTACTCCCTCGGACGATCACCGGGGCACTGGGATCGTACTTGCCTAGGAGGATGACTGGTGTATTGCATGCCAAATTCGGTTCTGGTATGTGCCGTCATCTTTAGGGCCGGGCAATACACAGTATTCGGGCCTTGGTAGGGCATACTACCTTGGACTAGCCGTTTACCTATGATAGTCGCTTGATTCGGCGGGATAGCGTGCAATGGCTCTTATGTATCACCCGTTCGCCTTGAATTACTTGTCTTATAAAAAGTGTTACACCGCATTCCGTCACGAGACTAAAAATCGGCCCTTTATATATAAGCTAGTGACCTCATATTCATTTAGATAAGTCATCCTCGCTTATCGGCAATCTACGTACGAGTTACTGTATCGCATCCAATAATCTAAAATACCTGAACGATATGAGTATAAGTCATCTATACATAAATTGAACAACCTGAACAATCCCGTGCTTGATTTTGCTATTGCTATTGCCTTGGATTTCGTTCACGATACTTGAGTTTGCTTATGTTATTGCCCTGGATTTTATTATATATGCACATGCTTGATTTAACTTGGTTTGCCTTGGACAGGGAAGGGAAGATGGTAAGTTGATAAGTATCGCCATGTTACTAATATATCACGGTGCACTGCTACACGAATTAGGCTATTCATCATTGCCATAAAATTGATCCTAAGGTAAGAATAGAAAGATAACTTAATAGATAGTGCATGAAACCTATATAACGTGTTTGGATTTGTCAAGCGGGCGAGAAGCCTTCCCACCAATGCATTTATGTACTGAAAACCCACCAGATTGCTTGTAGGGTGCGGGAGAACCTCGTTCGGTGTGGATGCCTCCTTCGTGCGTGCTAAGGCGTAGAGTTTATTGTGGAGCCTTGGATTATTGCATCTAGAACAGAAGCACATATACAAGATATAATGTTGAAATATCGTATATGTATTATTCCACAAATGTAGTCACTTGGCACGCTTTTACTGTTTCGAGAGAGAGAGCCTTAAGCGACTTGTAATCTCAGCCTAGCGCCGCTTGTAACACTTGTTCAATATCAATAAAGAGCTTGTTTTACTTTTATACTTATGTTATTCAATGATTCCGCTACTGACGACTCTGTGAACTTGTTACCAATCGCCTGTGCATTTCTTATTCCGCTGCACTCGGACTATCTGTGTGACTCTGTGGCTTAGACATCTTACCGCCTGTTCGGATCATGGCCTTGCACGGACGCGATTTACGATCGTGCGACATCACGTCCAAATGGGAAAGATCGTCCCACGGGAGCGCAAGCGCGATGATTCGCGCATAGTGGGGATGGCCGATTACCTACAGGAGATCGGGGCATGACAGTATATGTCAGTTAGACTTGGGCATTGTATTATTATTTGATGTCTTGTGTTGAGATTAGACTATTGGATTTGTATTGTATTTGTGACTTATTTATTTTTCTTCTATTCCATATCGTGTCTTATCATCCTCTAGTTTGTTGTTGTGATTGAGTATTGTTTACTATTGCCATATTATCATATTGTCCTCCATTTGGAGTTGAGATAGCACGACAGGTACCTTATATATATTATGTGAGATGTTTAGATAGTATTGTTGACCTAGACAGCGTTTAACCGTCGATGCTACGGCGTAGGATGGACGTACCCACGTACTCATGCCCTTACGTCGAGTGCGGGTCGTGACAGCCCCACACGATCTGCTCTCAGGAACCAGCAAGTTCTCGTAGAACTTCTGGAACGCTCGCTGTCACCTTCTTTTTTGACTTGCACGAACTCCTATGTACTCTAATGTTGACAACAGCAATCACTCTCTTCATCTCTCAATTTAGAAGTGAGTTCTCAAAAGGGCACAAAGAGAGTATTTATACGAAGAGAGTATTTATAGAGGCGGGTGGAAACTTTAACCCTAATCTTGGCCGCCAACTGATTACGGAAAGATATGAACGAATTAAATTCAAATTCCACAAAAAATAGATCAGAATTAATGACCCAAAAGTTCCATAATTGTTCAAATCCTGCAATCAGTGGGATCATGCGCCAACCATGCTATCTGCGCATATGCGTCCAGCAGCACAGCCGAAACTGCTCTAAGCGCATATGCCAATAGTGCAGCAGCCCATGTGCGCAAACGCGCAGCCATGAAGCAACGCATGCGTGCAAACGCTCATAGCCGTGCATAGCCTGCCTAGCTCGCGTAAACGTTTGCTTATGCCCCCGTGCATGCAACTCGCGCATAAAAGTCACTTTGCGCCCTTGGTCCGAGTCTTTTGGTGCTTAGCTCCTATGGAAAAAATTTCAAGAGAGAGACAAAAAGCATAAATATTTTATTTGAGAAGTTAATCATTTTTTTCCTAGAAAAAAAAACTACATGGCATCTACATGTGTCTCACAACACTCCATGTACACACCTCAACACAAGCAAAATATTATATTGAGATACACACTTTGAGATATAGTCAATGTGAGACAATTTGTTTACTAGTCGAAAGAAAACAACTCCAACAATACTAACAAAGTATTATGTACGAATCAATCAATAAATAATCAAATACTAAAGTATATACACGTAAAATTTGTCCCAATATAAAATTATAAGATCGAATTATTTATGCACCAATCACAGCTTATTCTACTCAACTTCTGTGTACATTTGTCTGGATCTCATCACCGACACTAACCCTGCTGGCAATTGTTAGCTGACAATGGCATGTGAACCTACGAGTCTATTTTTTGCCTTCTAGGTATCATCACCAAACTTTTGATGCTCCCAAGATATCGAAGACCCGAGTGAAGCTTCTTTGTGACAACAACAAATGAAGGTGTGGTATGGGACCAACCTTAGAAGCTGACTAGTCCTCTTCAATCAATAAAATAAATGAAGAATGGAACATGCCACCATTTGTGACAGCCATGTGCCAGCTCCCAAAGTTTTATTGGTCCCCAGCACCTAGTCACTTTGCTTTCTAATAACATTCTAATATACGTACGGGACCAGTCGCGTCTGGCCCACATGTCTGTGAGCCTATCTTGTGGGGGATTAAATATAATCGCCTATTAGAAAAATATAATGATGTCACTGCAATTAGTTGGGAATAGGATTCAACTCAATGATCACCGACGAACTCTCATATTTCTTTCTTTGTCCTCAGCTTAGTACCTTGACGAATAATGTGAATCGAATAGAGTAGAAGTAACGCAACAATATTAACAAAATTATATAGAGAAATAATACAAAACTCTTGCAATTTCTGGGCAGGCACCTTTACATTACTTAACATGAATTTGCTCAAAGTACGTGCTTTGCTAGTAAACAACCACTATCAAAATAAATCAAATTAGCGACGAAATTAATAATTCTGAAATATAACGTCGCTAATATTTTTACAATTAGAGACGTATTTAAAAATATATCGTAATACGTCGATATCAGCGACATTCAGCGACGTTTAGCGACTACAATTAATATTTTGTAACCTGATGTCGCCAACAAGTCGGTAGACGTCTCTATATTATTAATAATAGTGATGTTTAGCGACGTCAAACGTTATATGTCGCACTATATTAAAATTTTGGCGACATATAGCAACGTATAGTGTTGACGTAGCTAAATGATTCATATAGGGTTCCGCTGATCGGTTCGACTTTTCATTTCATTCTCCCAAACTTTTTATTCCTGCGCGTTCCCTTCCCCCTCGTTTCTGCCGACCGCCTCCAAGCCACCAGTGAGCCACCTACCCCGGCGACAACCTCTTCAACGCCCTACCTCCGAGCCCCCGGTGAACCAGCCTACGAGCCCCCCCTGTGACCCCCAGATGCGACTCTTTCCCCTCCGGCACGGCTGCTCCCCTCCGACGTTGTCCTCCTCCGTTGACCCCTCCCTCAGGCACCCCTCCTCCCTTCCTCCAGCTCCCCTCCTCCTCACTCAATGAGCTCCTCTCTCTTGTCTTTCTCTTTGCCTCTCTAGGATTTTCAAGGAGACACACTGACAAGACACGACACGACACACACATTGTCACAGGCAGGGGAGGCTCAGACACGGACACACGTACACACGTACACGACACGACACACACACACACACACTGAGATGGTGTTGTGTGTAGATTTGGATTAGGGGTTGTGTGTGAAACTCGAACAAGGACACACACACTGAGATGGTGTTGTGGGTTGAACTCGCACACGGACACAGATAAACACACACACACACACTGAGATGGTGAGATGATGTTGTGTGTGGAACTCGGACACGAAAATACGGACACACACACATGGACACACACAATGAGATAATGTTGTATGTGGAATTGATTAGGGGTTGTGTGTGAAACTCGGACACGAACACGAACACACGGACACACACACACACTTATATGGTGTTATGGGTGAAACTCGGACACATACACGGACACACACACACACTAAGATTGTGTTGTGGGTCACATACGACCATGAGCGACTCACTTGCGAGGATCCATGCGGCGCAGAATTTGGTGAGCCGGTCGGTGGCGGAGAACACTTCGAGGGTGGTATCTTCCATGGATTCCTACAATGCTCGACTGCTAGCATTGTAGCAGATACGTCATTCTGGTCCGTCGACATCGACACCGCCTCTATCACTGCCTCCTCCATCGGCATCGGTGACGCTTTCATAGGAGCAGTATGAGTTTCTTCTATCCCAGATGTGCGGTGGTGCTCCTCCTCATCTGTAGTTGTCCTTGTTTGGACAGATTTTATTGTGTTTGTGTGTATTGGTCCATTCTTGGGTCTTTGATGTATTTATTTCATACTTTTTGTAACATTCTGAGACGCATGTGACACTTATTTTAAATTTATTTATCTACTTCTTGGGACATATTTAGTATAATGTAACTTTGTAGATTTTTTTCTATGTGAGTTTAGTTTACTATTCATATTAACTGTACACTAAAAAATTTTGGTGTTGAGTGTTCCACTGGAGGGATCGACGAACCCAGGGAATTCAACGGAGGGTTGCTCCGGGTCTATTTATATAAACTGTGATTTTATATCTACAGGTAGAGTTTTGTTGGAAAATATTTTACAAACTGTATTCTATTTTTTTCAATTTATCGACGTGTTGTGACGTATTGCGATGTTCCGCGACGTACATTTACGTCGCTAAAAAGTATCAAAACGTCGCTAAACATCGCTAACATGCTGACATGGCAAAACTTGCCAGGTCAGCATTGTTGTTGCAAAACGCCGCTCATAATGTCGCTAATGTAACAAACTTTTGCAACCAAATATTACGCCGCTATTTAACGACGACACGTCACTAATCGTCGTTTATTCTGCAACGTCATTTAGTCTCAAATATACGTCGCTACAGCGACGACTAGCGACATTTTTGTTGTCTGCGACCATGAAATATGCGACATAGTAAAAACGATGCTAATTACGTCGCTAAATTATTTTAGCGACGTTAGTTTACCTATTAACGACGTTTTTAGGCGTCGCTAATATGTGTTATTGTGGTAGTGAACAAATAAAGAACAATAAATTATACACTTTAATTCTTCTCAAAACAAATTCTTAATAAACCTCTTAAGTAGCGCTCTTGTAATCAAGATGATATGATCATCAAGAATAGTTCAGAACAAATGAAACTGAATTATTTTAACATGATCACCAAACCCTAATTAACCATATATGCATCAATATTCTTAATCATAGGTATAGTTTCAAACCATGCATTCCTTCATGCAGTAGTATCACTCGGTCACTCATCCCAGCCCCCTGTTGCCGTCGTCGAAGTTCTGCGCGTAGCTAAAGGAGTCGTACCGGAACTTATGGGTGGTGGGCAGCGTCTGCGTCCGCACGAGCTTCAGTATCTCCGACCGCACCTTGTAGAAGACGTGCCTCAGGCTGCCTCTGCTGCGGCAGCCGAGGACCGCGATCTCCTCCTCGTTCATCTCGACGTCCTTCGCGAATGCCGGCTTCTTCGAGAGAAGCCACCCCCAGCTCGACAACCACCACCTCTTCAGGGGCCCACCGGCGAACTCCCCGAGGGATGGCATCGACCGCGACTTCCTGAAGGCCCATGCGGTGTTCGCCAGCGGCTGCTGGATATTGTTGACGGAGAAGGAGAACATCCTCTTCCGAATGCCGATGAGATTGTTCTCCTTGGCTGACTGAGAGATGGGGAGATCGTCCTTGTATGGCATGGTGGGGAGGAACCTCTTCTTCTTCTCAATGAAAGAGCACATTCTTGATCTCCTCCCTCTCTCTCTCCTCTTATTCTTGGTGCTAGATTGCGTTTATTTAGCACCGCTAGGACGAGCTGGTTTATTGTGTACATGGGGTGGATGAGGGGTCCATCTAAGAATTTATTCTTATTCATTTCATCTCATGTATTATACCCATGTTACCAATCACCCCAATAAAACTTGTATTATCGACAAAAAAAAATTATATCTTTAAAAAACTTATAATACTTGCATATTTTTTAAAGATTCGATTCAGTATGCCAATTTTACACTGCACCAATAGAGGAATTTTCTAACACAAATGTTTTTCAATTACTAACGATTTTTTGCCATTACTAATTACTAACAATAAAAAATCGTTAACAATGCAAAAAATTATTAGTATGAATAGAAAAAATTAAAAATAAAAATACGCATTTATTATGTTATAACAGTTTAAAATTTCTTGCTGGGATCAAGGTTCTCTCTCTCTCTCTCTCTCTCTCTCTCTCTCTCTCCTCCTCCTCCTCCTCCTCCTCCTACTCCTCCTACTACTACTACTGCTGCTGCTCTGCTACTCAAGATTCCACTTGTTCTGTTGTGTACTTGTCTTCCACCGTTCTCGGGTATGATCGTCCCCAAAGTATGGTGTATGGACACATGGTCTTCTCCCTCCCGATCAACTCCGACGAGGCACTCAAGATCGACCACCAGTCGATTGATCCGCTTACTAGATGTACCTACCGATCCCATTCGCTCTTCTCTTTCGAATTTTTTTTCTATCGATTTTTTATTCCTAGGATCTTGACTTTTGGAAGATTTCAGGAATTAATGGAGTGGCAGAGAGGAGAGGAGGAACAGGAGAAAGACAGTAGTGGACGGAGGTGATGTCGACGTGGGAGCCGAGGGCCTTCATCTACCAAATTTTTTTGGTCAGTGTTTTGAATCTCGGATGCATTATCTTGTATCAAACTGTTTCATTTGACAGAGAGTAATGTTACCTAGTATCTGACCTCTTTCAAGAGTATTTGGTATGTCCTAGTATATTTTCAGCCTAAGTCGGGTATGGTGTAACACCCCGTTCCGCTCAAGCGGACTGCCGTCTCAATCGGCAAAAGTGCAGCTGTCCCGACCCGCTTTGCCTCAAAGAGAATTCAAAGGATATCCAGACTTGTCCCTACAGGAATCCGGCTTAGGCTTTCAGAGGCTCGCTTGACGTATCGCTCTACCGAGGCGAATCATCGCTAAGGTGGGTGGCTACGGTGAACTTGTCTTTGCTTAGCCAGCACACATAAAAATCTGGAATATTTATGCTAGTCGCTAGGTGATTCACCCCTGCATGCTAATAAGAATCCAATGCACCTAGCTAAGGGAATAATCCCAACTTGTATTACTATGCTAGAACATGGAAAATGAAATAATGCTTATATATGTTTAGACCCTGGCATGCTAAGTCCCTAACGGTTTCATCTCTCGGCTTACCTTCGGGTCCGAGCAAACGTACCTGCTTATGTTCCTTAGAAACGCATGCTTGTCTGCTTGAAGGTTACCGTGTTTTCATCCAAACCCCGGGAGACTACTACGTAGTCGTTCCGTGCCTGAATGAACCTGCATGTATCCGGGACCGTTAGGTCACCCAAGGCAATTTCTGAACCAGGGAATTTGCAACCTGAATGAATAAATCACTGAATCACAGCTCGTGGAGCAAACTACTGAATCAACTGGCCTGACAATCGATATACTACTGTGAACAATCATGCCTGTACATTGAACATGATATGTCCTATCCTGAACTTGATCCTGTGCGTAGCCAGACCTGAATACAGACCTGCATGTCGCGGACAACTCGGAAATGAGGCACCGTTCCACGGGCGGTCACCGGGGCACTGGGGCCGACCCGATCCGGATGGAACTCTACTGTTTAGTCATCCTGTGCAAAGACGGAATGGTGTGGAGCACATCATGTACTCTCGCTGCACCCTGTTCTCGTTAGAGACTAAAATTGGTAACTCTACTGTTTAGTCTTCCTGTGCAAAGACGGAATGGTGTGGAGCGCATCCTGTACTCTCGCTGCACCCATTCTCGTTAGAGACTAAAATTGGTCATGGCTATGCCAGCGACAACTGTTCATATAGATAAGTCATCCTCGCTTAGCGGCTATCCACGTGCGAGTCACTGTATCGCATCAATGAACAACTGAACACCTGAACGATCATGTTAAAAATGACCCTCGTATTTGCATATGCTATGCCCCTGAATGTTTATACTTGCCCGTGCTTGAATTAACAATGTTTGCCTCAATATTTGCCTTGGACAGGGAAGGAGATGGTAAGTTGGTAAGTCTCGTCGTGTTTCCTCTCATGTTGCACGGCACACTGCCCGACACGTTAGGCTATTCAATATTTGCATGAAACTGATCCTAAGGCAACTAGAAAGACAACTTAATAGTTGTGCACGGAACCTGTATTACGTGTTTGGTTTTGTCGAGCGGGCGAGTAGCTTCCCCACCAGTGCATTCAATGTACTGATAATCCACCAGTTTGTATGCAGGGTGCGGGAGAACCTCGTTCGGTGCGGATGCCTCCTTCGTGCGTGCTAAGGCTAGAAGTTCCTTCTGAAGCCTTGCAATGGTGCATCCGGGACTGAAGCACATATACAAGACATAATATTGGAGCGTCGCCTGAACATCGCCTGTACAATCATTCCACAATTGTAGCCACTTGGTACGCTTTTACTATTTCAGAGAGAGAGGCTTGAGCGACTTGTAATTTCGGCTATACGCCGCCTGTAACACTTGTTCATATCAATAAAAGAGCTTGCTTTACTTCAACTTGTGTTTTAATGCTTCCGCTATATGTCGACTCAGTGAACCTGTTACCAAATCGTTATGCGTTTATGACTCCGCTGTACTCGGACAATTTGTGCGACTCTGTGGCTTAGAACTCTTACCGCCAGCCAATGAACCACGGCCTTGCACGGGCGTGGATCACGCTCGTGCGGCATCACGTCCGGATGGGTCAAAGCGATCGTTCTGCGGGAGCGCTGGCGAGGGTGATTCCCGCCTAGCGGGAACGACCGAAATAGCCTGCGGGAGATCGGGGCGTGACATCTGGCTGGTCTAAAATCTACCAAATACGACTCTGTTTGCATCCCTACTTCTGTGGGACAAAGAACTGAGGACAAAAATCTATAATGCTTCAAACCTTTCTCTTCTAGTTATGCAAGGCCTATTTTCATTTCCTTTTTGTATTAGAGAAGAAAGTGGTCAAGTTACTTTAGCATGGGAGTTTTGGTACAGAACTGATTATATAGCAACCACATCAAGTTTTCTGTTAACTTGATTATACTGTATTTAAAGTTTCTCCTACCTATTTCATAAGATAATTCGTGATGGATATCAAGTTTCTATCATTTATTAGATAGCATGTCATAATTTTAAGTTTAGTTTAGGAGGATCTTTATCATAAATGACCCAATTCATGATCCAGTCTAGTAGAGACAAATGATGATTATGTTGGTGTTTTTACCTTTGGACTAGTAAAGATAGTCCCACATTGACTATACCACCAAGTGGGTATCTTAATATAATACTTTGTATGAGTTAAGGTGTGCACATGGGGTATGATGTGGCACATGGATGCCATGTGGGGGTATTTTCCTACGAGAATAAATAATTAACTCCTCATGAAAGCATTTATGCTTTTTGTCATGCTCTTGGAATTATTTTCATAGGAGCTAAGCCCTAAAGGGGCTTAGCGACTCGGACTTGAGCTCAAGGACGCAAAGTGGCACTTTGTTGGCGCACTTTGCACTTAGCATCATCGCTCGAGTTTTATGCTCGGGTTGCATGAACGGGTTCTGAACGGGCGTTGAGCGGGCTATGCATTGGGCTGTGATTGTGGAATATTAATTTTGTATATTGAATTTTTAGTCCAACATCGAAAAGAATAGGAGGATGGGCTTCCATCCTTCCTTATATAAAGAGCCCTCTAGCCTCCTTTTAAGACAGACAAAAAAGTTGAGGAAGAGGAGTCTAATGGAGTCCGTTCGAGTCACACAAAGAGGTGATTACGAGCGTTCCAGAAGTTCTCTTATGAACTTGCTGGCTCCTGGGAGTAGATCGTTGTTAGAGAATGAATCTTTCTTTGAGCAACGATGGTTCATTCTGTCTGATTGCAACTACGTTTTGCAAGGAAGAACGAAGATAATTTTTACTTTATTGTAACTCTGTTCTGTCCGTCTGCAACTGCGATTGGAAGCACGAACGAGAAGTTTGGTTAATTCTAATTCTTTTGTAATCTTGGGAGCAAGTTGTAATCAGAACCTAATATAGTTCTTCGTGGAAATCGAGAATAGTCAGAGTGAAAACTTTTGTGTGAACCTCTGATCTCGACCACGTGTTCTTCCATCTTTGGTTAAGCCTCAGGACTAAAAATCTCAAAGCAACATCCGAATAAAGATGGGAAATATCCGTTAAAGTCTTATAGACACAAGTTTTTTCAAACTTGAGAAGATTGACGGAATTTAATTCGAACATTTGGATGAGGGAATGAGTCCTTTGTCAAATATTAAAAGTGAGTTGTCGGTACCTACCATTTTTGAGGATGGAGGAGATAGCAACTGAACGACACACATTCCAGTTGGAAGGAAGATTACAAGATAACCAAGGATTGTAGAGTATGCACACAAGGAACAGACCTTTGCGCATGACAGGACTTGGCGCTTTGCGAGACTTGCCGCATGGCAGCGCATTAGAAGTCTTGGCGTCTTGGCACATGGCAGAGCTGGGCGCATAGTATCTTAATGCGGATAATCGCATGTAGGACGCACATGAAGGTTTATGCGCATGGATTGGCGCATGGTGGCTTATGTGCATGGATTGACGCATGGTGGCTTATGCGCATGGATTAGCACATGGTGGCCTATGGACATAAAGGTCACTACATTATACAGGACTTGATGCATGGCTGAAATTTAAATTTGTAAGTAGAACCAATCCAAACCAATATAGCAAGGTATAACTAAACTTGGTTCCTTTGATTACTTAACTTGTTTGCTATGATTACACAAGTTAAGTCTTATGTCATGGTTGCTGACCAGTAGATGGAAACTGGTGCATCTAGCCACATGTGCTTTAGAAAGAGTTGTTGATCAAGGTCAAACCTTTCAGTGGTGAAGGTCTTGATGGAAATCAAGGATCAAGCAGAGGATATAGGGATTGGAATAATGGTTCTGAATTTCTAGAAGTAACAGTCAAAGGAGTGCGTGTAGCAACGTACCAGTGATTACCAAGGACCTGATCTCAGGAAGTCAGTTATAGACTTAAGGGTGAACATCCATGTTTGCCAGATGGTGATATCTTGGCAGGAGACATACATTGAAATAAGGCATTCAGTTTCAAATGGATGTTCGAGCTTCTGCTTGTGACTGAAGTCTCATTATAAGAGTTGTGGGACCCCAGACTAGGACATGTACTTCGTACTACCAGATGTCTAGTCTAGGGTTTATCTCCAAATGTGGGGGTAAGGAGGTGGAGAAGTGTAAGGTCTGTGCGCAGACAAAGATCACAAGAAAATCGTTCAAATGGGTAAACCAAAGTACAGATCTTATAGAGTTGGTTCACCCAGATATCTGTGACTTCAAGCAGTTCTCCACCAAGGCCCCAAGGCCAAAAGGAAGTACTTCATTACTTTCAGCGATGACTACTCGAAGTATGCATTCTTCTATCTACTATAGTTAAAGACAAAGCATTTGAGAAGTTTAAGAAGTTCAGGGTTGAGGCTAAACTTCAAATGGTGCAACAACTCAATAGACTCAGAAATGATCTAGGCGGAGAGTATAGGTCTATTGAATTTGCATCGTTCGGCAAATAAAATAAAAATGTTAATGAGACAACTACTCCATATTCTTCTCAACCAAATATAGTAGCTGAAAGAAAGAATAGGACATTGACATAGATAATGAACTCAATACTGTTAACTATGGGTCTTCCAAACTACTTCTGGGGAGAAGCCGTATTGATGGCTGCATTTATTCTGAATAGACTGCCATACACAACTTTCGATGTCACTCCTCAGGAACTATGGTTCAGAGTCAGACCCAACTTGAATGTCATTCGAGTGTGGGGGTGTCTAGCGTCTGTGAAGCTTCCAAAATTAAAGATTCAGAAGCTGGAATCAAGGACTACGAAGATAATCTTTCAGGGTGATGCTGAGAAGAGTAATACCCAAAGATTTCTTGATATCAAATTAAATCATATCATTGAATCTCGCGATGCGGAACTCCTCGAACACAAATTTGTAAGGCACAAGAACATTGTGATCGCGAATATTTCAAAAAATAATATGGGTGCACAGGAGGCTGAAGCTTCCAACGAAGATGTAGTCCAAAAATCAGTTGTCATCCCAATGACAACGATCGAACCAGAACTCACAGAGCTGATGTCTAAGTGAGTGAGGAGAGTGAAGGACTTCGAAGAAGATTTTGTCGCCTATCATATGGAAGCAGATTCGTTTACCTATGATAAGGTGATGAAGACCATAGATGTTGTATTCTGGAGGGAGGCTATAAATAATGTGTATGACTCAATAACCTCCAACCATACTTGGGTGTTGGTCAATCTTTCTGAAGGAGCTAAACCAATCAGATGCTTATCAGATCTTCAAGTCGATGCGGATGAAAGCAGACATAATAGTTGAGTTTAAGACAAGGCTATCTGCCTAGGGATTTTCTCAAATAATAGGGATTGAGTTCTTTGGCACCTCAATGAGGGTTTCATAGATCAGGATGATAATTATCGTAGCTGCTATTTCAAGACGATTATTTATCAGATAATGGGAAGACAATAAGTCTTAGATGAAGACAGACATAAGAGATTCATAAAGAACAGTCAGAACTATTGTCATAAAGGTTTGAAGACAGTCTGCAAGTTGGTGATATCTCGATACGGCCTGAATTAATTCTTAGGATGTGGCAGCAGGAGTTTGAAAAGTCATCTAGTCAAAGTTATCGCAGGATCAACGAGACGGACAAGTGTGTGTACACGAAGTTCGCTAATAATGGAGGAGTCATCATTTGTATCTATGTGGACGACTTTCTAGTCCCAGTTGTGGACACATAAGTGTCACTAACAAAGATGTCCTTTTTTCCAAACTTAGGATATGGGATTGCGGATGTCATCCTGAGGATATAATATAATTCGGATGCCAAGTGGGCTTGCTTAGTCATAAACACTCAGCATGAAATATTGATCATACGCTTTGGGTATCAGGGAAGTTACTCCTCAGGTGTGACATAAATATGAAGCCAAATCCAAGAAAAAGCGTCAGACAGTTGGTGTACTCGAGCATTATCAAGTGATTGATTCAAGCTACGTGTACCACCAAGATTGACATAGCTTTTGTTGTAGGGATGATGAGTCAGTTCACAAGTAGTATATATGTTGAACACTGAAAGCTGTGAAGAGAGTCATCAGAATTCTCAGGAGAACTCAGTAGTATATCCTGTGCTATAGCAGTTATCCAGATATGAAAGAAGCTTCGGTGATGCCAGTTGGTGCTCAAGAAAGAAGAATGAAAGATCCACAAGAGGATGTGACTTCTCTAGGGGTGGTATTGCTATATCGGAGAAGTCGAAGAGCAGTCTTTACTCTCAGAGTTCTTTGCACAATCAAGCTGCATCATATAAAGCAGAAAGGCTTTGAAAGCTTTTAGATGATCTTTTTATGGTTAGTACACAGATTCGGGTGATACCGACATACTGTAAAAACCAGGAAGCTTTAGAAGTGGCATCTGTTCATCTCTTCAATGGTTTGAAGAGAACTATGTGGATAGAACATAGGACACTAAATGAGTGCAGATTGCATGGATCATTACTGTACTTTAATAAACGGAGTCAGGTAAATCTGGTGGATCCGTTCATGATAGGCCTCAAGGGCCAGTACAAGATACTGATTGAGCGCAGCTAACGTAGATTAGTACCATATTTGATGATCAGAGTCAGGAGAGTTTGACAGATCCGTTCATGTAAGGCTTCCAGTGCCAACTAATCCCATAAACTATAAAGGAGGGTAGTACTCCATGTTACAGTGGCGTGGCACCACACGAGGGTGTGAACCTCGGCTTTGGGTCATGTCACAGCAGCGTAATACCGCATATAGTCAAGGACTGTCATGTCCCAGTCCCAAAAATACACGGGACCAGGCCACGTGGCAATAGCCAACTGTCATGCCTCCGAGGATATCCCAATTTAATGGATCCAAACGAAGAGTGCTATGCTGTCCTAAAATACTAACATATCCAATCTCAATCAATAACAGGTAATCTAATCTCATCCACAATATAAACAGCAAAAAAGTACTAAAATAAATATTGGAAGATAAACGCCAGTCTCAAAATATCATAGTACAACCAAGAATGTCTGGTAGGGACAAACCCACTACTATGACGAAATAAAAGTACTAAATGACAGATAAAAGAGTAATGACTAGGGAATCTGCTGACTAGATAATGATGCTCCCAATCCTAGGCAGAAGGCCTACCAACTGGTCACGGAAACTCTGACGGTAGCACCTCTAGCTCCTCAACTGTAGCGTACCTAGTCTTTTGTCCTGGGCCGTACGCTGTGGGGTAATATGCCTCATCCAAATCTGGAAAGGTACCAGGTCCTCAGAGGGACGTAACAAGATATATAAAAACATGCCATATATATAAATACTGAATAAGATAAATACAATAAAGGGTGTGCTAACCATCTAAGTGAATGCAATGTGAGGACAACCTTGGTACGTATGGGTAGTTATAGGCATAACGTCCATACCGCTCCGAAGAACGTGAAAGCTGCATAGTATATATATAACGGCTATATCGCTCCGAAGAACATAGAATCTGCATAGAATATAACGTACATATCGCTCCGAAGAACATGAAATCTGCATAAAGGGAGTCATTGGATCCGTGGCTCCTCTGGATACTACGGATTCCAATGGGTGTATCCCATATGCCTACTAGTTGTCCTCTCCGCCCAATGTAAATACACAAATCGAATACTCGACGTGCATACCACGTATCTATATGCCAAGTCTCTATAAATAAAATAATCCTAAATTACGTACTAACCGTGATGCATGTCACACGCACCGATAGCTAGTCGAGTACGCGAACCCGCATCCCAAAATGACTTTACCACCGTGAAATGTGTATGAGTGTCAGGTCTCGAAAGATATTAGAGTATCCTCCAATGGGGTGAGTCTGCTAAAGACTAGGTCTAGTACACTACTCATCGACGCATCCGTCGACGGCACCCAAGTCAATCTCGGACGCACACAGTCATATAAAATAAAACAGTAAGATATCATACAACATGTGCATAATTAAAATTAGACAGTAAATATGGCAAGGTATCTTGCCTGGGTCCTCAAGCTGTGAATGCCAGTAGCCTGCTCCTGCAGTCTCTCCTGGCTGGTCCAGTGACCCAAAACATACAATATAATATAGCAATCTAGCATCAGACACTAAAGCAATACATACACAAACTATGACGTTGCTCTTAGGTACTGGCGCAAGATAACGGTTGGTCGACTACAGTGGCGCGTGTGCACGTAGCTAAAGTGCACACGTGTCCTGTCCTCAGTTACCATGTCTCTTGCGACAATAAATTAACACATTATGGGTTTTACGGAACTATTTATGTTTCGTACAATTACATGTCCTTCTTCCTCATGTTACTGTGTGTTTGATCAAGGCCTAGGTTTTGGTGAATTACGAGTCCTTATAATAGTTCACATTGTTAGGGTCATTTACTAGTTTATTAATTACTAACTCATTAATTATTATTCTAATCTAATTACATATATACAAATATATGGTTCAACATTAATTAACTTGTGTCCATGCTCGACACACAACACAATCGACACAACGACAAGAAGAGGCAATACGATGGTTACCTAAGTGTGGTTGAACGGAAGAGGACCTGCGCTCATCGACTGTGTGTACTCCGACGAGGGGACGGCTCCGGTCGGACGACCAGCAAGGTAGCAACGGCTGTGGCAGCAACTGCAGTAGGTGCAGCAGCGGCATTTGACAGCGGTGGCAGCGGCGTCTTGGCGGTGGGGGAAAGCGGTCAGGATCGTGGGGAGATTGGGGTCGACCTGGAAGTAGTGGTTGGCGGTGCTAGAGGTGGCGGAGGGCGCTCGGGGCAGTCGGCTAAGGGGTTCGGGTTTAATGAAGGGTGTTGGGGTGGTTGTTGATTATGGAGAAGGGGATGGTGATGATGGAGGAGGTCCGGCGGGTGCAGGGGGCTGTGGTAGTAGTCTGGCGTTGAGGGGGCAGTGCAGGCGGGTGAAGTGGCTGTGGAGCCGTCCGGTCGGGGTAGGGGGAATGGGGTGCTCGGGTGAGATGAAGGAGTCAGCTAGGGTTTATTTGGAGGTGGTGATGAAATTGATTTTTAGGGTTTAAAGTTAGGGATTATGTGTATTTATATGGGAGAGGTATTTATGGGCTGACCTCGGGACTTGGGCCGGCCAGGGCTCATTGGGGTGGGGCTGGTCCACATGAAAGGGTGCACGTGGGCTTGGTTAGGTCCTGTTTAGGGTAAAATTAGCCTCAAATGTAATTAAATTAAAACAAATACACTTGGCGTTCATTTGTCAATTGAGAACACATGGAGTTAAATTCGAGTGAAACACAAGAGTCATGGGTGTAGCAGGCTCAGAGTAGTCTAATACCCTAATTTGGGTTATATAGAATTGGGTTGTGGTTGTGCCTTAAATTCAAGTAGGGATGGACAATTAAGGGAAATTGGATTTATTGAAATTATTCATGGATGTTTGCAACGAATACTGCGTAGCTAAATGGAAGCACAATATTTAGTTTTTAAAAGTTACACAAGGGTCAGATGGGTAGTCTGGCATGTCAAGGAAATGTGTATGAACTTGGTTTGAAGGTAACTACTAGTGTAACGCTCCAAACATCGAAGCAAAACATCGAAGCAACGGTGAGGTATAATAAGTTACATAATTGTTTGTACATTAATCCTAATTGTATTCAAATAAATTCTAGTCTTTTAATCTAAATTAAAATGATCCTAAATTGGTCGAGAGGGTTTACAAGGACACAACATATATGGACTTGGAGGACCTCTGATATATGTGTCTTTGCAATCTTACCATTTAGTTTTATGTTATTAGTTCAAAGAGAAATCTACTAGGCATCTAGCTATTGGTTCAAGGGAGGACCATTGACTGGAAGAATATCAGGAACAATGGATAGTCCTTTGAGAGATTTAGGGGTTACAGACCTAGAACCATTGTTGTCTACTAATTGTTCTTTTGTGTAGCAAGTCCTGTGGGATGATGGCTTAGATGCCTTAATGAGTTCATATATATTTTGAATGTCTGGTGTACTTAATAGGAAGCACGGTAGCGCAACACTATAAAGGAGCATAAGGTCTCCATGCTACAGTGGGTGACACCACCAAGAGGTTTCTCGATAAGGGTAATGCCTCAGCTTCGCGAGCCATGTTACAGCGACATAGCACCAGACATCAGCAGGTAGTCTAATGCTGTAGAATAAAGAGTTTAGGCAGTACTACAAAGAGGCCGGTGTCCTCATGTTACAGTAGTGTGATACCACAGAGGTAAAAGATATAAATCCTTGGCTACACGAGCCATGTCACTATGGCATAACACCGCAAGGAAGCGTAAGGCTTCATGCTGGATAGTTTGGCATTACAAAAAGGCTGGTGTGGTGTCATGTTCCCCCTATTTGGGGAGCACGGCTAAGAAATACAAATCGGTATCGTTCGATCGGGATAGATTGAAACAAGATCTTATCCTCATTATGGATTTGCTTCTTCGGAATCGATTCTCATATTCAGTGGACCGTGCCTCGAGGATGGACTTAGCGGCAGAGTCATGAGGGACATCTCCGCTGCAAATTTTCTTGTCTAGTTTTTGCTGTCGCCTTATTGCTTTCGTGATGTGAGTTAGTTTTCGGATTTATTTGCATTTTCTTGAACGATTTTGAAGGATTTTATTAATTTCGTTCATTGAATTGCACTTCAATTTTGAGCTTGGAAAGAGTAGAAGAGGTATTGATCAGCTGTTCATGGCAATGCAGGTAATTATGTAGTAGACGTCGTGCGAGCGGAGACTTAAAGCACCTCTTTCCTTTTCTTTTTCCAACCAACTTGTGAGTGGATATATTCGAATCAGTTAACTCTTCTTCCAAGTCTTCACATCTAAAAATCTTGTCTTCTTACTTGCCCCGATCAAACGATACCATAATAACTAAAAGATGTCAAGATAAAAAAGGAATAGACTTGGATTATTTGTGCTTGTCAATCAACTTGTGAACGATTATCTTATTGCATGCTAGTTCGTTTAGAATATTCTTTCTATGCTTCAATTTTAGTTAGAATGTATACTTTTTCTATAAATTATGCTATGCATAGAACATACCTGTTATGCAATAAAATGATCATGGAGACTATACAAAAATGAATCATGCTATGCTACTTATCTCGTACACATGTTCCCTTAAACGTCATAAATTGATAACTTAGTACGAACGTCGTTGATCACGGACAACTTGTGCACAAGGTCAATGGTTCCTGCGGACGGTCGCTGGGGCACTGGCACTGATCCGATCTGGACGGAACTTCACGATAAGTCTTATGTACAAGACGAGATAGCATGTAGCACTTCGTATTTCTTTGTATTGTACACCATCCTCGTCTATGACTATAACTCGTCCATTATGGCATCTTGCTAGTGATTCCTACGTATATTTAAACCTGTGCAAGCTAACTTGTGTCTTCGTGGCAGGGAATGACATGGTAAGTATTGTGCAGGTAGTTCAGACGGGAAGGTAAAAGTCACCAAATGGTGGCAAGTTTATTTCAGTAAATTTCCATATCAATGTTACTTATAAAATAAACTAAGGCAAGATAGAAAGACCACAAATTACTTGTATGCTTTCATATAAACACCGTGTTAATTGGTATAGTTGGGTTAGCTCGCCTTCACCAGTACAGTTCGATATACTGACCCTCGTTGAAATAGGTTCCCCGCACCAAGGAGATCCAGCGAGGAGCTGAAGCTACTTCCCATTCCAGTCCACCAACAAGCACGTCCACCAACCAACACGCCCAGATCTTGTCTTATTTGAAGCATTTTGAAGACCCAGGGGCTAGCAACCATAACACTTGCAGCTCCGTGGAAAAACGACTGTCCCGCTTGGAGGTCTTTAACATTTTGAAGTTTTAGTACAAGGATGTAATGTACAGGACGATTATCTCATTTTGAGTCCACTTTTGTAAGCCCATATGGCAATTATCTGACTCGTTCAAGAGTTTATAAAAAGATATTCATTATCAATAAAGAGAATTTTTCCATGTTTCAATATTTGTTTCAATTATATGCGTACTCTGAATATGTGCTCGTTATGCAAAAGAAAAAAAACTAAGCCTTGTGCGGTGCGCAAACTAGGCACGCACTACATCACGCCCGGGGGACGACTATCGATTCCACGGAATCGGGGTATGACATATTGGTATCAGAGCACAGCTTCAAGTTCCTTTGACCCTCGTATTGGAAAGTTCCTTTAATGATCTATTCCCTATGCAAACTCTTGAACTCGTTAGGCCAAAATGAGATACATTTCAAACAATAAGTCTATATTACTTTATGAACCTGATATAAGTTACCTTCTTTTGAAGGAATGACTCAAGCACAAGCATCAGCGCTAGCACCAGGCGAGATCCAAGCCCAAGAAAGTAGTTCTAGCACTTCGAAAAGTTCACAAATTCAGTAAGTCATGTCCCGTGTCGATCCCATTCAGCAAATAATGTAGATGCTTGAGTCTAGCCAACAGAGAGATGAGGCTCATTATGAACGAGCCGAGAGGCAAGCAGAAGAGAGGCAGAGCAAGTTCGAAGATAATCTAGAAGCCCGATTTGTAGTCCAACAGAAGCAGGTAGATACCCTACAACAAATTGTTCAGACCTTGGCCTCCAACCATTCCGCGACAACAACAGTGACACCGATGGAGCAACCCGCACTTGAAGTCAAAATGCCACAAACTCCAAAGAAGAAGGATGTGACTACCTTCAACTTTGTCAACTTCAAAAAGGTCTGTACCACGCCGTTTAAGGGGACTGAAGATGCAATCGTGGCTCTAGATTGGCTGGCCAAGCATGAGGATCATTTCAAACTGCTAGAAGTACCCGAGGGGAAGCGTGTCACGTGTGCCTAACTACAGCTTCGTTTGAACACGCACGATTGGTGGGACGTGCATCAAAGATCTCTTGCAGTTGACAATGAAGAGGAGACGATCGAGTGGGCTACCTTCCGTGGCACATTCGAAGAGGAGTTCATATCCCCTCCCGTTTGTCAGCAGAAGGAGAACGAGTTCGTACAGCTTTGGCAAGGCAATATGACCATAAAGCCGTACTCCGTCGAATTCAAACGGCTCACCAAATTTGCAAGATCATATTTACCTGATGCGGCGAGTCATGTCAGAAGATTTGAAGGTAGCCTACGACCTGCCATCCATGCACACATGGTCGTTCCTCAGTACCATACGATGCAGGGAGTTCTCAATCATGCCCTTTCTCTTGAACCGCAGTATCCTTCAGTTGCTGTCGGCACTGTGCATACCTCCAATCACAAGCGCCATAGAAACGAGAAAGGAAATAACACTACAAAAGCGTAAAAATAACGGCGATCAACAGAAAGTGAAACCAGGGCCATACTGTAATTATTATAAAAAGTTTAGGCACGCCTACAAAAATTATCGTTCAAGGAACGACTTATGCCTTATTTGTGGAGATTCAAATCATGCATATCGTGATTGCCCATGCTACTCTGAACGCCGCCCTCAATATCCAAATTCTGCCACAGTACCCCAAGCTAACCGAGCCATGCCGCAACAAGAGTGTCGTCAAGCTCAAGGCCGGGAGTACACTATGACATGGGAAGAAGCCCTGGAATCGGACATCGTTGTGTCAGGTATATTGCTTTTCAATAACATACCTGCACGTATGCTATTTGATTCTGGTACAACGTATAGTTTTATATCCACAAATTTTCTCGTGGAAAAGAATATAGAAATGACACCATTGTATCTAGACCTTAGTGTTAGCACCCCATCGGGCACAAAAATACCTGTCAGGACAGTATGTCAAGGCGGTTACATCTGTATTGGAGGAAGAAAACTCTTGCTCGATGTACTAGTCCTATATGTTCGGGATTACGACATCATTTTGGAGATGGATTGGCTCGGCGCTTGATCGACAACTATCGAATGTGTAGAGAAATGAGTTGTCTTTCGTCTACCTGGAGAAGACAAATTCTGCTACACGAGTAGTCCAACAACTGATACGTCCAGGGCCTGCATGGTGATATCTGCGATATCTGCTCGAAGGATGCTATAATTCGGATGCTCGGGATACGTGGCTTTGGTTCGGGATACGTAGCTGGATTACACAAATGTTGAGTCTTCTTCCGTTGTGGCAGAGTTTCCTGATGTATTTTCGAGCAAACTAATCGGTATACCACCGATCGAGAGATCGAGTTTACCATCGACACATTCCCAAATACTCAGCCGATTTCTAAGGCTCCGTACAGAATGGCCCCTACTGAAGTAAAGGAGTTAAAGTGCCAACTTTAAGAACTTCTAGATCGTGGGTACATTCGTTTGAGTGTATCTCCTTGGGGCGCGTATGTACTCTTCGTAAAGAAAAAGGACGGAACTTTACGACTCTGTATCGATTGTCGGGAGCTGAATAAGGTCACTATCAGAAATAAGTATCCCCTGCCCAGGATAGACGACCTCTTTGATCAGTTGCAAGGAGCATCAGTATTTTCGAAAATCCATCTTCGCTCGGGCTACCACCAATTGAAAATTTAGCCTGAGGACATGCCGAAGTTAGCATTCCGAACCCGCTATGACCATTATGAGTTTTTGTTATGCCGTTTGGACTGATAAATGCTCTTACCGTTTTTATGGATTTGATGAACCATGTATTCTGACCCTTTCTTGACAATTTGTGGTAGTTTTTATAGACGAAATCTTAGTGTACTCGAAGAATAAGGATGAACACGCAGGACACCTGCGGATGGTGCTTCAAACCCTTTGAGACAATAAGTTGTACGCGAAGGTAAGTAAATGTAAGTTTTGGTTAGGCAGCATATCCTTCCTCGGGCTCATTATTTCCGCAGAGGGCATCTCAGTTGACCCAAAGAAAATAGAAGCCATTGTGAACTGGAGAAGACCTGAGTCAGCTAGCGACATTCAGAGTTTTCTTCGTCTAGTAGGCTACTATAGAAGATTTATAAAGGATTTTGCAAGAATCACCTCAACCCAGCTCACTCGGAAGGGAGTAACATTTGCATGGACGAATGACTGTGAAGCTTCATTTATAGAGTTAAAGCAGCGACTTGTCTCAGCACCAATTCTTACCCTTCCGGACGGACCCGATGACTTTAAGATATATAATGATGCCTCAAGAAAGGGCTTGGGATGTGTCCTTATGCAGAGGGACAAAGTGATAGCCTTTCGGTTGAGGCAGTTGAAGCCTCACGAGAAAAATTATCCAACGCATGACTTGTAGCTTGCGGCGATAGTATTCACACTGAAGTTGTGGAGGTATTACCTCTATAGTGTGCCGTGCGAGATCTATACAGATCATAAAAGTCTAAAATATCTCTATAACCAAAAGGATTTGAATCTTCGTCAACGACGTTGGCTTGAACTCCATAGCGACTTTGACTTGATGATCAGATACACACCGGGCAAGGGTAATATTGTAGCTAATACGCTGAGTCGAGTGTTCATTGGGAGCTTGGCTATTGATGATAAGCTGCATCGGGATCTTGAAGCTTTGGGCATTATACTTAAAATCAGATACAAAAAGGGGGCACAAGTGGAACAGCTGCGCCTCGAACCCGACTTGTTAGAAAAAATCAAGTCCGCTCAGAACGATGACCTATTCCTGCAAAAGATGCAAAATCTTTTCTTAGCAGGGAAGGCAACCGACTTTGTGGTAGGCCCAGACGGAGTGATACGGGTGAAGGAAAATTTGTGCGTTCCTAATAATGCAACCCTCATAAAAGA
The DNA here is from genome assembly GCA_036927795.1 of Iris macrosiphon. NCBI lineage: Eukaryota > Viridiplantae > Streptophyta > Magnoliopsida > Asparagales > Iridaceae > Iris > Iris macrosiphon. Next base: position 590,547 of record JAYESA010000028.1, on the reverse strand, counting down.
GATACTCACCGAAGCCCACTATGTGAGTTACACTTCACATCCAGGTAGTACAAAGGTGTATCGAGATCTCCGTATGATATTTTGGTGGCACGACATAAAAAAAGATGTGGCGCTGTTCGTGTCGCAATGCATGGCTTGTTAGAGGATAAAGGCCAAGTACCAGAAACCAGGCGGAATGATGCAGAACCTTGCTATACCGGAGTGGAAATGGAAATATATAACGATGGATTTTATTATTGGTTTGCCGAAGATACAACGGGGGAATGATGCCGTCTGGGTCATCATTGATCGACTCACCAAGTTAGCTCACTTTTTGTCTATCAAAAGTACTTGGAGTGCCGACCGCCTGGCCCAGATCTACCTCAACGAGATCGTTCGACTCTACGGTGTGCCCGTATCCATTTTCTCCGATAGAGATGGTCGATTCTTATCGCACTTCTGGGAAAGCTTTCAGTCAGCAATAGGGACGTAGTTGAAGTTCAGCTCCGCCTACCATCCTTAGACAGACGGTCAAATAGAACGGGTCACCAAATCCTTGAAGACATGCTACGACTCTGCGCCTTGGACTTGAAGACTAGTTGGGAAATGCATCTACCCTTAGCCGAATTTTTATACAATAATAGATATCAATCAAGCATTCAGATGGCACCGTATGAGGCATTGTTTGGGCGAAAGTGCAGATCCTCAATTTATTGGGATGAAGTTAGTGAACGGCAAATTCTTGGCCCGGAACTCGTGTAGCAAACCGTCCAGAAGATCTGCTTGATCTGTGAACGGCTAAAGGTAACACATAGTCGTAAGAAAGCTACACAGACACGCATCGACGACCTCTTGAGTTCTTAGAAGGTGATCGAGTTTTTCTCAAAGTCTCGCCCATGTGTAGAGTTACCATATTTGTAGCAAAAGAGAATCTAAGTCCAAGATTCGTTGGTCCGTTCGAGATACTAAAGCGAGTCACTCCGGTCGCATATCAGATTGCCCTGCCACCGTCACTATCTGAAGTGCACGATGTCTTCCATGTTTTATAGCTTAGGAAGTACGTGTACGACCCGAGTCATGTGGTGGATCTTGATCAAATGGACCTAAAGGAAGACTTGACTTATGTTGAACATCCTGTACGAATATTGGATTATAAAGAGAAGCCGCTTTGAAGTCGTTCGGTTCCTCTCGTGCGCGTGCTTTGGCAAAATTATTCGGTCAAAGAATCTACTTAGGAGCTTGAGTCTGAGATGAGGGAAAGGTTCCCTTTATTGTTTAATAATGGTAGGTTCTATTCCTAAGTTTCGTGGATGAAACTTCCAATTAGTTGGTTAGGATGTGGTGCCCCGTTCAACCTATTCGGGGAGCGCGGCTAACAAATACAAATTGGTATCGTTTGATCGGGATAGATTAAAACAAGATCATATCCTCATTATGGATTTGCTTCTTTAGAATTGATTCCCATATTCAGTGGACCGTGCCCCGAGGATGGACTTAGCGACAAAGTCAAGAGGGACATCTTCGCTGCTAGTTTTCTTGCCTAGTTTTCGGTGTCCCTTTCGTGCTTTGAGTTGGTTTTCGGATTTGTTTGCATTTTCTTGAACAATTTTGAGGGATTTTATTATTTTTGTTCATTGAATTGCATTTCAATTTCGAGCTTGGAAAGAGTAGAAGAGGTATTGATCAGTTGTTCATGGCAATGCAGGTGATCGTACAATAGACGTCATGCGAGCGGAGTCTTGAAGCACCTCTTTCCTTTCATTTTCCCAACCAACTTGTGAGTGGCTATATTCGATTCAGTTGACCCTTTTTCCAACTCTTCACATCTAAAAATCTTGGCTTCTTGCTTGCCTCGATCAAATGATACCATAATAACTAAAAGATGTCAAGATAAAGAAAAGGAATAGACTTGGATTATTTGTGCTTGTCAGCAACTTGTGAACGATTATCTTATTGCATGCAAGTTCATTTAGAATGTTGTTCCTATGCTTAAATTTTAGTTAGAATGTATACTTCTTCTATAAATTGTGCTATGCCTAGAATATACCTGCTATGCCATAAACTGGTCAGGGAGACTATGCAAAATAAATTATGCCATGCTACTTGTCTCGTATTCATGTTCCCTTAAACTTCATAAATTAATAACTTAGTATAAACAACGTTGATCATGGACAACTTGTGCACAAGGTCAATGGTTCCTGCGTACGGTCACTGGGGTACTGGCACTGATTCGATCCGGACGAAACTTCACGATAAGTCTCATGTAAAAGACGGGATGGCATGTAGCGCTTCATATTTTTTTGCGTTGCACACCATCCTCGTCTATGACTATAACTCGTCCATTATGGCATCTTGCCAGTGATTCCTACGTATATTTAAACTTGTGCAAGCTAACTTGTGTCTTCGTAGTAGGGAAGGACATGGTAAGTATTGTGCAGATAGTTTAGACGGGAGGGTAAAAGTCACCGAACGGTGGCAAGTTTATTTCAGTAAATTTCCATATCAATGTTGCTTATAAAATAAACTAAGGCAAGATAGAAAGACCACAAATAACTTATATGCTTTCATATAAACAACGTGTTGATTGGTATAGTTGGGTTAGCTCGCCTTCACCAGTGCATTTCGATGTACCGACCCTCGTTGAAACAGGTTCCCCGCACCAAGGAGATCCTGCGAGGAGCTGAAGCTACTTCCCATTCCAGTCCACCAACCGGCACACCCAGATAGTGCCTTAGTTGAAGCATTTTGAAGACCCAGGGGCTAGCCACCATAACTCATGCAGCTTCTTGGAAAAGCGATTGTCCCGCCTGGAGGGCTTTAACATTTTGAAGTTTTAGTACAAGGATGTAATATACAGGACGACTATCTTATTTTGAGTCCATTTTTGTAAGCCCGTGTGGCTATTATCTGACTCGTTCAAGAGTTTGTAAAAAGATGTTCATTATCAATAAAGAGAACTTTTCCATGTTTTAATGTTTATTTCAATTATCTGTGTACTCTGAATATGTGCTCATTATACAAAAGAAAAAATACCTAAGTCTTGTGAGGTGCACAACCTAGGCACGCACGGTGTCACGCCCGGGGGACTACTATCGATTCCATGAAATCGGGGCATGACAGCTGGGACCTCATGCTTCAGTGGCCTGACACCACGATGAAGTTTAGCCTCGGCTCTGGGCCATGTCAATACGGAGTATCACCGCAATGAAGCTTGAGGCTTTATGCCAAGAACTCTTTAAAAGAACTCACCTAGAGTGTATAGAAAGAGATATAGGCCATCTCTTGAGAAAAAATACATACACCTAAACCTGGCATGCACAAGGCCTTTTAATGTGCAACTGAAAGCACAGCTGATGTCATTGTGTTAATGGAAAGAATTGTAGCTATGGTACATAATTCAAGGCTTAGTCCATTCTTGTATCATACTTTGTTCGACCCATGCGGAAAGATTCAAGTCGAAGCGATATCTATCATAATGCATGAGAGACATTCGTTGTGGGGAACACTCAACCCATATATATTAAGATATGTGGGGGATTATTGGTATTTTTGCCTTTGGACTAGTAAAGATAGTTATTGGCTACACCACCAAGTAGATATCTCAATATAATACTTTGTATGAGTTAAGGTGTGCACATGGGGTATGGAGGGCACATAGGTGTCATGTGGGGTATTTTTCTAGGAGAAAGAAGGATTAATTCCTCATGAAAATATTTATGCTTTTTGTCATGCTCTTAAAATTATTTTCATAGGAGCTAAGCCCCAAAGAGGCTTAGCGACTTAGACTCGGGCTCAAGGGCGCAAAGTGGCGCTTTGTTGGCGCACTTTGCACTTAGCACGTCAGCATCATCGCAATGTGCTTGCGCGATATTGTTGCACTCGTGCGCTCATTTTATGCACAGGTTGCATGCACATGTTGCATTTGTGTGTTGCATGAGCGATGCTGAACGGGCGTTGGACGGGCGCTGAGCGGGTGCTGAACGGGGGCTGAGCGGGCTATGTATTGGGCTGCGATTATGGGATATCAATTTTGTAGATTGGCTTTTTAGTCCCACATCGGAAAGAAGAGGAGTATGGGCTTTCATCATTCCCTATATAAAGCACCCTCTAGCCTCCTTTTGAGACATACCAAAAAGTTAAGAAAGAGGAGTCCAAAGGAGTCCGTTCGAGGCACACAAAGAGGAGTCCAAAGGACTACGAGCTTTCTAAAAGTTCTTTTGTGAACTTGCTGGCTCCTGGAAGGAGATCGTCGATAGAGGGCGAATCTTACTTTTAGCAACGGTGGTCTTCACCGCCCCAGCAAGAATAATTTTTTATTCTGTCTTCTTCTCATTTTTTTCTTGGTTCGTTCTATCTGATTGCAACTGCATTTTATAAGGAATAACAAAGGTAGTTTTTATTTTATTGTAACTCTGTTCTGTTCGTCTGCAACTGCGATTGCAAGGAAGAATAAGAAGTTTGGTTAATTCTGATTCTTTTGTAATCTTGAGAGCAAGTTGTAATCAGAATCCTTATATAGTTTTTTATAGAAATCGAGAATAGTCAGAGTAGGAACTTTTGTGTGAACCTCTGATCTCGACCACACATTCTTCCAACTTTGGTTAATCCTAGGGACTAACAGATTATGTAAGCCTACTTCTATACCACTGTAGACAAGTTCTTAATTTGTGTCAGTAAAAGTTATTAGTGTTAGTTAAAGGTAATTCTTAGTTGTTAGCGACTTTGAATGCTTATAGCTTGCTTACTTCTAAATGGTAGTAAATAAATCTTTACAACGACGCACCCAATCTAGAATTCAAATAAATTTATTGTACGTAACCTTCTTTAGTTTTATTTAGACAAGAAGTTTTTTAGAGCAATATTATCTTTTAATTCATTGTTGATCCATATATGGATATTGATAGTCAATGTGAAGTACACGAATCCACAAGAGGACTTTAAAATAACAACTTCCAAGATTACAATAAAAATACTAAGCCGATATATAAGCATTCACATCCAAATCATGCTTTAGGGACTTAAGGAAGTAAAATAACAAAAATGATTGATTCCTCTTGTAAAGACTGTTGAATCCTTGTACATAATTGGAGCTCGAATGAAGTAAAGTGATATGGTGGATTGGTTTATTCCTTTTATAAGGGTACGACAAGAATGATTAATTATTCTTTTGTTTACACATTTTGCTGTTTTGTTGTAGTGCAAGTACATATTCTTTTAAAAACTTAACAAGGATTGATAAGTTATATATTTCATAATTTTTTAAAGTCATAATACATACATATTTATCTACTCGATGTTTCATGCGTTCATGTATACACTAACAAACATGCATCAAACATTGTTGATTAGTTTGATGTTATACTTATAATGTGGGTTAAGATGTATAGGTTTACACAGAGTAATGACTGCCATTGCCACTATTTACATAAGACTAGTTATCATGACACTAACAAATAAGTATAGAAATAACATTTTTATATAAAGAAGGATAAGGGTGTATATATCTTGAATCTTTCCAGAGTCTATGAGAAGTTACTTACTGAGTACTAGTGATCATAGAGATCATAGAGTAGGAAAAGATATGAAAAGTTTAAGCTAGTTTTAGTGAAAAATTTGGAACTTTATTCTACCCATGTCATTATTTCTAGAAGTTGTCACAAAAAGTGCAAACATTGCTATGTAGGCAGAGCATTCTTGTTTTAATTCTACACTGGTGGTTTTCTTAAGCCAGTTTCAGCAAAAATTTGGAGCTTTACTGTGCTCATTGGTGGAGTGGGTGGGGTTCCAAACCTATATGGAAAATACCCCAAAGTTGGATTGAGTATTCCTACATAAAATAGAAATACCTCAATATATTTGGATTGGCTATTTTTACATATAATAGGAATATGTCAATGGATTTAGATTTGGATTGGATATTCCTATATATAAAAGGATTATGTCAATGGATTTGGATTGGGTATTCCTATATATAATAGGAATACTAGTTGTGGGTTTGAGGCTATGTATATTAGGTGTCTCCTAGCCCTAAAGATATCTCATATTTCAAAAATATTGCAAAAGGAGGCAAGTGTGCTTTTACAACATTGGAAGGAGAGAGAGGAAGAGATTGAAGGCTATTTGAAGAGGAGATCGATTTTGGGTAATACTTTTCTCATCATCTCTGTTCTTCGTTTGCCTGTGATCTATTTTTTATTCCAAAGAGTTGTGATCCATTTGGATCAGTGAGAAGTTTGTAAGGAGTCGCTGTATTTCTTATACCATTAGTAAAAGTTTTTCAGAGTTGGACTCCGATCGTCCCATGATTTTTCTATTTGTGTTTTCCACATAAAAATCTTTATGTTTGTAATTTCAGTTTGATATTTTTGATTTGTATGCTTTTGCTCGATTCTCTCGCAGGGCTTCTTGGTTTGGGGAATAATTTCTGTGCTTTTGTTCCCAACAAAGTGGTATCAGAGCTAGGTTCTGGAGTTCAGAGAAGTCAGGAGTTGACAGGCAAACTAGGAAGGAGAGATGGACACAAACCGGTGCACATGGTAAATCTGAACGGTTCTAACTATCATTATTCGCGGAGGAAGATGAAGGGTTTGATGTTCGTCAAGAAGCTGCATCTTCCAGTATTTGCGTCCAAGAAGTCCAGTAACAAATTCGAAGAGGATTGGAAGTTTGAGCACATACAAGTGTATGGGTACATATAATAATTTGTTGACAAGAACGTGTACAACTACGTTGACAATATTGAGCACACGAAGACGCTGTAGGATTGTTGAAGCATGAAAAATACGCTGGATAGCTCTACGCAGCACATTGATGCAAAGCAGCATAAACAGAGGACTTCAGAGCCTTCAAACGTGCAAACAGAGCCCCTCCGCCAAAGCACAGTAAGAAATACAGGCTCAAAGACCATCCGCGTAGGACAGTATGTCCAGGCTGCTTCAGCGTAAACAGGGTGCGTCATCGCCTTTATGGCGTAAAACTCATCCTCTTTTAATGCAGCATTGAAATGTACGAGGGACGGTTTGTATTCTCTGCAATGAACCTGTCAAATCCTGCAATAAACCTGACGTCTCGACTTCTGACAAAGGGATACTGCTCGACTACCCAGGCGACGGCTATAATGATGGCACGGCACTGCAACCCAGGCTGTCATTTACTGCCTTTTCCCTTGCGTAAATCGTTTTTACGTACACAGAGGAATATGCTGCCTAGCTTTACACAGGCAGATGAGAGCTCTTTACGCTCCGCGGAAGACAAACTGCCTGCCACGTCAAAAGCTGCACTCCATACGGTACTCGAGGCGCATCTCTGCATCTTATGCACAGGGTGGTGACAGGCCCTCAAGGCACGTCTCTGTAATTAATGCACCGAATACTGACAGATGCCTGAGGCACGTCTCTGCGTTTAATGCACAGAACGGTGGCAGACCTTCAAAACACGCCTCTGCATTTAATGCGCAGGATGATGGCGGATCTCCATATTTAATGCAGGAGATTTGATTAAATATCACCGAACCGTAGTTTAGTGACATCCTCTTTGCGAGAGCTGCTCCTACGCATACAAGGGAATACGCTGCCTGGTTTTACACAGGCAAACATGAGCTCCTTATGCTCCGCGGAAGACAAACTGCCTGCCACGTCAAAAGCTGCACTCCGTACGGGACTCGAGGCGCGTCTCTGCATCTTATGCACAGGGTAGTGACAGGACCTCAAGGCACGTCTCTGCAATTAATGCGCCGAATACTGACAGATGCCTGAGGCACGTCTCTGCATTTAATGCACGGGATGGGGGCAGATCTCTGCATTTAATGCAAGAGATCTGATTATCTCCAAAAAGTCATAATTCTCGCTAAAATGTCCACATCATCACTTTAGCAGCGGCTTCTACGCCTATTCAACTTCGGTGCCTGCTCGGCTTCTACGCCTATTCAGCTTCGGTGCCTGCTCGGCTTCTACGCCCACTTGGCCTTTATGCCCACTCGGCCTCTATGACCACTCGGCTTCTACGCCTATTCGGCTTCTATGCCGGTTTGATAACTATTTGGCTTCTATGCCATGGTGACAGACATTGGCTTCTATGCCAATCTCTTCTACACGAGGGATACCTACCTACGTGGCTTTTACGCCGTGATCTTCGTAGCAGTTATACGCGTTTTGTCCCTTAGTTGGACCCGCGTCACACGCTCATTCAAAGGATCATCTATACGCAGGCTTTGGTTATTTTAACCATTGTGTAAAAGGGTGCTGTACTTTCCACTACTCGGTTTTTACACCGATTGAGTGGTCACTGTCACTAAAACTCTATAAATAGAGACCTCTATCAATGAGGAACAAGGTCGACAAATTGGAGAGTCAAAGAGGTTTGGTCTGAAAACTGATTAAGAGATCCAGTACCAGATCCAACGGTCGAGAGAGAGAGAGAGAGAGAGAGAGAGAGGAGGATCCAGAGCTCAGGCAAAGAGAAGGGATCGACGACTTTGGCTCGGGCATCCACCCTCTTTAGCAACCCTCGAAGCTGCTACCTGTCTTCCACGATACTTCTTCAACATCGTGTGGTCCAAGGGCTAAAGTGATCGACTGCAGATCAGACACCTATAGCAATATTCACCCAGATTAAATAAATTGTACTTAGAAATCCTCGTGTAGGATCAAATTTATACAATCTTGTTTGTAAACATAAAAGAAGGGCGGGTCTTCGTACAAGACCTCGTTTTCCGTATCCATCAAATCTTTTCTCGTTTATATTATCCAAAATAAGATGGCGACTCTGTTGGGGACATCTTTCTCTTCTGATGAGGAAGCTATTGCTCAACACGATACGGTATCCGTGGGATCCATGAAGAAGACACTGGTCGTCCAGTTCGACCAGTCTGCCTATGAAGATATGCTCCGAACAAGGGGTAGCTCTCACTCTCTCTCTGGCCAAAACAACAGGAAGCTGCGTAAGGTCTGGATGCCCAAGACATCCTCTACCATTCCTGTGGACTCTCCGATCTCTCCGACCAATGAGGTTGTAGCCTTGCTCCCTCCATGCCCTGCACGTAAAATTCAGTCGCCTGTCTTTGACAGAACCGACAAAACTTCTGGCAATGCCTCAGCGCTAACCCAGAAGTATACTCCGTGCTCTGCGCATGAAATTTAGTCTCCCGTCCCTGGCAGAATAGACAAAGCTTCTGATAAAGCCTCAGAGCCAAATCAGAAGTACAAGACACGCTCCGCGCGTAAAACAACATCTGACCTCTACGGAGAACCAGATGATCCCTGTGATCTCCGCAAGGGAAAGCGAGCGGCGGACTACTCAACTTCTCGGTATTTACGCCAGCCAGGGAATAATCTGCCCGCCCTCCAAATTATGCGAGACGCTGATGGCCGACTGAGGACATCCTCAGCTTTACGCCAACCAGAGCGAAGCTCCAAATTACGCCAGACGAAGTCCCTAGGCGTAAAGAAGGCTCTAGTTGCGGAAAGACACCCTCCTCGAGGATTATCCGTCACCCAGATGGCCAACCTGTTGTATACAGGTGGCACAGGGAAGACTACGGTTCCCATCATCCGCATGCCCACCAATGGGAACAGAAGGAACAAGCCATCATCTTCTTCTTCTGCAACTCCTCCTGACGTGCGCAAATATCTAATCCGGAAACGCAAGGAGAGAGGATCTGCCAGCGTGGCTATTACGCCTCCTAGCGAGCACTGCTGTAATAGTCACAGGATTATAATTAATATTGCTGTTTTAAAGCAAAACGGCCGGTTTTCGACCGGCTGAGCTACTCTCCATCTTTCCTAGAAGAAGAGCCCGCGCATGCATCTGTGAACATGGCTTCACATATACCTGGAGGAAACTCAGACCCAAGACGTCCGTCTTCTAGAACTCCGAGCCGAAGAAAAATCAATATGCTCCTTAGGGACATCGAAGCTGGGGTATTCCAGAACACTCGTTCAAGGTCACGACAACTGACTTCGTGCTCTTCTGATTCCGATGCTGGGGGTCGCCAGTCTCCCGAATCAGATACTGAGAGTATAGAGTCAACTTCTGCAGCGACCTATACTCATCCTTCAATGACGCCCAGGGAGATGGGAGTTTATGCCATTGGAGATGAACACGAGGAAGCCTCGCCATCAGGGAACACTGAGCAACGCATTACTACACTAGAGACATCTCTAAAGCAAATGCAATCCATGATGGAAAATATGCACCAAATGATGCTAACTCAACAGGCGGCTGTTATGGCTCAAGCGTCGGTCCCGCCTACTCAGATACGTGTGGGGGTGGACCTGCCACCATCCAACACGATCCAAGAGCCTGCTCTGGATCAAGAGTCAGCTGGTCCTTCACTTCCTCACCGGGAGAATGTACTACCTCCTGCGGGAGTCACGATACAACCAACTCCGCACCATTCCGTGGTCTCGCTACCAGCTGAAAATCTGATGCAAGCAGTACGGAGTTGAAAGCCTAATTTGAAGCCTTGGAGCACAAAGATCAGCTCAAGAAATTGGGAATCAACCAGCCATACCCAGCTATCTGGGAAGAGGTCCCTTTTCCTTCGAGGTACAAACCTCAGACGATGGCCCTGTTCGAAGGAAAAACATCACCAAGTCAGTACATGAACTATTTTAATATGATGACGGTGTTGCTACAAGGGAATGACGCCCTTCTCACTCGGGTGTTCAAAGGCTTTCTCTCAGGAGTCGCTTACCAGTGGTACCGTAGCCTGGCGGACAACTGTATTACTTCCTTCGAAGACTTCAAGGCTCTATTTTTCACACGATTCTACGAGGGAGGAATGGACATGTCTATGTCCTCTCTCATCGAAGTCAAGCAGAGGGAAAAGGAGGACGTTCGTACCTTCGTCGAACGTTTTCGTCAAGCCACTTTACAGATGCCTCCAGGAGTTCCAGACTCAGCGTTGGTAGATATCTGTAGGAAGAACCTTCTTCCCATGATCTCGGTGTTCACAGGACCATATCAGTTCCATGAGTGGCCCTCGTTCATCATCTCAGCAGTAGCCGCCGAGGACAACAGTCGCAAGGCGCGTGACAATGGCATCATGATCTCTACCTCTGACAGAGGCAAGAGGTCATCCCCCAACGGCGACCATCCTCGCAGTTCCAAAGGAAAAGAAGCCCTGGCGATCAATACGTCCAGACAGAAGACTGCGGCAACCACGCAGACAAAACCTAGGACTTCCAGGCCCGTCGAGGTATACTCTTTCGACGACGATGATATTCTGAGTATATTCGAGTGTCTCGTCAAAAGTGGCAAGATCACCCTTCCGGAGGAGAGACGGCCTAGTGAGGCCGGCAGCGCCAACAACCCCAAGTACTGCATCTTCCACAGATACGTACACCACCCCACAAAGGCGTGTTACATACTGAAAAGGAAGATCCAAGAGCTGATCGATGCTAAAGCCATCACTCTACGCAATAGCGATAAGACGGTCACGGCCAATATGATCTCTCTGCAATTTGGCAATCTGCCTCCCCAAGAAGTACCGGACGGTGTTACACCTATTTCCCGGACAACGATGAACATCGTTAATCTCCCTTCGGCTAGGGGTCAAAATCACGACCTGTTACCCCTAACTACCCGGAAAGGTGAGATTATGTGGGTGCACCCAGTCTTGGTATCGGAGCTCGAAGAAGAGACTAATGCTACTAAAGCTAAGTCCAGGAAGAACTCTAAATGCAAGCCATGCCATATGGTTACAACTTCTTCGACATCAGACAAAGACGAGGTTTTGGCCACAGCAACCCGTTCAGGGAAGGCTTACCACAAGGACTATGGAGCAAGTCAGGAAGATGCATCCTGAAGACGAGAAGCATACTGCATTTCGGTCACCACTGGGGGTATATTGCTATACGGTCATGCCCTTCGGATTAAAGAATGACGGGGCTACGTACCAACGGGCTATGAGTAACATATTCCATGAGCATCTGTGCAAGACAGTGGAGTGTTACGTGGATGATGTAGCTGTCAAAAGCCGCCTCAGGGATAATCATATCCGAGACTTGAAGACAGTATTTGAATTAATGCGCCAACATCAACTCAAAATGAACCCTACAAAGTCCTTTCTGGAGGTATCTAGCGGCAAATTTCTAGGATTTGTCATCACCGCCAAAGGCATTCAAGTGGACCCTGATAAAGTCAAGGCCATCTTAGAAATGCGACCGCCCCGCAATCTGAGGGAACTCAGGGGATTTTAAGGTCGTCTGGCTTATATCCGAAGATTCATATCCAACCTCTCCGGGAGATGCTATTCCTTTTCCCGTCTCATGAAAAAAGGTGTATCCTTTGTGTGGGACAAAGCCTGTCAGCAAGCATTCGAAGATATCAAGCGCTACCTCACTAGCCCGCCAGTTCTGGTACCTCCCGTCATAGGAAGACCATTCGTGCTATATGTACGAGCAATGGATCATTCTCTGGTAGCTCTTCTCGCACAAAAGAACGATATGGGCTACGAGCAGGCTATTTACTACCTCAGCAGGATGATGGTCAGAGCCGAACACCGGTACAACCCTGTGGAAAAAGAATGCCTGGCTCTGATGTTCGCTATTCAGAAAACGCGACACTATGTCACGGGCCAAACCATTCATATCATCTCTAGGATCAATCCTCTTCGGGTACTGATGAGCAAGCCAAGTGTTCTTAATTTTTGACTTGCGACTTGGGCGATATTGTTAACGCCATATGACATGGTGTACGTCCCTCAGAAGTCCGTCAAAGGCCAAGCATTGGCCGACTTTCTAGCTGCTCATCCCATCCCGGAGGCCTCCAAACTATACGAGGACATTCCCGACGAAGTTGCAGAGTGTAATTCCGTAACGAAAGGCGATGTATGGCAACTGTTCTTCGATGGCGCCTCCAGGACTGGTCCCAGGTGAAACGTGGTTTCAGGAGTAGGGATCGTCCTAGTCACTCCTGATAAACTTGTTATCTACCGAGCATATTCTCTTAATGAGCCATGTTCTAACAATGTGGCGGAATACAATGCTCTACTAATCGGGCTCCAAGTCGCTAAAGAGCTGGGGGTCGATTCTCTGGAAGCCTTTGGTGATTCTCTGCTGATCGTCAATCAAGTCAGAGGAATATATGAAGTCCGGAATCCCGACCTCATCCCCTATCACCGAGCAACGGTCGAGATAGCCATGACATTCAAAGGATTCTTCCTTGAGCATGTACCTCGGTCTCGAAATCTGGAAGCTGATGCCCTAGCCAGTCTAGCTGCAGATTTAGCTACCCCTATAAGAAGGCAGAATTCGGTAATCCTTCTTAACAGAGACCTATTCTGTGTGAAAAATAACTTTCACATCGAATGCAGCTACACGTTGGACACAGATCCTCACAGGAGAGACTGGAGAAGTCCCTTTATAGATTTCGTAACATACGGAATTTTGCCAGAAGATCCTAAAGAAGCACTACCTGTCAAAAGACGATCATTACACTTCTACTTTGACGCATCGTCACAATGCCTATATCGTCGGTCTTATGATGGGCTATTATTACGATGTCTCTCTGGTGACGAAGCACAGCGGATTATCCGTGAAGCTCATGACGGCGTGTGCGGCGCGCATCAACCCGGTCCTAAGCTACAGGATCGTATCAGGAGAATGGGCTATTACTGGCCCACTATGATCGCAGACGCAATCCAGTATGCCAGACGATGCAGAGCCTGTCAAGTTCATACAGACTTCATACATCAACCGTCCGAACATCTACATCCTACTGTTGCATCCTAGCCTTTTGAAGCAAGGGGTATGGATATCATCGGTCCTATTCACCCGTCTTCTTCCAGAGGTCACCGGTTCATACTGGACATCACGGATTACTTCTCCAAATGGGCAGAGGCGATCCCTCTTGCTGAGGTAAAGACATCTAATGTGATCAGCTTCATCAAGTATCACATCATTTACCGCTTTGGGGTTCCCCGAAGGATAATCCATGACAATGGGCCTCAGTTCATCAGCCATGCGTTCTACTGATTTTGCGATAAAAATTGGATACAAAATGTGGCCTCCACGGCATATTATCTGGCTGCTAATGGTTTGGCGGAAGCCTTCAACAAAACCATTATTAAACTCTTGAAGAAGTTCGTCTCTTCAAACAAAAGAGATTGGAATGAGAAGCTGGAAGAATATCTCTGGGCATACCGCACAACGGTCCGAGCACCGACAGGTTGCACGCCATTCTTATTGGTCTACGGGAGTGAAGCAGTTCTTCCTATCGAAATTCAAATTCCGTCACTCAGGATAGCCATGGTAAATGAGTTAAACTCAAGAAAAGAATGACCTGTCAAGGCTTCAAGAGCTAGAAGGATTAGACGAGAAATGCCTCCAAGCTCAGCAGTGCATTGCGCTCTACCAAGCGCGCATTTCCAAGACTTTTAATCAAAAAGTAAAGGAAAGAGTGTTCAAAATCGGTGAGTTAGTTTTGGCTGTGAGAAGGCCGATAATTCTTACTCATAGGAGTAAAGGCAAATTCCAGCCCAAATGGGAAGGCCCTTACATGATTGAGACAACGTTCTCAAACGGCGCTTACAAGTTAGCCCAGCCTAATGGAGACCTGCTAATGGCTCCTATCAATGGCAAATTCCTGAAAAGGTACTATGCTTAAACCTCCTCTGCTCAAGTGGAATAAGGCAATCTCATTCTGACAAAACTACTTCCAAAACGAAACTAGTTGGGTCACATTCTATCATGTCCATATGACCTCTGAATAGATATGCTCTACTAAAGCTTACCGAAAGTATATCACGTCCATACTACCTCTGATATCACTTTCACCCAAACCTGTCATTTACATTCCGAAATGATGGGTCCACAAAGTCAGATAAAAAGCCTCTTTATTATTCCCAGAAAAGAGCAAAAGTGCATTGAAAAGCAAAAGCAAAAGTACATCATGAAGGGGGAGCGGTCAGGTCGCGAAGCTGCTGGGCCAGTACGGCCATCCTCTCAGCCCCAGAATCCAAGACGACCTAGTGCGGTCACGTTCAACGTGTGCAAAGGATTTTTAGTCATTCTCTCTTTCCCAAAAGCTCTACCTTCCAGGCCGAGTGCACTACTCGTCGGCGGGATGCTCTGCTCAGAATGAAGTTTGCCCTGTCCAACCAGAGACGCTCTCGCTTGAGTGGAGGAACGAGAAGAAGAATCAACCTTCTTTCCCTTAGTGGAGGAGGATTGTTTCGAAGCCATTACTGAAAACTTTGAAGACTCGAAGAAGAAACGGAGAAAAACTCGAACAGTCGAAAGCTTTCTCTCGCAGAAGACGGATGGAAAGTTTTTCTCTCAGAAACTTGGGATATATATAGAGTTCGGATGGACTCCTCGGACCCCGAACCAAATTTCCTAATTAATATTCGGTTATGATTGGGTCCTACGTCAGCCTATTTATTCAGAGAAGGCGGACAGTCAGCGAATTCGAAAAGTTTTTCACGCAAAGCAGGTTCGTGGTTTCTACGCTAAGGAGCTTTCTACGCTCGATAGCTACAGATCTACGGTTTTACGCTCGCAAGTTATAAGTCTATGGTTTTTATGCCCGGATGCCTTTGTGCTCGGTAGCTTTTATGCTCGAGAGGCTACAAACCTACGACTTCACGCTCAGCAGATACCAAATCGATGATCTCACGCTCGGTGGCGCTTAGTTTACGCTCGGAGGCAACAGATCCACAACTTCACGCTCGAAAAAAAATTTCTTTTCAGAAGCAACAAATCTACAGTTCTACGCTAAGGAGCTTTCTATGCTCGACAGCGACGAATCTACGGCTTTACATTCGACAGCTACAAGTCGGGTTTTACGCCCGGATGCCTTTGTGCTCCGTAGCTTTTATGCTCGAGAGGCTACAAACCTACGACTTCACGCTCAGGAACTACAAGTCTATGATTTCATGCTCGATGGTGTTTAGTTTATGCTCAGAGGCTGCCAACTTATGATTTTGTGCTCCACGACTTCCCGCACATCTGAAAGATATGCAGGCCAGAATACGCGTACATCTGAACAATCCTTAAGGCGGTCAATTACAGGAGTTCACACAGAAGATACTCCTTCTTGACCTCAAGATATCCCAAGTACCCGAAGCATACAGAGTTCAACATTGAAAAATTACTCTTCTTCATGGGTCGATTCGAAGTTCATCCAGACTCCGGTCTGAATATTTTATCTACCAAGATGGCAAATTAGTTTGACAGCCATTTCTAGCCCTGTTCCAAGGGATTTTTGAGAAATCATTCTTGAAGATGATGTCTGAACAAAGAAATTCTGTTATCAAAAGTAACAGTTCAGAATTCTACGCGGTTCCTCACTCCTAAACAACAGGACAGTGCGAACACTCGAATGCTAAAGCGGCTTTCTACGCATCCTTAGTTATGCATAAAAGACAGGACAGGATCTAGCACTCTTTCTAAACAGTGTCGACGTAAAGAATCAGACGTGTCGAAGCTACACATATTCAGACTTTACAGCAAAGTATGGCAACGTGATCATATGAAGAAGAAAGACAATTTTATTAAAAATTAAAGTCATGATTACATATGAGGGAAATCCAATCTACAAGGTTTCTTCTTCATTTTCATGATTACATATGAGGGAAACCCCGTCTACAAAGGGGTTCCTCATCATCCGCAGAAGATCGCGTCCAGAATCTGTTCTGACAGGTTCTCGCATTGGTGGAGATCTTCCTCTTCTTCCAAGAAGATAATCAGTGGCGGGAGGATAAAAAAATGGGCATAGACCCATCCTCCAATAGAAGGAAAGCAGGGTAAATCTGCTTACCTACAGACCCACGCCACTCAAGCCGGGACAGAGCTAGTCTGTCTGACTCTCGTCCCCGGAGGTAACGGGAGAAGGTGCCACTTGCAAGCAGCGTGGTGAACTACGATTCTTCGTCTCTCCCGAAAAACTACCATACAAAGTTGCTGATTATCCCGAGCAAAGGAGGCTATGATATCCTTCCATGATCCATCGTTGCAGAGGACATTTGCTCGAAGATGCCATCTTTTTTGGCTCCTTACATGCTGGAAGAGCATGATCTCCTTCTTCCTCAAGTTGACCCGACGAACTTCGGCCGTCATCTCTGTATGATGAAGGAAGTATGGGAAGAACAGGAGAACTCCTCAGCCTTTTTATAGGCGAGAGAGAGCACCGATCCCCGATAAATCCGCCATAAAGTCAGCCTCGACCGTTTTAAAACTCCATTCAGAAACATTTTGAATTACGAGGAGCGGGTCATGCTTCATTCAAAGCGTTTCAAATTACGAGGAATTTAAAAGCTTTGAAGGGGGTCTTGTTTAAGCATAAAAATACGTTGGATAGCTCTACGCAGCACATTGATGTAAAGCAGCGTAAACAGAGGACTTCAGAGCCTTCAAACGTGCAAACAAAGCCCCTCCGCCAAAGCACAGTGAGAAATACAGGCTCAAAGACCATCCGTGTAGGACAGTATGTCCAGGCTGCTTCAGTGTAAACAGGGTGCGTCATCGCCTTTATGGCGTAAAACTCATCCTCTTTTAATGCAGCATTGAAGTGTACGAAGGACGCTTCTTATTCTCTGCAATGAACCTGTCAAATCCTGCAATGAACCTGACGTCTCGATTTCTGACAAAGGGATACTGCTCGTCTACCCAGACGACGGCTATAATGATGGTGCGGTACTGCAACCCAGGCTATCATTTACTGCCATTTTTCTTGCGTAAATCGCTTTTACGTACACGGAGGAATATGCTGCCTAGCTTTACACAGGCAGATAAGAGCTCTTTATGCTCCACGGAAGACAAACCGCCTGCCACGTCAAAAGCTGCACTCCGTACGGGACTCGAGGCGTGTCTCTGCATCTAATGCACAGGGTGGTGACAGGCCCTCAAGGCACGTCTCTGCAATTAATGTGCCGAATACTGACAGATGCCTGAAGCACGTCTCTGCGTTTGATGCACAGAAGGGTGGCAGACCTTCAAAACATGCCTCTATATTTAATGCGCAGGATGATGGCGGATCTCCACATTTAATACAGAAGATTTGATTAAATGTCACCGAACCGTCGTTTAGTGACATCCCCTTTGCGAGAGCTGCTCCTACGCATACAAGGGAATACGCTGCCTGGTTTTACACAGGCAAACATGAGCTCCTTCCGCTCCGCGAAAGATACACCGCCTGCCACGTCAAAAGTTGTACTCCGTACGAGACTCGAGGCGCGTCTCTGCATCTTATGCACAGGGTGGTGACAGGACCTCAAGGCACGTCTCTGCAATTAATGCGCCGAATACTGACAGATGCATGAGGCACGTCTCTGTATTTAATGCACGGGATGGGGGCAGATCTCTGCATTTAATGCTAGAGATCTGATTATCTCCAAAAAGCCGTAATTCCGGCTAAAACGTCCACATCATCACTCTGGCACGTTACGCAGCGGCTTCTACGCCTATTCAACTTCGGTGCCTGATCGGCTTCTACGCCTATTCAGCTTCGGTGCCTGCTCGGCTTCTACGCCCACTCGGCCTTTATGCCCACTCGGCCTCTATGACCACTCGGCTTCTACGCCTATTCGGCTTCTATGTCGGTTTGATAACTATTTGGCTTCTATGCCATGGTGACAGACATTGGCTTCTATGCCAACCTCTTCTACACGAGGGATACCTACCTACATGCATTTTACGCCATGATCTTCATAGCAGTTATATGCATTTTGTCCCTTAGTTGGACCCGCGTCACACGCTCATTCAAAGGATCATCTATACGCAGGCTTTGGTTATTTTAACCGTTGTGTAAAAGGGTGCTGTACTTTCCACTACTCAGTTTTTACACCGATTGAGTGGTCACTGTCACTAAAACTCTATAAATAGAGACCTCTATCAATGAGGAACAAGGTCGACAAATTGGAGAGTCAAAGAGGTTAGGTCTGAAAACTGATCAAGAGATCCAATACCAGATCCAACGGTCGAGAGAGAGAGAGAGAGAGAGAGAGAGAGAGAGAGAGAGAGAGAGAGAGGAGGATCCAGAGCTCAGGCAAAGAGAAGGGATCGACGACTTTAGCATCGGGCATCCACCCTCTTTAGTAACCCTCGAAGCTGCTACCTGTCTTCCACGGCACTTCTTCAACATCGTGTGGTCCAAGGGCTAAAGTGATCGACTGCAGATCAGACACCTATAGCAATATTCACCCAGATTAAATAAATTGTACTTAGACTTCCTCGTGTAGGATCAAATTTGTACAATCTTGTTTGTAAACATAAAAGAATGGCGGGTCTTCGTACAAGACCTTGTTTTCCGCATCCATCAAATCTTTTCTCGTTTATATTATCCAAAACAGGGATAAGCTGGAATCTTTGTATGCGAAGAAGACCGGGGTAAACAAGTTGTTCCTCATCTGAACAATGATGATTCTTTGATACAAAGATGGTGCGTCTATTACGGATCACTTGAGTGAGTTCCAGGGTATGGTGGACCAGCTATCCTCGATGGGAGTCAAGTTCGACGACGAAGTATAGGGACTATGGCTCCTGTGTATATTACCAGCCTCATAGTAAATTATACGAATTTCTATAATCGCTTCTGCTCTGGAAGACATCGTCAGTCTGGAGTTTGCCAAAAATAGGGTACTGAATGAAGAGATGCAAAGACGTTCTCAGGGTACTTTATCCATATCCCACTCAAATGTGCTAGTTTCAGAGAACCGCGGAAGGAGCAAGAACAGGGCTCCAGGTGGTGGCAGAGACAACATGGTGCCCTACCCGACTGTGCACAGCATAGTCCAACATCACACCCCCTGTACACTTATACTGGAACACAACACATAGTTCTTCCATGTAACACAAGGTCCTCACACACAAATATCTCATACACACTCTCCTATCATATGTGTGTGTATATATATATATACCTTTATCTTTGTAAGTATAGATACACACAACACTCTAATGACAAATCACCAGACACTTGGTGTGCAAATCTCAAATATCACCCTATAGCTCGTGATACGCCCATCAACCCTCAAGATAATATTCCCAAGCTCAAGCAACACAACTAAAATACTAAATATAGTAGATATAACATATATAATAGCTATTATAATGCAATATGAAGAATTTGGCTTGCTAGAGCAAATACACACAAAAATATCCCTCATACGATACTGTATCACAACGTATCATGATATGCACTCCTCGTATCCAATTGTGAACACACTTACACTATGAAATCATGAATCTCATCTTAAAATCACTAAAGAAATATTCCAACAAATACCTAATAGCCCAAAGTCAATTTTTCTCCAATTTGGCCACAAAAGTCAATATAACAATCACTATATAGCTCATCAAGACCTAGTTCTTCCTCTTATGGATAGTTCTTAGCCATGGAAGGGTTCCAAAAGGTCTAATACCATAAATTAACTACAAAATTGAAGGAAAAATGATGTTATACCTATTGGGAGATAGATTCCTAATGAATTCCTCAAGTGGACACAAAATTGACATAAGCCTCTAGTAAATCTCCTCCTCCTCAAGTGCTCCTTGCAATCCAAGCTTCCAGACCTTCATAAGAATGAATTTGGGTTGGAATGGAAGTAGTTTGGGAAAATTTTGGATTGTGGATGGAGTAGATTGGGAAGAAATCAGTTTGGGGAAAAACAAGTGGTGTAATAAAATGAATTAAATTCTCTCTCCTCCCCTCTATGGTTGATCACTTATACTAGGGTTAGGTCCAATGCAAAATGTCCAATATACCCCTTTTGTTTGTCATGAAGAATTAGTTTAATAGGTGGAAGGATCTCTTCCTAATACAAGGAATATTATATTCTTTACACTAATGAAAATTACTAATTATTCTAAACCATGACTAGTCTAATGTGTCCAATGTAGTTCAAATGGTCTAATAAACCTAAATTGGTCATTACTAACTAGTGGTTCAACTAGTCTAGTCTAAACTCAATAAATAACCTACTAGTCACACATCATTACAATAATATTAACAAAATTTATTATTAACAATTAACAAGAAAATTTGGAATTGACAAAAATACCCCCTCCCAAAACTAGGTAGTTACACAGCCCAAAACCTGAACCCAATATTTTAGAAAATGACCAACAGAACTCGGACCAAATTCTGTCAGTCAAATCTAGAAACCCTAATTTGACTCAGTCATCTTTAAGACCAGGCTCCAACGTTGGATTTTTTAATGTTAGGGGACAAAACTCGGCCTGAACTCTGTAAAAAAAAAACCTATAAATAGCTATGAATTACGTACCATTCTCACTCACTTATTCTCACTTTCATCTATTCATTTGAGTCACTCTTTGAGCTTAAACCTTCTCCATCTCCAAACAACAACTTCCCTAAGGCCTCTAAGTGCCAGTGCGGGATCGATTAAAAGTTGCTCAAGTTATAATTACTTTGAAAGTTTCAAGTTTTGTCTTCCAATTCAAGTGTGAAGTCGATGTGCACTTCGTATCAAAGCACGTGGTGGTTGTTAGAAGTCGGTAAGCCTTCAGATCAAAGCTTGTGTTATACATTATTTTTATAATAGTGGATTAACATCGAGGAAGAGTTCTCGAGACTGGATTAGTCCACCACTAGGGAAACCAGTATAAATCACGGTGTTTGCATTTGTGACTTATACTCTTCACCTGTTATCACGCCCCGTTATCTAAATACGGAGACGGACATGGCCAGCTATCCCGTACAAGGTACTCTACGTCGTATGGAGATCACGACTGTAATAAGATAAGGGAGTACATGCTACAATCAAGTCTCATATGGTCAAGAACTTTTATGTCTCAATTATTCAAACAAGAAACAGTAAGCATAAAGCATATATGATAAGCAATAAGACGTTCCAAACACTTTCTCAAGATGTTCTAGAGACCAGTTGTATAAAATAAGAAGCTAAAAGAGTAATAAAAGTACATGACAGTGATCAGCTACAGTCTGATTTATACAATCATGTAAGAAGACTAATATCCAGACGATCTGGCTAATAGGTGCTGGTGGCTAAACGCCCAAAAGAAGTAAATATACAATAATAAGCAGGAAAGAAGAAAAATACACACATTATCTCCTGCGACCATATTCCTGGTGTGCGCCATGAGTTGGGGGAAAGTAAGCTGGATCCTCGGGTGCTGGCTCAAAACCTGGCCATGCAAAACCAGTGGGGTTAGACCCCAAATAGCAAGTACCACAAAGGAAACACGAATTGGAGAAACAAAAGTCAAAGGAAATATACAATAATATATAGGTTCAGTATCGTAACTTAGGGCCATGGCATATTATAGAGCAAAGGCCCAACCCTATAACCAAAGAAGGACAAGGGTTGAACCATGAAACTATGATAGTCCATTTTTTTAGGCTACTAACCGAAATAATACAATCACAACCAAGTCCATTTTCTTATATCGGCCAATCATTTGTACGGCTTGTTATTTTTGTGGACTCTGAGGTTATCTCAAAAATAATGCATAATAGGTATTTTTAGATCATGCTAGTGTCAAAAATGAGCTGATCGAGCCAAATAAATAAAATAGGTATTACACGAGATGCACCTGTTCCCCATAGGACCACTGCGCTAAAAAATACGGTATTAGCTGTTATAGTATTCCTATTATGAAATAGTGGCCCGAAATAATAGGTCAGATACTGTAGTCCACTAAGGCAGATAATATACAATATCTGTGGTGGCTAGCCCCCAGCGCACTTAGAATGAATCTATATAGGAAGATTTGTTGGCATGATCTCGGGATACCGTTCCCTCCAATGTTAATACCACTTTTAGTTACCTAATTAGCCCTAGGTTGTGCTCGAAATCTCAAGGCATGGTCATATAAGAATTTTTCTTAAGATGTCATACAAAGTACGGGCACGCTATATACCAATCCATGGAAGTCAAATCTGGTTTCACCCGCGTGTATGCAACATTCAGACAATTAATATCCTAGCCACGCTTTGGTAATTGACTCGCTTATAGCAACCTTGTTAGGGAAATAATATTTATTTATAATATTACGCATTAAGGAATTTAGAGACTTTCTCGATATACAACCCAATATAATCACTTAACACGTGATACGATGTATCGCACATCGGTACACATTATACATTGGGTCACAAAAGAATACTAAAATATTCAATCAAAATAAGCAAGGGTGTATGGGTCTCTAGGCCTCATGGGAAGTCCAGGCCGCATATGAACTCAGGGCCGCATAACAAGTCCTGGCCGCATATGAAGTCAGGCCGCAAAAAAATTCCTAGACGGATATGGAGTCTGGGCCACATGCTCATGGTTAAAGTCTACTCCTTGGGACAAGTATTAAAGTGACGGCCAATAAATAAAGTGTCAGTGATGTGACATAAAGTAATTGATGTGACAAGCCATAAAGTGTGTCAGAAAGAAAAGACAAAAAAATTATAGAAACATGTGCCACGGTTTCAGAGTCATGCGTCCAAGAAAAAGTGGCTGCATGCTCTGCTTGCCGCATATGCCTGCTTGCCGCATATGGGTCACTACCGCATAGAGTTCGATGTTGTATGGAGGTCTCTTGGACTTAGTAAATTTTTTGTGGTGCCCCGTTCACCCTATTCGGGAAGTACGACTAAGAAATACATATTAGCATCGTTCGATCGGGATAGATTGAATCAAGATCTTATCTTCGTCATGGATTTGCTTCTTCGGAATCAATTTCCATATTCAGTGGACCATGCCGTGAGGATGGACTTAGCGGCAAAGTCAAGAGGGACCTATTCGCTATAAGTTTTTTTGCCTAGTTTTTGCTGTCATCTTGTTGCTTTCGTGCTTTTGAGTTGGTTTTCGGATTTATATTTTCTTAAATGATTTTGATGGAATTTATTGCTTTCATTCGTTGAACTGTATTACATTCCAAGCTTGGAAATAGTAGAAGAGGTATTGATCATCTGTTCGTGGCAATGCAGGTGATCGTGCAGTAGACATCGTACAAGCGGAGTCTTGAAGCATCTCTTTCCTTTCCTTTTTCCAACCAACTAGTGAGTGGCTATATTCGATTCAGTTGACCCTTCTTCCAAGTCTTCACATCTAAAAATCTTGCCTTCTTGCTTGTTCCGATCAAACGATACCAAAATAACTAAAAGATGTCAAGATAAAAAAAGGAATAGACTTGGGTTATTTGTGCTTGTCAATCAACTTATCAACAGTTACCTTATTACATGCTAGTTCGTTTAGAATGTTCTTACTATGCTTCAATTTTAGTTAGAATGTATACTTTTTTTTTAAATTGTGCTATGTATAGAACAAACTTTACTATGTAATAAACTGACCAGGGAGACAATGCAAAATAAATCATGCATTGCTACTTGTCTTGTGCTCGTGTTGCCTTAACTGCATAAATTGATAACTTAGTACAGACGTCGTTTGATCACGGATAGCTTGTGCACAAGGTTATAGTTCCGGCGAACTGTCGCTGGGGCACTGGCACCGATCCGATCTGGACAGAACTTTACAGTATAGTCCACTGTACTGGACAGGATGGCTGGTAGCGCACTCTGTAGTTTCGTTGCATACCATCCTCGCCAGTGACTAGTCAATTATGTCATCATGCTAATGATCCCCTCGTATATTTAAACTATTCAAGCTAACTATATCTTCGTGGCTGGGAAGGTCATGGTAAATAATTGTGTAAGTGGTTCAAACAGGCAGGTAAAAGTCACCGAACGGTGGCAAGTTTATTTCGGTAAAATTCTATATCCATACTTGCTTGTAAAATGAACTAAGGCAAGATAGAAAGACTATAAAATAACTTGCATGCTTCATATAAACAACGTGTTGGTTGATATAGTTGGGTTAGATCTCCTTCACCAGTGCATTTTGATGTACTGACCCTTGTTGAAACAGGTTTCCCGCACCAAGAAGATCCTACGAGGAGCTAAAGTGACTTCCCATTCCAGTCCACCAACCGGCATGCCCTGATCGTGCCTTAGTAGATGTCACGACCCGCACCCGGAAAATCGGGCATGAGTCATGGGTACGTCCAGCCTACGCCGCAGCATCGGCGGTAGAACGCTATCTAGGTCAACTAACTAAATAATAATCTCACACAAAAATCGGCCATGACCTCTCTAAAAGGAGGGCAACCACACAAACAATATAAACCTGTCAAGATCTCAACTCCAAACGGAGGAGCAAATATCACAATGATAATCACAATATACTCAATCACAAATCTAAGTACGATAAGATAATACAGAGATCTAACAACTATAAAGTCTAACCAACAACAACTACTACAACAACCACAACATCAATAGTAATAATACATCATCCAAAATAATATACAAACAAGGTCTCAATCCAAAACTGGAGACAAATCCGGTGCTAAAAGCTAATAAAAACAACAACAAGGTCCCAGTGATCCCGGCTACCAACCCGGAAATCACCCCTAAACTAGAGGGTCCCTGTCTGCACCATCGACAGGCTCAGGTCCATAAAACGTCGGACACCAATCCTCCGGATACTCTGAAAAATATGTCCAGTCAGGACTGGAGCAAGTACATCTCTAACAGCAGTTCCATTTAAATGATAAAAACTATAAAACAGTTATAGCAAGTAGCAAGAAGAATGAAGCAAGTATGAAACAAGGAAATATGTATAACTGGTGCATAAAGGTAAAGATGTATGGATATCAGAGCAAGATAGTAATAACTGCAAGATACAAGAAATCTACACTAAGAGTAAGTCTATGCACATGAACGTGTAGTGAGTCTAGCATAAAAAATATGTAGTGAGTCAAGTCCAGAAATATGTAAGTGAGACAAGTCAAGAAATGCATGAGAGTCCAGACTATAAAGAATGAACTCGGTGTCTTTGAAATACTTGTTTCGACATATAAACGGCTAGGGGTAAGTACGGCTCACCGTGCACTGGGTGCGCGGCTGCTATCATTCCAGATTAGACCAGAGGGAGTGATTCCTGATGATGCCAGATAGGAATGTTTACATGTCTACTCGAGTATTTCCCCGCCCCGACTAATACAAGTGGATCCAAGACCCGACACGCAAATCAAGATGAGTCCAGCCTGAACATGAATGATGCCTGTAGTGATGCCTGTAGGTGATGCCAGTAGTGATTCCAGAATAGAGGCCAAAAATATGAAATGTACGTGTCACAAGTAAATGAATCCAGAAATATCAATCAGTGTCCCGTGTTGTGCCAGAATAATCAGATGATACTATACTAGAAGCTGAATCATAATAATCATCAAATAATGAAAACTATCAGAGAATGTACTCGCCTGACGTCCTGGGCAACTGGCGATCCGAACTGGTGTCGCAAGAACCTAATACGAAAAGCAAGGTTAAACAGGGTTCTAATGAGTTAAACAGATATAAAATAACTAAAAATAGGCTTCTAGGGTCGTTCTAGGTCGAACGGGTCAAACCGGTGAAATCTGGATCAAAAAGTCAACTCTGGGTCCAAAAAGTCAACTCTGGGTCAAAACTAGGTCAAAAGTTGACTTTGGCGGTCAACCGAGTCAACTACGATCAAGTCTGGGTCAAACTAGGGTGCTCCTGAATTTCTAGGTCAAACCGAGCTCATTAAGCTAGAAAACTCACAAACTCGCCTCCTTGAGATACCGGGATACCCTCGGTATCCGATACCTCGACCTAGGCTATATACCCCGCCTATACCCTCTAAAACCTATGCTAGCACGCGTAAATATATATATATAAACATATAAAAATCACTCCAATACTATTCCTAGGCTATTGCTCAAAAACCCCGTTCGAAACTCAATACCTTGGTTATCTTAAGGTATTGAGATACCTCGGTATCTCAAGGTATTGAGGTTTCGCTCTAAAACCCCTCTAACTAGCTATCTAGCTACTAATTTATGCACCTAGTTATTAATCTAGGCTAGGTAGTAGAGATATCTACCATATTTATATATATCTAAGTAGGTATATACCTATATATATATAGATATCCACACATATATACATCTACCCAATTACCTTACCCAACTCATAAATATATATATATATATATATATATATATATATATATATATATATATATACTATCTAGATATCTCTAGGTATGCATATAACTATATGTATATAGATATATATATACCTTAGATAGATAACTACCTATCTACCTATGTATTACCTATCTAGGTAACTATCTATCTATTGATAGATATATCTATCTATCTAAGTATCTAATAACTTATCTATCTAACTAGTTATGTATCTATCTATCTATATAGTTATATCTATTATCTATCTATGAATCTAGCTATCTATCTTATTAATTATCTACCTATCTATGAATCTATCAATCTATTTATCTATATCTATCTACTTATCCATCTATCTATCTATAATCTATCTAACTATTTATCTATAGATATATGTATCTATATATATATATATATCTATCTCTTTCTCCCTCGCATTAAGCTAATGCTGCTGCTCTTGCCTGTGCTTGCTGCTGCTGCTAGCTCCTCACCTTGCTGCTGCTGCGCTGCTACCTAAACTGCTGCTGCTGCTGTGCTGAATTTGCTGCTGCAGCTGCTGCCTTCTGCTACTGTGGCTGCTGCCCACAGCAGCACGCTGCTGCGGCTGCTCCCAGATTCAGTCCCCCCCCTCTCACACAAACACACACACTCATATATATATATATATATATATCACTATATATATCACTATATATATATACATACATATATATACATATATATAACTCTAAAGATATATATATACACTAACTTATATATATCTAACACTCACACATTCTCAAACACATAACCACACACACACACACATAATTATATACATATCTATATATACATACACACATATATCTATATATATATATACAATAATATATATATATATATACACACACACTCACACACTTAAACATATATATATATATCTATATATCCTCACTCACACACACTCACCTACACACACCCTCACACACACACTCTCACACACACTAGCACACACTCTCACAACACACAACCTCACACACAAACTCTCATACATATATATATAAATATATATACATATATACATAAACTCATATATATATACCTATAAACACTCACTCACACTCACACACACACTCACCTACACACTCACTCACACACACTCACCTACACACATACACTAGCACATAGATATAAATACACACACATATATATATATATATATATACATAAACACACATACATATAAATATATATATATATATATATATATATATATTTATATATATATACACACATATACACTAACACAACACAACACACAACAACACACAAACAAACGCCCCACTCACGTCCAACGACCCCGACACTCACCAACACCCTAAAATATATATAATATAACTCGAAAACTCTAGCACACACTCCCCGATACTAATCCAATGTGCGCACAAGCCCGAAACGAGGAAACCAAGTCGAAATGGCCGTTCGGTCATTTCGACGAACACGTGGTGCGCGGCTCGGAAAACCTCCTGAAACGCACACCAAACGAACTCGGAATCGGCCCAAAATTTACCCACGCGCTCTACACGATGTCTAGATCCTAGAAAATGTGCTCCCGCGTCAATTCTAGGTCCGTGGCGGAAACGCGCACGCACTTAGAATCGGCGACGACGAAAAACTCCAAATTTGCCCGAAACGCCCGTTTCTCCGCGACACGGCTTCCCGTGTCCGAACGGAGACACGCACTCACCCTCAAGACACCCGACAACGTCTACCTAGGTCCGTCTAACCTAGGGCATCACCCAAAATTGGGCCAAATTCGGATTCCACCCGAAATTGACACAAAACCTAGTGTTAAAGTCTCCAAACACTACCCAACTAGTTCCAACTTCCTTCCACGGGTAGCCTAAGGGTCTAGGAAGGTTCTAAACTATTAATTACACTATATAAAAGTAATTACAAGGGGAAAATTAGGGTTTACCTCTTGGGAGTTGGAATCCCAAGCCAAAGTCTCAAAAATGCTCAAAATCCTCCAATCCAAGCTTTCAAGCCTCAAATCCAAGCTCCAACACCAAATCTAGGCTCTACCCACCTAGGTTGGGGAAGAATGTAGGGTTAGGGTTCAAGTAAGGAAGAAGAAATGGAAGAAAGAAGGAAGAAAAGTGAAGAAGAACTTACTTTGGAGAAGAAAGAAGAAGAAAGAAGAAGTGGAGAAGAAGAGGAATGAAGAAGAAGAGTGGAATGGGATGGGGGGCTGCTGTGCTTGCTGGTTCCACGGGTGGGGGCTGGAAATAATCGGCCAAGGCAATAATAAAGGGGTTGCCAAGTTGGGAAATTACCAAAATGCCCTCCCGAAACTCGGTTTTGGGTTCCGGGTTACAAAAATACTCAAACTAACTCCAAATCTCTCCAACTAACCTCCTAAAAATATAATAAATATTCTAAACCCAAAAATAAGTCTCACAGGGGTGTGGGATGGATCGGACATGGGTCCACTAGGGTCTGACATGGGTCCAGGCTAGCCAAAATCCTAAAACAAACAATAAAAATATAATGCAATCATTAATTAATTATAAATACAATTAATAAAAATAATGCACAATTAACTAAATTAAAAATAAAAAAAATACCCGGCTCTGGAAATGGGGTGGTGACAGTAGAAGTCTTTTGAAGATCCTGGAGCTCGTAAACATAACTTATGCAGCTCTGTGGAAAGGCGATAGCTCCGCCTGGAGGTCTCTTCTTTTGAAGTTTAAGTAAAATGATATAATATACATGACAACTATTTCATTTTGCATACATTTTTGTAAGCCCATATGGCAATTATCTAACTCATTCAAGAGTTTGTAAAAGATGTTCATTATCAATAAAGATAACTTTTTCATATTTCAACTTTGTGTTTCAAATATCTGCTTACTCTGAATATGTGCTCGTTTTGCAAAAAAAACTTGGCCTTGTGCGGTGCGCAATCTAGGCACGCATGGCGTCACACCCGGGGGAAGATTATCGATTCTGCGAAAATTGGGGCGTGACATATTGGTATCAGAGTACAGCTTCAAGTTTCTTTGACCCTCGTGTCAGAAAAGTTTCTTTAACGATCTATTCCCTATGCTAACTCTTGAACTCATTTGGCCAAAATGAGATACGTTCCATATAGTTAGTCCCTAGTACATTATGAGCCTAATACAAGTTACCTTCTTTTGAAGGAATGACTCAAGCGCAAGTATCAGCGCAAACACAGGGTAAGGTACAAGCCCAAAAAAGTAGTTTTGGTACCTGGAAAACTTCTAGAAGCCAGCGAGCCATGTCCTGTGTCAATCCGATTCAGAAGATGATGAGGATGCAGGAAGCAAGTCAATAGAGGGATGAGGCTCGTTATAAATGAGCCGACAAGTACGCAAAAGAACGACAGAGCAAGTTCGAAGGCAATCTAGAAGCCTGATTTACAGTCCAACAGAAGCAGGTAGATACCTAGCAACAGATCGTTCAGACCTTAGCCTCCAACCATTCTGCGGCAACAACAGCGACACCGGTGGAGCAACCCACACCTGAAGTTAAAATACCTCAAACTCCAAAGAAGAAGTAAGTGACTACCTTTTACTTTGTCGACTTCAAGAAGGTTTGCAACACACCATTCAAAGGGACTGAAGATCCGGTCGTGGCTCTAGATTGGCTGGTAGAGCTTGAGGATCACTTCAAACTGCTAGAGGTACCCGAGAAGAAGCGTATCGTGTGTGCCCAACTATATCTTCGCTTGAAAGCGCACGATTGGTGGGACGTGCACCAAAGGTCTCTCTTCGTAGACGGAGAAGACGAGACGATCACGTGGGCTACCTTCCGTAGCGCATTCGAAGAGGAGTTTATACCCCCTCCCATATGTCGGCAAAAGGAGAACGAGTTCGTACAGCTCTGCCAAGGCAATATGACAGTGAAGCAGTACTCCGCTGAATTCAACCGGCTCGCCAAATTTACAAGCTTATATTTACCTGATGTAGCGATTCGTGCCAAATAATTTGAAGGCGGCCTGCGACTTGCCATCCAAGCGCTCGTGGTCATTCCCCAATACTAGACTATGTGGGGAGTTCTCAACCATGCCCTTTATCTTGAACCACAGTATCCTCTAGTTTCTGACGGCACTGTGCATACTTCCAGTCACAAGCGCCATAGCAACGAGAAAGGAAACAACGCTACAAAGCATCCAAATAATGGGGGTCGGCATAAAGAAAATTCATCCCAAACATGTCTCTTCTGTAGTAAGCTAGGGCCCATGATCAAAAAATGTCGTCTGAAACTTGGGTTATGCCTCGTTTACGGTGAATCAAACAATAGAATTCGTGACTGTCCGCTGCGCCGCTCTAATCGTCGCTATCAATATCCAAATCCTGCCACGGCACCCCAAGCCAATCGAGCCACACTACAGCAAGAGCATCATCAAGGTTAGGGATGGGTGTACACTATGACACGAGAAGAAGCCCTGGCATCAGACACCGTTGTGTCAGGTATATTACTTTTTAACAACATACCTGCACGGGTGTATTTGATTCTGGTGTAACGCATAGCTTTATATGCTCGAATTTTGTCATAGAAAATAATATAGAAATGGCACTATTATATTTAGACCTTAGTGTTAGCACCCCATCGGGCACGAAAATACCTGTCCGTTCAGTATGTCAGGGTGGTTACGTCTGTATTGGGGGAAGGAAACTGTTGCTGGATAAGTTAGTCCTAGATGTTCGGGATTATGATATCATTTTGGGGATGGATTAGCTCGGTGCTTGCTCGACAACTATCAAATATGCAGAGAAATGAGTCATCTTTCGTCTACCTAGAGAGGCCAAATTCTGCTACACAAGTAGTACAACAACTGATGTGTCCAGGGCCTGCATAGTGATTTTTGTGATGTCTGTTCGGCGGATGCTACACTCTGGATACGAGAGATACTTAGAGTCGGTTCATGACACGCAGCTAGATTATGCAAATATTAAGTCTTCTTCTGTTGTGGCAGGGTTTCCTGATGTATTTCTGAGTGAACTACCCGGCATGCCACCTGACCGAGAAATCGAGATCACCATCGATACATTCCCAAATACCCAATGGATTTCCAAAGCCCCGTACAGAATAACTCCTGCTGAACTAAAGGAGTTAAAGTATCAATTTCAAGAACTGCTTGTCACGACCCACACCCGGTGTAGGGATGCAAGTCGGGAGCAATGCCCACCCTACGCCACAGCATCGGCGGTAGAACGTTGTCTTGGTTAACTATAACATAACTATCCATTCAAATATATATTATCAACACCAATAGAAACAATAACAAAAACTCAAATATAAGCCAGAAACAAATTCGGTACCAAAATGCTAAAGAGAACTAACTATGAAAACTAGTTATCCTCTCGTCAATCACTCCAGAACTAGTGGGTCCAAGTCTGCACTATCTATAAGTCGAATTCTATAGTATGTCGGACACCAATCTCTCGGATCCTCTAAAAAATATTTTCCAGTCAGGAATGGAGTGAAGTACATCTCTAACAGCAGTTCTAATCAATAATAAAAATTATGTAACAGTAAATAGATGTGAATATACAAGATGCCATATACATATACAAGAGATAAGAAATAAAGGCAATATTGGAAATAAATACAAGAATGAACAATATGGCAATGAACAAGAATACTAATGACTAAGTGAGTGAGTACCAGCTTTAACATGTGATCGGCTTGGAAACTTGATATAAGATTTATGGCCTGGCTAATCATACGTGCGGTGCATGATTAACACTATTCAAGTATGCCTTGATACAAGGAGGGTATGATCACATATCTACACTACATACTCTCCAACCCCGACTGGTATAATAGATCCAACCATGGTATGCTATGGTAGGGGATTCCCCAAGAAGATAGCAACTCTTCTCCAGAATTAGTGTCTGTACATGTACAAGATAATCAATGAAACAAGGCTTGCACAAGATACACCATATACCAAGGAATAATATCTCATGACGAGATCCAGATATACCAATCCGTGTAACCATCATGTCAAAGAAACATGGATATCTACACTAGATACAATAAACATAGAGGATATCATAAATGAGAAACTATCAGAGAATGTACTCGCCTGTGGTCAAGAGCAATGAATGTCAAACTGTCCAAACTGGTGTCACACAGACCTATATATAAAATATTGCATTAATACAAGGTTCTGGAAGAAAATAAGTTAAACTAATCAACTTCTAGGTCAATAAGTCAATTCTAAGTTAAAAGTCAAACTCGATCAACTCTAAGTCAACTATGGTCAACTATAGTCAAACTATGGTCAATTATGGTCAACTACATATTTCTAGGTTGCAAAGGTCTAACTCAAGGATATTGGGCTCACACACTATGAATCTAGGCCATATAAGCTACATCTTAGGATACTAAGATACCGTATCTCAGGATACGCAAACAATAGATAATATCAAATATCTATAATAAAGCAATATTAAATATATAAATCCTAGTTACAATTGCTAAATGATTATCTTAGTTTTGAACCAACTTGGTATCACAACACTAAACCTTTATCTTGATACCTAAATCCAATTCCTTGATTATCCTCCAATACCTTGATACTTAACTTGTTATCTCAAGGTATTTGTGAAATCTAGTATATATTAACTACCCCTCTAGCTATATATGTATGTATCAATCCAATATAACTACTAGTATGTACTAATAGGAATACAATTACTAACTACCAACTAAAAACTAACTACTAATACATACATACATACATACATACATACATACATACATACATACATACATACATATAACTAAAGATACTCATAACAATAAACAACTAGCTAACTAAAATATACTAACTATCTAATAATATTATATGCTAACAACTAACTATGATACATATAGTATATTAAAATACTATTAGCAATTAGGAACATATTTACATATATATTAATTATCATATATATATACATATATATATATATATATATATATATATATATATATATATATCTAATATTAATAAAACTGCCAAACTGTCGCTAAAGGCCCCTGCCTGCTATCGCTGAAACCGCTGTTACTGCTGATACTCTGCTGTTATAGTAACAAATTTCTGCAGCTGTTGCCAAAGCCGTCGCTATAGCCTCTGATACGGTTGCTGATACTGCTATTTTCTGCTACAGTTTTCCTGCTGCTGTCGCTATTGCTGTTGCTAATGCTGCTGCTGTGTTATTGCTACGCTGTTGCTGTTTCTATTGCTGTCGCTAATGCTGCTGTTGTGTTGTTGCTAACGCTGTTGTTGTTGCCTTTGTTGCTGTCGCTAAAGAACACAATATATATACATATATATATATACACATATATATATACAACTATAAAATTAATACATATATTCTATAACTACTAATATATATATATATATATATATATATATATATATATATATATATATATATATATATATATATATACAAGCTCTTCCACATACATATATATGTACATCTTCACAATAATACTTACAACACATATTATAGTGTCATATATGTACACTATTCATAACATCTCATATACGTATACGTATATATATATCATACAATTCCCTCTCTCTCTATATATATATATAACATATATATAAATATATATATATATATAACAACATTCATATATGTACACAATACATTTATAAATACACTACTACATTTAGAAGCTAATACATATGTAGAGAAATAGCTACATAAATATAATATAACTAGATACATAAATATAATATAACTACATAATATTACAAAAATATATATACACAACAATATATATATATATATATATATATATATATTTCACCTTTCCATGAATAAGAATACAAGAGAAATAGATCTACAATTAAATTGTACAAACACATAGAACGTATCACCCCGTATCCCACTAGATCTAGGATATGCATGCGACACGAGTCCACCACACATCCAAATATACCCCGAAGGTCACGAACAAGTCATATATATTATTTATGAATAATATGAAGAGTCAAATATAAATCTACGTGTCCTTGTCAAAATATGACATGCTCAAAGTCCCGTGTCGGAGGAAAACCCCCAAAATCAACACGTATCACCAAATTAATGGGATACGACCTACACGTACCCAATTGTAGACACGACACTAGCCCCAAACACACAAGCACATGTCAAATTGATCTATAGGACCAATTAACACACACAACAAATATCAATCTCGGAATTCCCCCAAAATTGACACAAAAAATACCATAACTTTCACAATAAGCCTCCTATGAATACAAAACCAAATCCTATAGGTAGCCTATGCATATGGGTTGATTTCTCATGGTTAAATCTCATATTTTAAACCTAAATTAAAGAGAAAAACTGAATTATATCTATTGGAAGATGGATTCCCAATGAAACTTCTAAAATTGGTAAAATGAGCCTTCAACTTGTAGATCATTGCTCCTCTTTGTAGATCCATACTTCCTCCTTGTAGATCCATGCTCTAATAGCCTCTAATGGTGATTTGGAAAAGAATTAGGTAAAATTTGGTAGGAATTTGGTAGAATTTGGTTGAGAGAAATTCTAGATCTAGATTTGGAATAAAAAATAAAGAGAGAGAAAGTTTTTATCCCCTTTATGTAGGCCTCACTTGCCCCCTCCCTCAAGCTACTATGTAAAGTCTAAAATATCCCTTGGGACCTCTCATGAAGAAATTAATTAAGGAGGAAAGGTTCTAGTCTAATGAGTTTAACATAATTAATCATCCTCATAATTGTTCGGCTTCTAATTATTGGGCTCAATTCTAACTAGAATTAAATGTTGGTCCATGAGTCTAAACAAAACTAGTTAGGTCCACTAACGCAAGTCCAAAAATAAATCTAACATTCTAACCATAAATAAATAATATAATAAATAAATATTTAACATACACGATATTTAATTAATTACCAAATGACTAAAATACCCTTTCTTAGAAAATGTGGTAGTGACAAATCTACCCCCCCTTAGAAGAATTTTATCCTCGAAATTATAACTCTCACCCCTCTCTCTTAGGCCACTCATATCCTATTCATACAAATCTTACTATGGTCAAACCCCATCAATCACAGTCTAAAATAGTATATATATTCTATAACATACAATCCTACCATACTACTGAATGAGAAATTATACTTGGATATAGTCTCTTAACTATCATGAAATCAGTCTCTGCCCTGTTGGGGTGCCTCCCTCTAATGGTACGGGATAACCTGTTATGCCACTCGTGGCCTATTCCATCACACACTAAGCATTCACTAATTATCAACCTAGTCAAGATATTCTTTAATACAGATGGTTACCAAATACTAGTGATATATTCTAACTCTAGGTGATGGACATGCTTAGCTTACTGGCACTTGCTACTTATGATACTATACAAAATACTGCTAAGATACTACCTCCTTGTTCTGTTTTAATTACCAAAGTTTCTCAATCATTCTCTAGCAAGGAACACTTGTATACCTTTTCAATCATGTATTTTATTAACACACCCACATCCAACTTTAATACTCCCAATATGATGCCTTACTTAAATCTTGTTACTGCCTACACAATGCACCAGCTCTCATATGTATTTTAGATGTCATCCCCATACCAAGCTACTCATGTCTCTCCTCTATATTATTATACTAGTTACTAAAATGCTTGTGCCTAAACTTTCATAATACTTGAGGTACTCCGTCTCTTGTTACTAGGTTATCTCTTTCTATCTAATACTTGGTGGAACTCATCCTCTAACATATGTTAATCATCCTAAGGTTCTCATATGTACATTAGTATCATAATACATACACAATTATCTTATAGTCATTACAATACCATGACATCTCACTGATATCCTTATACCCCTCGGACTATTCTCTGATACATACGACCTCTATAATCAAATTTAGCAAGGTACTATACTTACTAAACTTACTCCTATATATATATTGTCTTTCTCCTCTATTGCTTGGATCACTTGTACTATTACTCTCAAATACTTTTCTATCCATATTAACTGATACACCAATCCAATGTTATTACACAAGGTACTTACTGTTACTAGCACATTACTCAACTAATCCCTGATATAGAAATACTAGCACTCTTGATATAGTAACACTAGCTTCCTAACTACACAACAAATGTCCTTAATATTCTAGGTTACCAGCTTCTGAATACTTACAACAGTTTACCATAACACTACTACTATTCTAGATACTAGCTTCATCATTAGATCACCTAATAATACTCACTAGAAATCATGATCACTTGCATCCAATGCACTAATTATTAACTTCTAGAATATACACGTTTTACTTCACTCTCAAAGGCAGATATATGGTTCCATATCTCTATTGATGTATATGTATCTCTCCTCAAACCCCTTTTACAGACGTATACACAAATCAGTGATACATATCTTCCATGACCAATCTTGATATTTCTCAACCCATGAAATAATATTTCTACTTTCTGATACTCGTGAACTTCCACACTGACACTTATTACCCAGTGTGCATCCTGCACACAATTTTTAGACACTCTTCCATCTATTGCTTCCAACATATCACTAGCCTCAATATCAGGTGATATACCCGTCACTAGTCATATACTGGTATCCTTCTATCTACTCATATTAATGCTATACTTTTACCTGTAACACAAGTCTTACTACTTTAGCATAATGTATTATTATTCTCTCACTCTTCTATACACTTATGGGTACCCTTCTACTATGGCACACTCACTAATACCCTTGATGTATATACATTTCTCTACTCTTGACACACCCAAGTATCAACCACCCAATTGTATATCATGCTCTATTAATTTTTAACATAATTTTCTTGATACTTAATTGTTTACATGGCTCACCCAACTACATGAATTCATGACTATCTAGAACTGGTATGCTGACTCTGATACTAACTCAAGGAACCACTACTGATACTCTCTACTCTCCCTTCTGCCTATAGTACCCATACTATCTATAATGACACATATCATAGAACTATTGCTACAAGGTACTACGCTATGAGTTATCTCTAAATTGATGCCTATTGCTCACATGCCCAACCAAGAACCACT